>QODF01000087.1:589272-785970 GCA_024372805.1 Oostethus manadensis | reverse complement strand
AGGGAGCCTGCTGGGGGGCCGTGCTCCGGCGTCTTCCTAGTCGGACCCTCGCTTTTGGAGGGAGTGTGGTTTGGGATGCATGGCGGTGTTCACCACAAACATCTCCTCATTCTCTGTTTCACTCTGATGCAGTTATCCTGTCACTGCAGACTAATGTAGATTGAATGTAGATTTGTTGCACGTGTCATCTGGATGGTCATTGTTCAAGAGGTTCTGTTACTTTTTTCGTTGTTTTTCTTGTATGTTTATCATTATTAGTAAATATGTATGTATGCGTCTATACATATATGTGCACACTGTATGTGTATATGTGCACACTGTATGTGTGTGTATGTATGTATGTACTGCATGGATGTGTATGTGCACAGTGTGTGTATGTATACGTGTACGAATGTGTGTGTGTGTGTGTGTGTGTATCTATGTATATATATGTATATGGATGTGTATATATATGTATATGGATGTGTGTACATGTATATTAGTATTATCATTATTTATTTATTTTATTTTTATTTTTTTCTTTCCTCTCTGGTTGTTGCAGAAATTGAGATTATCACGGTTGTTTATAATATGGTTGAAATATGTTTGTGAGGTTCTTCTGCACCCTTTCTTATATCCCCCACCCCACCCCCCACCAGTCTCTTTTCAGGTCAGGTCCGGCATCGAAATGTGGCGCAACAAAATTCATAATAAACGGAGTCAAATGTCAAGGGAGACTCATTTGGAATATGATGTTTCCCTTGGCAAAGAAATTTTGCTCAGCATTTAAAGGCAGCTTGACTCCCATTCAGCTGTTATGATGCTGGACAAGACAAAAAAAAGAATTATTATTGCAAAAGTAGTAAAACATACAGTATTTTGTGTTAACATTTGTTTACCTTTGCTGGGTTTTTTTTCTCCCGTCTTTTGTTCCCTGGGTCATAAGCAGCAGTCAAACCAAACACACAAACGTTTTGGTTACATGAATTAGGAATTCAAAAGCATCATGCATGGAAAAAGATTATTTCAGTCTGCTGATTATGGTGATAAACACTCCTGTGAAAATTTTAAGACCATTTGAAAAATTAAAAGAATGTACTTTATCCACTGTTGGATCTTAAGGAGGTTCTAAGTAGAGTTTAAAAACGATCTTTAAAGTGAGATAGGGTGCCAGAGCTAAATTAAAATGTTCAAAGAAGGACCTCAAAATCAGCTAAAAAATAGGTTGGGTCATGCTTAGTGCCAGTGTTTCCAGGAGGCTAGTGAGAATTTTGCTACAGGTGGTAATGATGGCTTCATGAAAGACATCCACTGTCTGGGACTGATGTCCGTTTTTGTAAACTTCCTTTACCATTCATCCCCAAATATTTTTCATTGGATTTAGATCAAGGGAACACGCGGGATGGTCCAGAAGAGTGAGCTTATTCCTCTGGTAGAAGTCTTTTGTCTAGTGCAGCGTTGTCCTGTCCAGTCATTACCACACAGACGAGGGCCTTCAGTCATGAGGGTGCCCCCTGCACACCCTGAAACTGCATTGTTTCGTTGAAGGATCTTGACAGCACCCCCTCCACTGTGCCTTGTGGAAAACATCTCAGGTGGGCTATCCTTGTCACGGGAGAATAAAACTTTCATCCACCTTTCAATGTCCTATGTTTAGTGCTGTCCTGCACAGCAGCAATGGCGGCCTGCGAGATGCGTTGCGTATGCAGCTCAACATTCCCACCGCGTTCAAAGAGATAAAGCTTTTTTGCCTTTGTCATCCAGAGATCATTGCAGGCGTCAATTCCTGGGTTTTAAGGGTGTGCTCATAAACTTTTATCAGCTGATGAACAGTATTTCAATTTTATACTTATTTACAATAAATCACTTACTGAATTTTTTTGTCCTACCATTTTTTTCTTTTTCATTTTGAAGATCTGCTTCTAAGATCCAACAGTGCAAAATGTACATTCTTGCATTTTACACCAAGAATGTACCATTACAGTCGTATGGAAACGGTCATGAAAGGCACCATTTTCAAGCACAGTATTTCAGTGTTGTTGGTGATGCAGTGGCTCAATATGGTTTTGGTCCCAAGGACACAACAGGAGCAAAGAACATCTTTTTCATAATCTCTGTTAGCATTGCCCCACGTGCACTTGGATGCAAGTGTTTGTTTTGCGTGCGTCTTTGTGTACATTCAAAGTTGTTTTGTTTTTTTCATGTTTCATCAGGGGTGCTGCTATTTGATACTTCCCAAGGCTTCTGGCTTTCCCATAGTATTCCCCATTTCCCTTCCTTCCCAGAGAAGGGTTACCTGTATCCGTCTTCTGGGAAAGCCAACGGCCAGACTGCTCTGTGTGTGAGCATTCGCTACGAACACTTCCTCCGTATCGGTGAGTGAACCTTTTCCAAACAGCATGACTTGGTGTGTACATATTTACCCTGCACATTCACCTTGTTTGAGAACACAGAGTTTCATTGGGTTCAAACTACATCTACTACAATCCTCCCTCGTTTATGGCGGTTAAATGAATCCACACCTGACCGTGTCAAGTGAATTTCGGCGAAGTAATAGTAATTGAAATATTTTTTAGTAAGAGCATAGACAACCTTTTTACGACCTTCTAAGTATGGTTTTTAACATTATTAGAACCTTCTAGTCATGAAATAACACCCCTCTAGTCACTTTTACACTAATATTAATCAATATAGTAGACATAATAGTAACGTACTTCCTGGTGTAACTTTACTGACACCTAGAGCCCAGTATTATGTAGTGGGCTGTTTATGGTTGGGGAGAGACTCAGGATGCACTTCAAGGGCTTTATCAACACTGCAGTAAACATTAACACAGTAGCTGCTGCTGGCCACACTGCTAACCTGTTGCTAAGTAGATACTTTAAGAATCTCCAGGAGAAATTCACGTGAAATAGGAAATTACTTAAAAAAAGGAGAAAAGTAGGAGAACAAGTTCTCAGCTAAGAGTCGACTATAGCCAGCTGATGTCACACACCTCAATTAAAGGCACACACAAGCCACAGTACACCTTTTATTTGTATTTTTGTTAATTGAACCATTTTTGTGCTTCAAAATGCTTAATTTAGGCACGAATACTTAATCTTCATAAAAATGTTTTTTTTTTATTTTATTACTAACAATAGACCACCTTCATCCACAAAACATAAATTGTTTTTGATTTTTTAAACGAGTGAGAGTGCAATGTAGTGAGGGATGCATAAAATGCATGAATTCATAATAAGAGCCAATGTTTTATGTACTATTTTTAATACAGTCCAACTGCTATTCACTTCTACTTCTCCTGCATTTAGTTCTTCATACCACTTTCTCTATTATGAATACAACTACAAGGTTATTACTACAGGGTTATTTATAAAATGAAGCCATTTTCTTTCAAAGAAAAAGTGCCCCAGCCATTGATTGATTGGAAAGAGTGCCCCAAACCTTGCTGCTTGTGCTTGGCCTTCAGGATTCCCCAGTCTTTTTCTTGTGGGGATATGTAAAAGATGGCGTTTATTTTTCCGTTACCCACTAATCTCAAAGACCTTCAACATGGAGTAACAAGAGAGGTCAAGTCAGTGGATGGTGATATGCTGATACGCATGTAGGAGGAATTCTCTGAACATGTTGATGCCGTAGAATGGGTTGTTCCACTGCGCGAAACTGGACGGTCATTGGATAAATGCTGGGCTTTGTCCCGCCCATCGAACGCTGGGCATCTGTGGGGATTCATGGGGCAGTGGGCTTGCCCAGCTGCTCGGCTTCTGCATGATGATTGGATGATCTGTCTGAGGCGGAATCCCTTTTCGATTGACAGTGAAATGAGCGAATCAGTGCTCTTGAACTATAAACATCCACCTGAGCAAGTTTTTCATTTCATTGTTCTGAACAGATCTGTAGACTTTACCGATCCCCAGTGACTTTGTTAAAAACGACTAGGAATGGAGGGTACAATTTAAATAAATAAGCATCTATAATGTAGGCCTTTAATAAATGATTAATTGTTATTAATACATTACCTGTAATTACTAGTGCTTTCACTACTATCCCTGCTACTATTTCTATCAGTATTACTCTTAATGCATCTTTGATTTTACTATTTATGACACTATTATTACTTTTAGTAATACTACTAAAATTTGTAGAACTGACATTACTACTATTATTGCAGCTACAAAAACAATGACCGCTTCAATTGTTGTGCCTAGAACTACAATCATTACCAGCACAGTACTCAGGGAGAAGTGGCAAACAAATACATGATATGAAATATGTATTATATGTTGTTTAATCCCCACGATGTGTAATTTTGTGTCTTCCCACAGTCGGCAGCTGGTGTATCTTTTTCCACGTTTCTTCAACTACTCCGTACTGTCTGCGTTTGCCACAGAGATGCCTGAACTGACCCACTTATGTGCTGGCAAGCGGCCAGTGCTGCCTTCGGATAAGAACATGGAGCTGCTCTTCTCCCTGCAGGGAGAGGTGTTCTTCTCTTTGGCAAATCTGAGCGTTTTGTGGATGGTAAGGGTTTTTTGTGTCATTAAATCTGTGCTGCTGTACACCAACTACCCTAAAGTGCGCCCAGCATTTACTGTGTTTCTATAGTGTTGTCTTTTGAGTAGAGTCGTAAAATGTTTTTTGTGAGATACTGAGTACAACTGCAGCTATATGATCAAGAGCAGAAACACCATCATAATAAATAATGCAGAGACGCCCCACACCCACAGTCATACAATGGAAGGTGTTGGATATTATATGGTTTTCTTTTCAACTAACTTCTGTCTCCCCAGTGCAGACATCTTTGCAGGCTGGGTAGCTCTGGTCCTCAACACAAGCCTGATAGTGGAGTCCTGGCAGAGACAATACCAGGAACTGCCCTCCAACTGCTCCATAGCCAATCACGTCATGAACATCAATAGAATTCGCCTCCCCACTTCTTCCCCCTTCCACTCTCTGTATGACCACTCCAAGTGGTGCGTGTCGTGGGCTCACAAGGGCCGTGTGACCTGCTTGGGAGACCTGAACAGGTTGAAGTCCCAAATGTGGCGCGGCGGGGGGTGGCGTGCTCCTTCAGTCCTGTGATTTACAAAGCTTTCCGACAGGTGGTGGACTGGTACAATGGTTGCTGAATGTACATGAGAACTTGCATTGACTAAATCGGCAAATGTAACCATGTTTTTGTAACGTTTGATGCTGCTTTTGAAAGGCCTCCTTTTTACAAAATTATGCAGCTTCCATAGTTGAGACTAAATCAACAGCGCCCGTCTTTCTTCAAAGTGTGACGACGCAGTATTAGGGCCACATACTGAAAAAAATGCTATTTATTTGGAGAATAAAGTTGTAAATTAATGAGAAGGTATGTGGAGGGAACAGGCTGAGGAAGTTAATCTTCAACCATTCGAAGGTGGACTTACTGGTGGGTGATCTTTGTGCTGCTGCAGAACCCAAGTTTGTTTTAGCTTCAGGTCATAAACAAATGGCTGGACATTCTTCTTCAGGATTTTTTGTAGACAGCAGAATTCAGCAAAATTGAGAACTAGCCTTTTTGCCTAGTGTCTTTCTTATGGTGGAGTCATTATTATGACCTGTCCAGGCAATTGAGGCGTACAGTTCTTTGGATGTTCTTGTGGGGTCTTTTGTGTCGCCTCTTGGATGAGTGGTTGCTGTGCTTTCGGGGTAATTTTGGTTGGCTGGCCACTCTTGTGAAGGTTCACTTCTGTTCTATGTTTTCGCCATTTATGGATAATGGCTCTCACTGTGGTTTGCTGGAGTCTAATGCTTTGGAAATGGGTTTATGACCTCTTCGAGACCTAGAGCTCACACAATCTCTAAGTTATGTTTTGATTTCTGTTTTTCGGTTATTCACACAGAACTATGTGGTTTGGGATATTTTTTCTCCCTTAATAATAAAACATTTCATTTAAAAACTGCATTGAGTTGTGTTGGGGCAAACACTTTTTCCACACCACTTTAAATATATGTGTGGGTTTAGGCGTATAAAGGGAAATATGTTTACATAACGCCACTGTTTTTTTGAAAAAAAAATAGTATATTCATATACGTGTACATATATATATTACAATTTTGTTCACTTTAAACAAGACGACATTGGACTGAGACATACATATCAAGTATGAATAATTTGGAAATTTAAACCTTTAAAAGCCAGTATAAACGGGTCCATTTCAAAATCTTCCATTCATTTTCTATGCCGCTTATTCTCATTAGGGTTGCGGGCATTTCAAAATCTTTATTTCAGTAGTTCAAGTCAAAAAAAGTACAACTTTTATATTTGCATCCATTCATTTTCTATCCTGCTTATCCTCATTAGGGTCACGGGTATGGTGGAGCCTATCCCAGCTGACTTTGGGCCAGGGTACACCCTGGACTGGACAGTCAATCACAGGGCACATACAAACATTCATTCCAATGGACAAGTTAGAGTCGCCAATTAACTTAACATGCATGTTTTAGGAACGTAGGAGGAAACTGGTGTACCCAGATTACCACGCATGCACGGGGAGAACATGCAAACTCCACACACAGATGCCCAACGGAGATTTGAACCCAGGTCTTCCAGATCTCCTGTGTGGCCAACGTGCTAACCACTCGACCACCGTGCGGCCAGTTACCCTTATTGTTAATAAAAAAACATATTCATACGCAAAATGTAAATCTACATACACTTCTACAGTTTGTATTTTTTTGCATGACATACATGTGACAAAATATTGTATCTTGATTTGATGATCAAATGAATGCAGTGAAATTATCTTCCAATCAAACTATTTGAGTTTGGGTTTGTTTTGTAATCTTCAATACCAACGCGTCATCGCCTCCTCGCCGCTAGAGGGCGCGGGTGTTGCCTAAAAGTAGCCCTAATGCGTAACCCGGATGTGAACGCAGAAAGAAGCGGAAACAGTTACTGCGCACGTGAAGCGTACCTCTTCGTAAATTCACACCCAGCGCAAGATGGAGATCACAGAAGTCCCTGTCTCTATAGACGGCAAAAATAAGAAAAAGAAGCATAAAAACAACAACAAGAAGAGTGAGGAGCAGGCAGACAACATGGAGGTTAGCGGCGTAGAAGTAAAAGAAGAGACGAAGGAGCCCGCCGTCGCTTTCCCACCAACATTCAGTGTGTCCGAAATCAAGAATAAACAGCGAAGACACCTCATGTTTATGAAACTAAAGCAGGAGAAAAGAAAGGTAAAGTACTAATTTCTTTGAATTACAATAAGTGCTACTTTATAGACCGGCATGACATTCACCATTGAAGTAAACACGGTGATACGCACAGTAGACCAATAACAATAATAATTTGGGGTGTCACGAGACGATACACGAGATTGGGTCTACGAGATCTTGGGTCTTCTGCACTTTATGCGTATGTTAGCGGCCCCGCCTCTATCCAATGAGACAAACTGACTGACTGACAGAAGGGCTCACTCCCTTCATGGTGTTGTTCAGTTGAACAAATGCACCATAGTGCTCAAAGTGAAGCCTCTTCCTGCCTGTTTGGAGGAAAACAGACACTCATGCACGTAGCAATAAATTAAGGCAAATTATCCAGTTTGGTTTTCATTTATTGTGGGATCAGTTTTTTTTGTGAATGATAAATCTTGTAACGTTTTAGTCTTTTGACACGAGCTCTTGTGGAACCCCTAATAACAGTGATGTTACATACTGTTCATCAAGTATTGTTTATTTACCTTAATAAATAATGACAGTACTTGTATTTAGTGCTACATTAGGACATATTGCACATGTTGTGCTAAGTTCAATGTAAACTTGATAGTTAACCGCTGACGACTAGCAGCAACAAAATTGACGTTCTTTTTGTTTCACTTATAACTTTGCCTACAGTGTAACACTGTGTGTTTTTTTATTTTAGCAAAAAATGGAGCTGAAGAAAAAGAGGAAAAGGGAGCAAAAAGTTCTCGGTGACAAGGTAAGTTTCTCTATGTGTATGTATATATATATATATATATAGATATATATATATAGAGAGAGAGAGAGAGAGCGATAATATTTCTTCTTATTAAATGGTCAAAAAAGTTTGCATCTATAAAAAGTAAATGTGTCATAAATAGCTCATTAACAGTGGTAAATTATTCAACTTATTACGTTAGTTTTTTGTGTAATTAACATCTCTGTGTTGTGATGGCAGGAGGAAGAATCTGTATCTGTAGAATCCCCACAGATACACAATCTGACTCTCTTTCCTAACTTGATTCTTACCTGCATCACCAGCAGTGCAATTCCAACACTACATATGCATCTCCATCTCTTAAACACATCTCCAGTTCTTTCTTTCTTGGAATGATTCTCAGTACACGGCATGCAGAACGCGACAACAGCCTTATGTGTGTGTGTGTGTGCGTGTGTGTGTGTGTGTGCGTGTGTGTGCGTGTGTGTGCGTGTGTGTGTGTGGTTCACTTCGTGACTCAGTGTGGATATACACGTTGCTGCATTTAATTTAAAATTTAGCTTCAATTGTGTGATGTTTTTTAACGCAACCCCTCATTGCTCATAATAACGCAGCTAAAGTGTGATTCTTATGTCCTGCTGCTATTAAAGAAACTCATGTTAGGTGTGTGTGGTATCTTTTAGCGTGATTTAAATTTTAGTTATTTTACAGCTGTTTATACATACAAATTTATATAATACTGTCCTGTCATTTATCTTTCCTTCAGTTCAACACAGTAAAAAATTGGCATATTCAAGACACAGTTGCAAGTGGTGATTAATCATCATTAATTACATTTAAAACGGGGATTAATATGATTAGAATCGTCATTTGACAGTCCTAATAAAAACATGTCACGTATCAGATAGCGATTTTTATGGCTCAGCACACTTAAAAGAGGATTTTAGCTCCCAGGTGAGTCCTGTGAAAAGTTAATGTTTGTTTTTTTAATTCCTTCTGTCCCTGATCTAGGCGCCGCCAAAGCAAGTCCCCAAGACGATCGAGAACCAGAGAGTCTACGATGAGACGACGGTGGACCCGGACGATGAAGAGGTTTTGTCGTGTTTAATGTAGCGTTATCCAGTCAACCTGTTTTGTGATGCATTTTGGAGGATTCCTGTTTTTTTTTATCATGTATAGGTCGCCTTTGATGAAGCAACAGATGAATTTTCCGCCTACTTCAACGGGCTAACAAGCCCCAAAGTTCTCATCACAACGTCGGACCGACCCAGAGGGGTAAACGCCTGTTAGTCCTTGAAGTTCCTTCTCCTTCCTTGTCCTTGAAGATGCGTCATGGTGCTCATGTGTGTTTCCTGTAGAGGACAGTGAAGTTCTGTGAGCAGCTGGCCACGGTCATCCCAGACGCTCACGTGTACTACAGACGTGGCTTGGCCCTGAAGAGGATCATTCCCCAGTGTGTCGCCAGGAACTTCACATACCTCCTTGTCATCAACGAGGACCGCAAAGTGCCCAGTATCCTCTACTGTGTGGTAAATGGTTAATTCCAGACCTGCCAACATGTGTACATTATTTGTACGCACTTAACCCTGATGAAGAGCTAGAAAAGCAGGGTTGTTCAAAGTGTGGTACATTGTAGAAATAAAATAAAGCAAAGATATCAGCATAGATTGGGAAAATTGTGCAAACAACATAATGTAATAAGAAAAACCTGAAAGGTTGATGCTAATAAGTAACACAAAGCCTCGTTTCGAAAGATATCTTTCTTTTTTTTAAATTTATAATAATAATAATAAAAATGGATTAGGTTTTATAGCGCTTTTCAAGGTACCCAAAGCGAATTAGGTGAACGCATTATTCATTCACTTCCCCGCTTCACACATCGGTGCTGGTTTTCAGGCGCTCATGAGTTTTGCATAAGTGTGTGCCATGTTTGTGGGCAACTCTGTCATGCTTGAACTCAACTCAACTCAAGGAAATCAAGCGGGAACTTGATGATGTGTTGCAAACATTCCCTTTTAAATTTGTATATAAATATTTCCGAAGTTGGAGGTGAACATTTTTGCAATTTGGATATATGATGTTTATGGCTAAGATGTGATTCCTTCATCATGAATGTGGTCTTTTTTAACAAGTCTTAAGATGGGATGGTTCTTTGTCACCTGCCTGAAGGTCCAACCGCACACTTCAAGGTCAGCAGCGTTCGACTACGCAAGGAGATGAAAGTAAGGAAGAAAACAGTGGATTATGATGCATTTGCAAATAAAACTGGACTCTGGCAGGCTGCAGCATTCTGCAATAAATCCATCACAATGTTCTTTCTTCCAATTGAGCTTGCCATTTTCTGGGACTATTTTGTTTGTCATTGTGTGTTTTCATTACTGTTATCATTATCATTGTTACTCCACTCCTCTTTGGGTTGTTCTGCTTCAAAGACACTTCCAATTGTTTTTTCTAGGAAGCTCCTGGAAGGACCGTCTATTTAAAAATATGTATTTTTTAAATTATTGTTATTATTATTCAACTCCTCATTGTGTTCTAAAGAACTTCTAATGGTCTTTCAGATGATTTTCATGAGCTGCTTTGGAAGGATCGTTGATGGCGAATATTCTTGTTATTTATCCGTTTTTGTTTTCATCCGTCCATCCAATTCTACGCTGCTTATCCACACTAGGCTGGCATGGGTATGCCGTAGCCCAAGGGTCTCAAACTCGTGTCGTGGAGGGCCGAAACCCTGCAGGTTTTCTTTCCAGACAGTCACTACAGCAGGTGATTTTAATGATCAACACGTTCAATTTGAGGGAAGGAGCTCATCAATTAAAATGAAGAGAAAACCTGCAGTCTTTCGACCCTCCATGGCACAAGTTGGAGACCCCTGCTGTAGCCTATCCTAGCTGAATACAGACGAGAGGTGGAGTACACCCTGGATGGGTCACCAGCCAATCCCACGGCACTGAAAAATATATACTTTGATATTTCTATTATGGTCATTGTCAGTTTCATTATTTTTATTTGACTCTTCACTGTCTTGGTCTACCTTAATAAAACTTCCAATGGTCTTTCTGACTTTCTTCATTGGAGGTCCCAGGAGGACCATTTTTGGGAAATATTTTTGTTCTATTTTTTTAAATGATTAACTATTACTTTTTTTAAAATTTAGTACTATTGTTCTTCTTTTACAAAGAAACCAGTCAATGTTTCTGGATTCTGTGCTGTCTCAACACCGTCCCGCTGCTTTGTCTCCACAGAGGCGAGGCAAGGAGCCCACACAGCATTTCCCAGAAGTAATTCTCAACAACTTCACCACGCGTTTGGGTCACAGCGTGGGCCGAATGTTCGCTGCTCTCTTCCCTCAGAACCCGCAGTTTGTGGGTCGGCAGGTGGCCACCTTCCACAACCAGAGGGACTTCATCTTCTTCCGATTCCACAGGTGAAGCGATACTCACCGGGGTCACGTCGCACGGTGGCTCAGCTTATCACATGTTTTTTGCGTGCGTGAAGGTACATCTTCAAGAACGAGAAGAAGGTCGGCATCCAGGAGCTGGGACCTCGCTTCACCCTCAAGCTTCGCTCTCTGCAGAAAGGCACCTTTGATTCAAAGTTTGGGGAGTACGAGTGGGTCCTGAAGGTGACTTTTGATTTGATCTTTTCATGCTTTCCACTCAGCGCAACATGACACTATCACCTAACGCGCTCTTGTCTACAGACAAAAATGACTCTTCCAAAGTCGTGCCTTGTATCCCCACATTGAAATAATGCTTTTCTTGTGTTTCCAGCGCCATGAAATGGATGCCTGCAGGCGGAAATTCCAGCTGTGAATGCAGAAACTTTTTCCCACCACTGCTTGTTATGCCTCACTTGCTTGTGCTCTTCACATTTAGGAGGTACCGGAGTAGAAAAGGTCAAGGTAGGCCAAGGCCCGGCACACAACGCCCTTAATATGAACTTTCTTCATAATTCATACTAAGACTCTCTAAATGAATCAGGACTACAAACAAAGTGATTAATGACAGCTGGCACCTTCCACACTACAAATATCATAAAAAGAAATTAGACTGGAAATAGTTCACAAAGTCATAGAAATTGCAGTAAAACAGCAAAATCGAAGGGTAATTGAACCCAAGTCCATCACCATATGAATGTCCTTCTGTGAGTACGCCTTTACTCTTTCTATTACACACTCAATATATTAAAAATGATTTTATACTCATTAGAAAGTGTCTTCTTTATATTTATAAAGGAAAATAAAATTACCATGTGGACCTCATTGTAATACCGCCAAGACTTGTTTTGGTAGACATTTTTGTGTTGTGAAAAATCTTGCATAAGGTAAACTTAATAAATTTAAATAAACTTTAAAATTAATTGAATCGCTTTTTTAAAGAGCTTTAAAAGTGTTCGATGGAAAATCTTTCCATTTTCATCGTCTTATTCTGCAGAAATACAATATTCTTAGTTTTGAGAATTTTAGAACATTTAAATTGGTGTGTTCCATTTATAGGGTTTTAAATGGATTGGCTCCACCACCTCTGGGTGAGTTTATTAAAATGAAATCCACCATGAGTGGTACGGAACCTCTACGAGAGGTGATTGTGTATTTTCTATCAGACGCACAACCTTCAGCCAACTGGTGTAATCAGTCAAAAGTACAGAAATTTGGAATAATATTCCAGTTGTTATAAGAGACTCGACTACCTTTAGTTCATTTAAAATTAATTTCAAACAATGGCTTAGGAGAACCGGATCTGTGACCATTAATTTTAAAATCCTTTGTTTCTATAGTGTATGTATTGTGGTATGTACTTATTGTGTTTTATTGTTTTATTTTACTGTGTATATAGTGTTTTGTTTTGTGTTGTTTTTTTTTGTTTATTTTCTCTTCTTCACCTGCCAGGATACAGATATAAAGTAGCCTTTGGCTAATTCTGGCATATTTACACACAGCTGTTCATCAATATACATTGTCCCTTTAGATATAAAGATTTAAACATAAAGTCATCCCTCGTTTATCGCGAGTAATTGGTACCAGACAGAACTTCAGCAAAGTAGGATTCCTTAATATGAATAGAATATATTACTTGTTAGAACATAGAAAACCTGTTACAATCTTCTAAATTTGCTTTTTAACATTATTAGAGCCCTCTAGACATGAAATAACATCCCTATACACTCATATCACTCAATATGGTAGACATATAACACAGAAAATAACATAAATAAGAGCTAATATAGACACACACATAGACCCCAGCTTACAGTTGGTTTCATTCACTTATATAAAGTAGTAATATTTGAGTACTTATACACACAAGAAATGTGTGTGAACATATGAATGTGAACATACTGCAAACACCCAGAACAACAGGGCAAAGTTGCTTATAATAAGCGGACCTAGACCTTTGTTTTTGCTTGAGTACAGTACAGCATACATATCATTCTGCCATTTTTATGCTCCAAAAAGCTTGATTTAGGTCAAAAACGTGTCAATTTTACATTTTTTTACTAACAACAGAACATAGTCAACTACCAAATAGAGAGGAACTGCACAGGATTATTTTTAAAGGATACATTTGACAAAACTGTGATAAAGTAAAGCTGCAAAAGTGAACACACAAAGTGGATGACAGTATTTGCAATAAAAATCAATATTTTTACCCTTGAGACACTTTTCCCAGCAAGATTTGCTGGGGGAGATCATTTGGCACCCAGTTGTTGATTTATACATGTAAATACACACTAGACATGTCCTTTTTTTTAAAGACTTTATACTTCTATTTGTGTCAATAAGGTATTTACCACCAGTTTACTCGTCCCGTGCTACTGCTGTGAACTGTCAACTCAAACAGCAAGTATGAAATGTGAAGAATCATTTTATTCAAGTCAGACATGGAAAACTGTACAATTCACAAGGCACGAGCGCGGGCAGTTTTATTTGCTTTTAATCATGCATGCAACACGTTTATACTTAGTGCCCCCTTGCCACATGGAAATGGTTATTTGTCAACATTAAGGTATGTTAAAAAAAAATTAGGTGAGTTGCTTGTTCCCAATTTTCCCTCAACACTCCTTAGGCGATTTAGTCCAGAATGCAAAACCTGCAGTCCAACACCCGCAAGGCACCACGTCGGTGAAGCCCTGAAGGAATAAAATACATGATAGGGTTTTTGTGTGTGTAATTCAGGCCGTAAATGTCAGGCCGGTACTCACACAGGGAGGGTCGCTGCTATAGGAAGGAGCAGACTTTCTGCGGTCTGAAGGGGTTGCTGCTGGACGACATGCCGGTGAGCAGGGGGTCCTGCTGGGCGTTCTGAAGACAAAACTGCTGCAGGTCCGCAGCGGCCTGGGATACCTGAGGACGATCGGGATGAAAACATCAAAGAAACGTTATGTTGGGTATAACGTCGAGCTCTCCTTCGTTCACAGGCAAACACGCCCTAAAACGAAAAGAGGCGTAAGCTTGTTTTTTTTTTACCTTTACTCGGTTTATTCCTGCTTCAAGGCGTAGCTGGTGCACGATTTTCTTCATCGCTACGATGTTGGATGAACCCGACATTGTGCTGATTTATCTCTTTCAGTCTGGGAAAACTCTAAACTTTGTCAACTAGTTGATACGCTTCTTCTTGAGCAACACTTGACTTCCGGTTTTTGTGGAGGCGTAGCCTCGTAATGTTGCTTTCAGGGGCTCGGCACACAATAAGAATTAGCAGACCTCTTTGTTTTGCAGTACAGTACTTTATCCCTGAATGTTGCTTTTAGGGGCTCAAAATACAGTTGGAATTGGCCTCTCCGTGTTCTGCTGTGTATGTGTATGGTGTGATTGTATATTATTCACGTTACATTTCCATACTACATGGCGTCCTTACACTATGATGTGTTTATTGTTAAAAGAGAAAAAAAAGTCGGCAACGATTTGAATTATTCTTACATTACCGGAAGTACTTGAATGCGACTGTCGAGAAGCGGAAACGTCTGCCTCTAGTGGTGAAAGGGTGCCATTGCGACATAATACTTCCGTACTTTGTGTATCTACCGGAAATGACAGTCGCTGTATTCATCCTCTTCCTCCTGTTCTCGCTTCTTTATTCGTGAATTACACCCCCTCGCGTTATTTAATTAGCAAACACGTTTAATAACCCCGCCCTATCCTGCTACGTAGCCAAGATGGCGACTACTGAGGGTGTCCATCCCTGCGCACTCATTGGAGAGGAGAGCGGCTTGTGGGTGCAACATCCGGGGCCTGGCGGCCTGTATATATTTTAAAAAGTGTAACAATCTATTATTGTAGAAATATGGCTTACATGTAAATGTGAATTAAAACCTGACTTACTTTTTTCTTTCCTTACAGTGTTACAGACTATTAGGACCTCATTTAAAAAATCTAAGATTTGGAGATTTTAATAGAAAAAAAACATTTAATTGTAATTTTATGAGAATAAAAGTTGTAATTGTACGATAAAAAAGTCAAAATATTACCTTTGACCCAGGCCAAAAGTCACACTAGTTCCTTGTGTTTACAGCTGTCTCGGGCAAGACCTGTTACAATGGGAGTATTAAAATTATCAGATTTCGAGAGTAAAATCATAAAATTATGACAATAAGGTGGTACATTTACGAGGAAAAGCTCGTAATATCGCAAGAGTAAAGTCGTAACTTCATTTAACAGGCATTGGCTGAGACGCGGGGCCTTTTGCGGGGGGTTACTAGATAATACTGATGAGATGATGCTAACCCATGCTAACCTGTTTGTGCCCAACTGCTCTCTTTTGCTTTCCTGTTATAAATACAATGGAACCTTCATCTACGACAAATTCATAATTCGAAACGGGCTTCAAATAAATTTCACAATGAATTTATTTCAGCAATGACATGGATAATAGGATATGTTTACAATGCCATGTTTCTGGATTCTGCTTACCAACATGGCGGCCAAACCCACGCAGGGCATACTATGGAAGTGGCTGCCCGGCTGGCAGGTCCTGTGTAAGTCTAATGTCCTTGGTGTGAAGTGCAGCCAAAACCCTCTGAGGAGTAGTTAGATAATTACATTTACTGGTGCAGAAAATGTATGTTTATTGATGAAATAATCACAAATGGGGAAAAAAGCAAAATGCAACCCCTCTAAAGAATGCATTTAAAATCACCCTGCGCTTCTTTAGAGGCGGCACCGGAGCAACCAGTGCTGGCAACCTCATAAAAGGCCCCATTTGAGTGTCTCAAGCACCCGCCTACGGCAGACCAAACAAAGCGGTGTTATAATGAAACACTGTTGTAGTAGAAGTAGTTGTAGGAGTCGCTTAGCAGGAACCCCAAAGGATGGAGCTGCCTTGTGAATCTGCTTCCACCGTGGATAGAAGACCCATCAGCTGCAAGGTTTGTGGTTCATGGTGCACATTATGTTCTGGAGCACTCTTCTTCTTTTTAGCATGTGTTTGTTTTGTCTGTGTTCAGTTGTTGGAGCTCCATGTTCTCTTCGTGCCTGATGAGCAGTGGAACGTCAAGCTGAATAAAGTCCCTGCTGATGCCACAGAAAGCTTCATATCGGCTGGATTCATCAGGTTTTATTATGACTATATAAACAAACTAAATAAGACATTACAACTGTCGCATGTGTACTTGTGTTCTCTCTTTACGGAAACAAAAAATGTAAACAGAATAAGATTTATTCTTACTTTCAGGCATAAAACCTGTAACAGTAGCGTTGTAGTTTTTAGTAATTTAGTAGTTTAACAACGCACAACAAAGTACAATTACAAGAATCCAAAAATTGTAAGAAAAAGTCACAATATTTCAATAATGAAGTTGCGTTTTCTTTTCAAACAAAAACTAATAATATTGCAAAACAAATCTATTTTAACAATAGAATAAGACAAAACATAATGAGGCAAAAGTTGTAGGGATTTTTTTCAGGAATAATTTAAAAAGATATCACAGATAACCGTCACATTTTAATATTGAAGTTGTATTTTTTTTCAGGAAAAATGATATTACACGGAAAAATTATTTTTCCGTGTAAATATGATATACCAGTTGCAATACATCAAGAATAAAGATGGGATTTTTCCCCCTAAAAAAATAAGTCTTAATGTTACACCTCCTGAGTCACCACCTTATCGTGGTGGAGGAGTTTGCGTGTCCCAATGATCCTAGGAGCTAAGTTGTCGGGGGCTGTCATGCCCCTGGTAGGGTCACCCATGAGAAACAGGTCCTAGGGGAGGGACCAGACAAAGAGTGGCTCAAAAGACCCTAATGATGAATGATGAATGATAGGATTGGACTTCGTTTTCCCTCGCCCGGACGCGGGTCACCAGGGCCCCCCTCTGGAGCCAGGCCCGGAGGCGGGGCACGATGGCGAGCGTCTGGTGGCCGGGCCTGCACCCATGGGGCCCGGTCGGGCACAGCCCGAAAAGTTAACGTGGGTAGCCCCCTCCCGTGAGCTCCCAACTCGTGGGAGGGGCCAAACGGGTCGGGTGCAAAGAGAGCTGGGTGGCAGCCGGAGGCAGAGGCCTTGGCGGTCCGATCCTCGGCTACAGAAGCTAGTTGTCGGTACGTGGAATGTCACCTCTCTAGCGGGGAAGAAGCCTGAGCTGGTGCGTGAGGTTGAGAAATTCCGGCTAGATATACTCGGACTCACCTCAACGCACGGCAAGGGCTCTGGAACCAGTCCTTTCGAGAGGGGCTGGACTTCATTCCACTCTGGTGTTGCCAGCGATAAGAGGCGACGAGCAAGGATGGCAATTCTTGTTGCCCCCCGGCTCCAAGCCTGCACTTTGGAGGAGGGCGGAGCTGTCAAATGATCACCACCTGGTGGTGAGTTGGCTTCGATGGTGGGGGAGGATGCCGGTCCGACCTGGCAGACCCAAACGCATTGTGAGTGTCTGCTGGGAATGCCTGGCAGAGTCCCCTGTCAGAAGGAGTTTCAACTCCCACCTGCGGGAGAGCTTTGACCATGTTCCGAGGGAGACAGCGGACATTAAATCAGAGTGGGCGATGTTTCGTGCCTCCATTGTCGATGCGGCCGATCGGAGCTGTGGCCGTAAGGTGGTTGGTGCCTGTCGTGGCGGTAATCCCAGAACCCGTTGGTGGACACCAGTGGTGAGGGATGTTGTCAAGCTGAAGAAAGAGTCCTATGCCGTCTTGGCCCATGGGACTCTGGAGGCAGCTGACAGGTACCGGAAGGCCAAGCGGTCTGCAGCTCTGGCGGTCGCTGAGGCAAAAACCCGGACATGGGAGGAGTTCGGAGAGGCCATGGAAAACGACTTCCGGATGGCTTCAAAGAGATTCTGGACCACCATCCGCCGTCTCCGGCGGGGGAAGCAGTGCACAGTCAACACCGTGTATGGTGGGGACGGTGTGCTGCTGAACTCGACTCGAGATGTTGTGGACCGGTGGAGGGAATACTTTGAAGACCTCCTCAATCCCACCGACACGCCTTCCAACATGGAAGCAGTGCCTGGGGACTCTGAGTCGGGTTCGCCTATCTCTGGGGCTGAGGTCACCGAGGTGGTCAAAAAGCTCCTTGGTGGCAAGGCCCCGGGGGTGGATGAGATCCGCCCGGAGTTCCTTAAGGCCCTGGATGCTGTGGGCGTGTCTTGGTTGACACGACTCTGCAGCATTGCGTGGACGTCGGGGTCGGTGCCCCTGGACTGGCAGACCGGGGTGGTGGTCCCGCTTTTCAAGAAGGGGGACCGGAGGGTGTGTTCTAACTATCGTGGGATCACACTCCTCAGCCTTCCCGGTAAGGTCTATTCAGGGGTTCTGGAGAGGAGGATCCGCCGGATAGTCGAATCTCGGATTCAGGAGGAGCAGTGTGGTTTTCGTCCTGGTCGTGGAACTGTGGACCAACTCTATACTCTCGGCAGGGTCCTTGAGGGTGCATGGGAGTTTGCCCAACCAGTCTACATGTGTTTTGTGGACTTGGAGAAGGCATTCGACCGTGTTCCTCGGGGAATACTGTGGGGAGTGCTCCGGGAATATGGGGTATCGGACCACCTAATCCAGGCGGTTTGTTCCCTGTATGACCGGTGTCAGAGTTTGGTTCGCATTGCCGGCAATAAGTCGGACCCGTTTCCAGTGAGGGTTGGACTCCGCCAGGGCTGCCCTTTGTCACCGATTCTGTTCACTACTTTCATGGACAGAATTTCTAGGCGCAGCCAGGGCGTTGAGGGGTTTCAGTTTGGTGGCCGCAGGATTCGATCTCTGCTTTTTGCAGATGATGTGGTCCTGTTGGCTTCATCGAGCAGTGACCTTCAACTCTCACTGGATCGGTTCGCAGCTGAGTGTGAAGCGGCTGGAATGAGAATCAGCACCTCCAAGTCTGAGTCCATGGTTCTCGCCCGGGAAAGGGTGGAGTGCCATCTCCGGGTCGGGGATGAGGTCCTGCCTCAAGTGGAGGAGTTTAAGTACCTCGGGGTCTTGTTCACGAGTGATGGAAGGATGGAACGCGAGATGGACAGGCGGATTGGTGCGGCGTCTGCAGTGATGCGGACTCTGCACCGGTCTGTCGTGGTGAAGAGAGAGCTGAGCCAAAAGGCAAAGCTCTCGATTTACCGGTCGATCTACGTTCCTACCCTCACCTATGGTCATGAGCTTTGGGTAGTGACCGAAAGGACAAGATCGCGGGTACAAGCGGCCGAAATGAGTTTTCTCCGCAGGGTGGCTGGGCTCTCCCTTAGAGATAGGGTGAGAAGCACTGTCATCCGGGAGAGACTCGTAGTAGAACCGCTGCTCCTCCGCATTGAGAGGAGTCAGATGAGGTGGCTCGGGCATCTGGTTAGGATGCCTCCCGAACGCCTTCCTGGCGAGGTGTTCAGGGCACGTCCAACCGGTAGGAGGGCTCAGGGAAGACCCAGGACACGTTGGAGAGACTGTCTCTCAGCTGGCCTGGGAACGCCTCGGCATCCGCTGGGAAGAGCTAGACGAAGTGACCGGGGAGAGGGACCTCTGGGCTTCCTTGCTTAGGTTGCTGCCCCCGCGACCCGATCTTGGATAAGCGGAAGAAAATGGATGGATGGATAATGTTACAAAATGATAGCAATGTTTTTAAAATACTTCAATTTTATTTTCCAGCCATAAAATAGTGTGTAACAAAAGTTGCAATATTTTAAGGCTTTTTTTAATATATAAAAAATGTTTTTTTCTGTTGTAATATGATATAAAAGTTGCATTTTGTCAAGACGACCAGTCCAGGATGTACCCCGCCTTTCGCCCAAAGCCAGCTGGGATAGGCTCCAGCATACCTGCGACCCTAATGAGGATAAGCGGTATACAAAATGGATGGATGGGCATTTTGTCAAGAATAAATCAATCAAGTCAACGTTGCAATATTTTCAGAATCTTTTTTTATAAAAAATATATATTTTTTAATGTTAAAATAAAAAAGTTGCAAAATATCAAAAATAAATATTTGGGGTACAGTCCAGGGTGTACCCCGCCTCTCTCCCAAAGCCAGCTGGGATAGGCTCCAGCATACCCGCGACCCTAATGAGGATAAGCGGTATAGGAAATGAATGAATGTGTCACGATCCCGGTGTTTGCGTGACAGTTTTGGGTTTTGAGTTAGAGTTCCTATGTTTTTCCTAGCTTCATGTTCGCCTTTAATTACACACACCTGCCTCTCGTTATTTTCTTACTATTTAAGTTCAGGTGTGTGCACCTTCGTGTTTGTCGGGTCATTGCATGTAAGTTCGTCTTTGTTGCCATACGTTGATCTTGTTGCTCCTACTGTGAGTTTTGCCTTTTTGCCATTTGGATGTCGTATGTGCTTCGCTTCCCGTGTTCCGGTTTTTTGTTCCTGCCTCGCAGCTTCATTATTAAAAAGACTCTTTTTCCTGCACTTACCTGCTGACGTCCTGCTCGCTTCTTCCTCGGGGTTCTCGCCATGTCGTGCCGAGCTAGCCGAGCACCAAGTCATAACAGAATGAATGAATATTTGGGTCTTTTTTCCAAAAAAAAGAAAAGTCTCATATTACAAAAAATGTGGCAATATATTGAGAATATCTTGATTTCACTAAAAATAACAACAGTGTGTAAAAAATATTTCAATATTTCAAGAATAAAGAAGAAAGAAAGTCATAATGTTACAAGACTGCAATGTTTTATATACGGTATATACATATTTTAGGAAAAAATAATTTTTTTGTAATATTATGATATAAAAGTTTCAAAAGTTCCATAAAAGAAAAATACTATAACCAAAAAAAAAATTGAGAATTCTTTAATAATATGTTGATATAGATATATATTTTTTAAATCCTAAAATTGTGTGGAAAAAAAGTAGTTCAAGAACAAACCTGTAATTTAACAAAAAAAAAAGTTATAGTACTACAAGTTTTTTTTCAAAATTTTAAGAAAAGTTTAAATATATTAAGAACAAAGATATGTAGGATTATAAGTCCTAATATTACAAAAATGTGGCAATATTTTAAGAGCATTTTTGTTTTTTACAAAAAAGTCATAATATTACAAGACTGCAATATTTTTAGAAAATATTTTTTGGGGAAAAAGTAAAAGACCATAAAGCAGTTTTTTCAGGAAAATAGTCATACTACTACTACAGGACTACATGGATGTACGGATACAACGTACTACAGGATGCATCTTTTTTTTTTTTTTTCTTATTTTCTGAGTGGGAAAAAAGTATACATATTTTGGTTGTAATTTGGTTGTAAAAAGCTGCATAATATTAATATCAAGAATAAAGCTGTTTTTTAGAGGAAAAAATCCATAATTCAAATTACGAAAAAGTGGCAATATTTTAAAAATATTTATTTTCCTTTTTTTTTTAATCATAAAATTGTGTGTAGAAAAGTTGTAATATTTCATAGTATAACAGTATAATAGACAATAAAGTTGTGTAGTTACAGGAAAAAAGTCATGATATTACAACTGCAACATTTTTAGAATATGTTTTTTTAAGAAAAAGATTTTTTGGCATGGGAATGCCTTGGTGTCCTTCCGGACCTGAAAGAGATGGCCAGGGACCGGGAAGTCTGGACTTCCTTACTGAGACTGCTGCCCCCGTGAACCGGACCTGCATAGGCAGAAAAGGATGGAATTGGAAATATTAAAAATGAGGGTTATAATATCATGATATAAAAGTTGCCAGATATGAAGAATAAAGTTGTTGTTTTTTAGGAAGAAAAAGTCATAATAATAGAAAAAAGTGGCAATATTGTAGAGATTATTTTGATTTTTAAAAAATAATGAAAAATGATTGTTAAATAGAAAATGCATGAATTTTTTGTTGCAATATTTCAAGAATAAAGTTGTATTGTTATCCTAAAAAAGTACCAGATTGTCACTGTGGTTGTTAGAAACGAATGTGCTCTTCATGCCGTGTGTGATGATGTCATTTCTGTTAGGGTTCCTCCTGACGTCACCCTAAAAGCTCTGAGGACTGAACTGGGAGACTTTCTGGGCTCAGAGCGGAGCATGGACAAGTTCTCCTTCCTGAAATGCGTGGGCCGCAGTTTGGTTCTGGTCGGTCCATGGAAAGAATGCGGGCAGTGATTGATTGATTGATTGACAGCTGACATGTTTTTTGTGTGTGCGCTGCGACAGGTCAAATGCAAACAGGAGAAGGACGTGAAAGTGAAAACATTTGCTCCACCATATGTAAGCATTCACATGCTATGAGGGATACGACGGCACAAAGAGGCGTCAGAGTGCACACTGCCGATTGCAGAAAGGCTGCAATTCTGGTGTGGTTTGTTTCTCTTCTGTTGCCAGGCCGCCCAGCCAGAGCTCTACCTTCTCCCCACAGCGGACAACCACAGCAGCCTTTACTCCCACTCCCTCAGCCCAGACACCAGCAGCAGCTCCCCGGACCCCGCAACCTTTTACCCCCGCAAGATGTGGAGCTCGCCAGCAGAGACAAAGGACTCCGTGAAATTCCCGCACATCCCCCAGTCCTCCCATCAGCTCCCTCCCACCTACAGCCTGGAAGAGGAGGAGGAAGAGGATGAAGAGCAGAGCTACAGCTCCTCAGAGGGAGAGGAAGAACACCAGGAGGAGGACGGGGAGGATGAGGAGGATGAGGAGGGGGGGCGACGCGGCAAAAAGGCAGAGTGGGAGGAGAGGGGGGAGTGTGGACTGAAAAAGTCTCGCAACCAAAGGACAACTCAACCACTTCCACACAATAAAGGTGAAATAATCATTCATTATTCAAATTATTATGATGTGTGGTTATGTTTTTGTATCATTATGTTTGTATGATTATGTACATGTATGTATGATTATGAATGTATGGTTGTGAACGTAAGATTATGTATGTGTATGTATGATTATGTATGTGTATGTATGATTATGTATGTATGATTATGTATGATTATGTACTGTATGTATGATTATGTATGTGTGATTATGATTGTATGATGATGTATGATTATGTACTGTATGTATGATTATGTATGTATGATTATGTATGTGTATGTATGATTATGAATGTATAATTATGTATGTATGGTTATGTGTGGTGAACGTTGGCCTCCGCCAAGGCTGCCCTTTGTCACCGATTCTGTTCATAATCTTCATGGACAGAATTTCTAGGCACAGTCGAGGTGTTGATGGAGTCCAGCTTGGCGACCTTAGGATCTCGTCGCTGCTATTTGCAGACAATGATTGCGAATAGAAGCGGCGGAAATGAGTTTCCTCCGTAGGGTGGCTGGACTCACCCTAAGAGATAGAGTAGAGTAGAGCCGCTGATCCTTCACATCGAGAAGAGCCAGTTGAGGTGGCTCGGGGATCTCGTTCGGATACCTCCCGGGCACCTCCCTGGTGAGGTGTTTCTGGCATGTCCAGCCGGGAGAAGGCCCCCGGGAAGACCTAGGACACGCTGGAGGGACTATGTCTTACAGCTGGCCTGGGAACGCCTTGGTGTCCTCCCGGTGGAACTGCAAGAGGTCGCCGGAGACCGGGAAGTTTGGACTTCCCTACTGAGACTGCTGCCCTCGCGACCCGGACCCGGATAAGCGGAAGAAAATGGAATGGAATAGAATGATTATGTATGTATGATTTTGAATGTGTATGTATGGTTATGAATGTATGATTATGTACATGTATGTATGATTACGTACAATATATGTACGTATGATTATGTATATATGATTACGTACATGGATGTATGATTATGTATGTATGATTATGTATGTATAATTATATACATGGAGCCGGCGGTGTAAAAAACCTATTTGGAAAATGATTCTATCAAAATGATCATGATTATTTATCACTAATAATCGGGCTGTTGTTTGGTTGTTTTGTTCTTATTCTTCTCAGTTACTTATTCTGATCATTTAGTAATGTATGTAAAATCTATGTAAAAATAAATGTTTAACTGACTATTATGATCATTTAATTATTTTAAGTACTTTAGAAATTATAGATGGACATACAAAAACTGCCCAACTACACCAATAAATATTTTTGAGTTTTAAAAAGCAACAACAAATAATTTAATTTGTTATTAAAACTAAATTAATATATTATAATAAAAATGTATAAATACATATTATAAAGAAAATGAATGAATCATTAAATGTGTGAAAATTATTTCTGGAAAAATGACAGTAAAAACGGCTTGACTGTATATTTCATTTGTAATAATCTTTAATTAAAAAATATGTTCTTTTTACATTAAATGTATTTTTTTCCCATTGTATATTTCCAAGTGAATCTTGAAATTGGTTTTGTATGAATCAGCATTGGCTCAGGTGAAGGAGGAAGAAAGGTGCAGAAAGAAGAAACGTTACCAGAAGCCAAGCAGAGCATCCAGGAATGCGGACGTGGAGTTGGTGGAGGATTCACTTTCAGACAGGTGAGCTGCACCATGGTTCTCCTGGCGTCTACACCTTGCTGGCTCGTCTACCTCCCTGCAGGCTTAGGAAGGCGCGAGATGTTCACACGTTTCAGTCGCCGAGGAGCAAAGCAACTAGTGGGGTACGTGTGACATACATCTTTTAAAATTGGCCTTTCTCAAGGGAAGAGTACCTGTTGATGTTTCTTTGCTTTGAAGGCGACGGAAAGCCCGATCGTGTTGTCCCGACCCGTACGCTGCACCTCTCCTCCTCCTGGTTTGGTCCTTACCATGATTACCCAAAAAGCAGCTGTGTCCACTAACAGTAAGCTGGGAGAACAACACACTTGATGGATAAAAACACATTTAAGACTACTTTTGTCTCTGAGGAGAGGAACTCATCGAGGAAATCAGGCTGGTGAAGGAGGAACGGAAGCAGTTGGAGTGGAAAAGACAAGAGTTGCTTAGGAAAGGAAAAGACTTGTTGGCCCAGAACCGACATCGCAGGAACCAAGGTGGGGGAAAATGTAAATAGAAAAAGTTCGAAAAATAACCAAAATCTTTCGAGAATATTAGTAGCATTAACTGGTTGTGTGTGGTCTTAAAACAGAGCCTTGGGGAACTCCGCTCTAAATTATCACATTTTTTGATGGATTAAAACATGACTTAAAAAAAAGACGCTTTACGTATGGTCTAAAATATAATAGGTTGATCAAATTTTTAAAAAAGGAAACATATTTATCTAATTAGTTGTACAAAAAATTGTAATATATTTATATTTTTGAAATAACAAAAATGTCATAAAATATAATTTTTAATTAGAATAAAAAATACTTAATCTTCTTCTTCTTGTCCTTTTGGCTTATCCCATCAGGGGTTGCCACAGCGGATCCTGTCCACATGGTTTGATTTGGGACATTTATTATTGAAGGGCCGCACGGTGGTTGAGTGGGTAGCATGTTGGCCTCACAGTCAGGAAGTTCAGGGTTCGAATCTCCGTTGGACATCTCTGTGTGAAGTTGCATGTTCTCCCCGTGCGTGCGTGGGTTTTCTCCAGGTACTCCGGTTTCCTCCCACATTCCAAAAATATTCATGTTAGGTTAATTGGCGACTCTAATTTGCCATTAGAGTGTGAATGTTTGTATGTCTGCCCTGCGATTGACTGGCTAACAGTCCAGGGTGTACCCCGCCTCCCACAAAATTCAGCTGGGATAGGCTCCAGCATACCCGCGACCCTAATGTGGATAAGCGGTATAGAAAATGGATGGGTGGATTTTTTAAAAAATTAATATAAAAAATATTAATAAAATCAGTTTAGCTGATTGTTTTGAAACTACATAAAGTCAATACATATTTGAATTAATAATATTTTTCAAAAACAACAACAGAGAGGTGAAGAACAGTGAATGACAAACTAAAAGAATACAATCGTTTTTTTTAAATAAGTGAAATCAAAAGTTTATGAGTGGGACCTGGCCGGGCCTAGCCCGAAGAAGCCACAAGGGAACTCCCCCACGCAGACCCACCACCTGCAGGGGCAAGCATAAGGGTCCGGTGCATTGTGATTTGGGCAGTGGTCGAGGGAGGGTGTCCGGGTGACCTGGTCCTCGGCGGCCAAATCTGGTTCTTGGGACATGGAATGTCACTTCTCTGGTGGGGAAGGAGCCCGAGCTTGTGGAAGAGGCGGAGACATTCCGACTAGAAATGGTCGGACTCACCTCAACCCACAGTTTGGGCTCTGAAACCAAATTCCTTGAGAGGGGCTGGACCTTGTTATTCTCTGGAGTTGCTGCAGGAGAGAGGTGGCGAGCTGGTGTTGGCTTATTGTTAGCCCCCCGACTTGGTGCCTTTGTGTCGGAGTCATCCCCAGTGAACGAGAGGGTTATTTCCCTACGCCTTAGGGCTGGGAAAAGGGTCCTGACTGTGGTTTGTGCGCCAAACGCCAGTTCAGAGTGCCTTCTTGGAGTCTATCAGAGGGGTTCTGGAGAGCACCCTAGCTGGTGACTCCATAGTTCTACTGGGAGACTTCAACGCCCATGTGGGCAATGACAGTGTGACTTGGAGGGGCGTGGTTGGGAGGAACGGCCTCCCTGACCTGAACCCGTGTGGTGTGTTGTTGCTGGACTTCTGTGCGAATTACAGTTTGTCCATAACAAACACCATGTTCGAACATAAGGATGTCCATAAGTGCACTTGGCACCAGGACACCCTAGGTCGCAGGTCTATGATCGACTTTGTGGTCGTATCATCAGACCTGCGTCCGCATGTTCTGGACACGCGGGTGAAGAGAGGGGCTGAGCTGTCAACTGACCACCACCTGGTGATGAGTTGGATTAGATGGCGGGGAAGGATGCCGGACAGACCTGGCAGACCCAAACGCGTAGTGAGGGTGTGCTGGGAACGTCTGGCAGAATCTCCCGTTCGTCGAGTCTTCAACTCTCATCTCCGGCAGAGCTTCGCCTGCATCTCGAGGGAGGACCGGGATATTGAGTCCGAATGGGCCGTATTCCGTGCCTCTATTGCTGAGGCAGCCAGTTGTGGTTGCGGCCGCAAGGTGGTCGGTGCCAGTCGTGGTGGCAAGCCCCGAACCCGATGGTGGACACCGGGGGTTAGGGCTGCCGTCAAGCTGAAAAAGGAGTCCTATCGAGCATGGATGGCTTGCGGGACTCCCGAAGCAGCTGACAGGTACCGGCAGGCCAAGCGGCACGCGGCTTCGGCGGTGGTCGAGGCAAAAACTCGGGTGTGGGAGGAGTTCGGTGAGGCTATGGAGCACGACTTTCGGTCGGCCTCGAAGAGGTTCTGGCAAACCGTCCGACACCTCAGAAAGGGGAAGCAGCCCCCAGTTCACACTGTTTACAGTGCGGACGGGGGCTTGCTGACCACGACTGTGGATATAGTTGGTCGGTGGAAGGAATACTTCGAGGCCCTTCTCAATCCCACTGACATGCCTTCCATAGAGGAAGCAGAGTCTGAGGATACGTACGTGGACAGTTCTATCACCGTGGCTGAGGTAATTGGGGTAGTCAAATCACTCCCCAGTGGCAAGGCTCCGGGGGTAGACGAGTTCCGCTCAGAATTTCTCAAGGCTCTGGATGTTGGAGGACTGTGTTGGTTGACACGCCTCTACAACATTGCATGGAAGTCAGGAACAGTACCTCTGGACTGGCAGACCGGGGTGGTGGTCCCCATTTTTAAAAAGGGTGACCGGAGGGTGTGTTCCAACTATAGGGGGATCACACTCCTCAGCCTTCCTGGGAAAGTCTACTCCAGGGTGCTGGAGAGAAGGGTACGACCGTTAGTCGAACCTCGGTTAGAGGAGCTGCAATGTGGTTTTCGTCCCGGTCGCGGAACACTGGACCAGCTCTACACCCTTGCAAGGGTACTCGAGGGTATGTGGGAGTTTGCCCAACCAGTCTACATGTGCTTTGTAGACCTGGAAAAGGCATTCGACCGTGTCCCTCGTGGTGTCCTGTGGGGGGTGCTCCGGGAGTACGGGATTGATGGTCCGCTTCTACGTGCCATTCGGTCCTTGTACAATCGAAGCAGGAGCCTGGTTCGCATTGCCAGCAGTAAGTCGAGCTTGTTTCCGGTGAACGTTGGCCTCCGCCAAGGCTGCCCTTTGTCACCGATTCTGTTCATAATCTTCATGGACAGAATTTCTAGGCGCAGTCAAGGTGTTGAGGGAGTCCAGCTTGGTGACCTTAGGATCTCGTCTCTGCTATTTGCAGACGATGTGGTCCTTATGGCCTCATCAGGCTGTGACCTTCAGCGTTTACTGGAGCGGTTTGCAGCTGAGTGTGAAGCTTCTGGGATGAGACTCAGCACCTCCAAATCCGAGGCCATGGTTCTCAGTCGGAAACGGGTGGACTGTACCCTCCGGGTTGGGAGTGAGGTCTTGCCTCAGGTGGAGGAGTTCAAGTATCTCGGGTTCTTGTTCACGAGTGAGGGAAGGTTGGAGCGTGAGATCGACAGACGGATCGGTGCAGCATCTGCAGTAATGCGGTCGCTGTACCGGACCGTCGTGGTGAAGAGAGAGCTGAGCCGGAAGGCAAAGCTCTCTGTTTACCGATCGATCTACGTTCCCACCCTCACCTATGGTCATGAGTTATGGGTCATGACCGAAAGAATGAGATCGCGGATACAAGCGGCGGAAATGAGTTTCCTTCGTAGGGTGGCTGGACTCACCCTAAGAGATAGGGTGAGGAGCTCGGCCATCCGGGAGGAGCTCAGAGTAGAGCCGCTGCTCCTTCACATCGAGAGGAGCCAGTTGAGGTGGCTCGGGCATCTAGTCCGGATGCCTCCCGGGCGCCTCCCTGGTGAGGTGTTTCGGGCATGCCCAGTCGGGAGAAGGCCCCCGGGAAGACCTAGGACACGCTGGAGGGACTATGTCTCACAGCTGGCCTGGGAACGCCTTGGTGTCCTCCCGGTGGAGCTGGAAGAGGTCGCTGGGGACCGGGAAGTCTGGACTTCCCTACTGAAACTGCTGCCCCCGCGACCCGGACCCGGATAAGCGGAAGAAAATGGAATGGAATGGAAAAAAAGTTTATGAGGTAATATGGTCAGAATTAAATATAATACATGACAAAACGTGAAAGAATTGGATGGTACGATGTTTTATAATTATTTTTTAATTAAAAAATATAAAAAAAATAAAATATATATAAACATTTTTGAAAATAGAATAAGATTATATAATTAAATCTGTGGCTCAAGTTAATGGAACAAAAGGACAAAAAAATCTTTAAAAGAAATCAAAGTAAACATTTGTTCATCATACTTAATGATAATACTTTTTACCAAGCCCGCGACAGCTGGAAGAAGAAGTATTTTGATACCAAGAAGGCCACCGCTCCTTTAGAAGATGCTCTGAAGAGCTTGCGACAAGAACTGGAGATGTTTTACAACAAGGTCTTGCACCAGCTGCACGCTAGAGACAACCGAGGCAAGCCGCAAAAACAAGGCAGCTGTTCTGAAAAGGTACCTTTAAATTTAGAATTTACCTTAACATCATCATTCATGGCTTTCTAATGGATGGATTTCTTCTCAATCTGATGATTTAGAATGACCTCATCATTCAGATCCTGACAGAGAGCCATGAGATTGACAACATGAAGAGGAAGGTGGAGGATGCAAAGATGAAGCTGGTGACGGAGATAAAGGTAAAACCTCAAATGGGGTCCTACAGCTGGACTGAAGACTTTCACTAAACGCCTCATCCTGCGCTGCAGTTGAGAAAACAGGCTGCCACAGAACTAAGGGGATTGAAGGCGGAGCTGGCCCAGAAGAAGAATCAGTCTTGCCATCACGGGCCTGCAGCATCTTTAAGCTTTGGCAGCACAGCGCCAGACAAATAAAAACAACTTCAAAGCAGCTCCATCTGAAAGTCACAACATGAAAATTAATCAAACGTTTACTGCCATCTGATGACATTAGGATGTTGCCCACAGCCACAGCTCAATGTACTTCTCTTTTGTTGTTATTGAAATAATGTTACAGTGTTCAGACTAGCTGATTTTTTTTCTTCATAGATAACCTAAATTTCCCGTGGCGATTATTAAAGTATATCTATCTAAAGTCCTTGTTAAACGTTCATTAACTGTAAAGGCATTTTTTTGCAACATTGTGAACAGTTGCCGTTATGGTTTTCTAGTAACGGGTAATCCAATTAATTACATTTCCAAGTATTTTGGGATAGGCTCCAGCATAGCCCAGCGACCCTAGTGAGAATAAAATGGCATAAAATATGGATGGATGTTACAACATAGTTTCCGTTATTATTGACTGATACTGTATATCTACCATCCGCATGTGGCTTCAGTGGTCTACTAGTACAGTACTATACAGAAAGCTAAATAGCTAGTCAACGAGAGTTGTGGTTGCTCACTCTCAGGAAAACACTGTCCCCTAGCAAATTGGTAGAGCAATGCAAGTCCTAAACTCAGCCCTCAGCCTTATTAATCTCATGAAATATCTCTCAATGGCACACAACACTACAACGATAAATCCAAATTCTTGGCTGTATTTGCAACTTTGTTTTTGTAAATGTAAGGTAATCATTACATTTAGCAAGGAGTAATTCAATTACTGTTTTTTGGGGGGGGAGTTCCTAGTAACTATTGCTGAATAGTTTTTTTTTAACCCAACATTAGTTAACAGTCAATGAGTGGTATATTTCATATTTCTTAAATTTTTTTTTGTTTTAGTTTGGCAAAAGTTTAAAACACTTACCTTTTTAACTTACCAATCTCATTCTCATGTAACTTCTGGTAAATACAGTAAAGCCCAGCTTTTCACAGTAAATCGGTAAGTAAATGATGATACAAAAGGATAAAAAACAGCCTATTTTTAAAAATGCAATAAACAAAAATAATACTTTCCAAAGCTGGGTTACGTATGTAGCCAGAAATTATTTGGAAGTCCGCAGAGTAAAGCTAACCTGTCTAAATGGAATGGGGGAAAATAAAATTGTGTTGCATTTATTTGTATTTGTTTCATTAAAAAAACATATATATACACATATAAAAATTAACCCAAAAATCTGAATCTGAACAAAAAAGTCCCCCAAAAAACTCAAGAACATGCAGAGTTTTTCTGCTCTCAGCTTTTATTGCGTATTGCGTGTAAAAAGCGAAAAGACGCTCAGTAGGAGTCATTAAAACAATGTGCACCGCAATGATGAAAAGGTAGCACCAATGAAAGTGAGAACAAAGACTGAATGTGCAAAAATGTTTTTGTGGACTGGCAGGCGCGTCACACGGTGCTGCCACAAAAGGGACTTGTTGACTTAGCAACACCATAAATGTCTCCCGCCGTAAACTTTAGCCCAGCTACCATCCAAACAGCGCGTTCCACATCTTGGCGCTCTGCTGCCTAGCAACAGGATTGTCGCTGTAGTCTAAGATGTTAGCGTTCCACACGCCCACACCCCGCAAACCTTTCCGTTTGACGTAGCCGCTCTTCAGGCAAATACTTTCTGGGTCATCATACCAAACTTGATGAACCTGTCTTTGTAGGTCCTGAAGAGGGAGAGACAAAAAACACACAATACACATGATTGACACAAAGTAAATCCAACATCCAAAGTTTTACTGCACTGCGGTAGCTTGATGGATCCTCTTTGTTGACCCCCAGAATGTATTCCAATGATGTCAGGGTGGATTCATTCAAGCTCCAACCTGGCATAAAACAGCAAATGAATGAAGAACACCAAAGAGATACCTTGTAATTAAAGTAGGGAGCCTGCTGTTTGTCGTCCCAAAGCCGACCAGACAAGGATCTGTCGATCTGCTTCATGATCCAGCTGTACGATTTCTGCTTTCCCGCAGCGTCACTGCACGGGGCGCCTCGGAACGGCACCCTGGCAAGATAACACACTCCATCCTGGCACGGGAGAACACATCATCATTTACACCAACTACAGCTCTACTTTTTATGTGGGTTACATTGCTGTGGTGCCTTTTACGATCTCCGATTTTGTTTTCAATAAGAGTGCCGGTTGTAGTTACTACATAAGATTCAGTTCCAGAAACCTCCCCTTCTCTCTTCAATTGCTATTGTTCACTCGATAGCTAAGATGCTACATGCACAAATATGCTTCACACACTTATTTAAAGTATAAAATAAAGTAATAACTAATAATGAAGGATGATCCACTAAGAGATGGAACGGGAGTTGTATATGCTTCATTTTTAGCGTCTCACAGCAACTACAGTCATCCCTTGTTATAGCGGTTAGTTTGTTCCAGACCCGACCGCGTTAAATGATACAGGATTTATTGTTGTTAAATACCCACGACCCTAATGAGCATAAGCGGCATAGAAAATGGATGGCTGTTGGTAAACGGAATAATCGAGTATAAAAAACCCTGTTTATGACATTCCAATTACAGATATTAACATTATTAGAGCCCTGTAGTCATGAAGTAACAGCCCTATAGTGACCGTTACATGTCTATTATTCATTGTTTGAACCCCATTGCAAGTATTATGTTGCAGGGACTTGAGACAACCTGCTACTGAGCTAACAAGCTAGCAACTGATCAGTTAGCCTCAAATTTATTTCTTCTTAACATAAGAAGCCAAAAACTTACCACTTCCACACAGAATGTTTTCACTTTATCACGTTGGATATGTCATGGCTGACTTCATGTAGATAATGTAAGGTAACGTCTCAATGTTTTGTGTCATTACTGATGGCTAGTGACCAGAATACTACGCATCAGTTGTATTTCAATATAATTTTATTTAATTGATGAAAAAAATGCGATATACAGTAGAGAGAAAGCGATAATCAAAGCATTATATTGTGAGGGACGACTGTATGGTGTGTTCCAGAACTGCCAAAGTGCAAAATCTCAACTTTGCAGAAAAAACAGTTACACATAAAAACCTAAAAATATAAAACTTGTGGGCTAAAAGATAAAAATGATATAATATGTTTTTTTGTATAATTTTTGCTGACCAAATAATATACAGCAGCAACAATACACAAATCATAAAATTATTATCATTAGTACTGTTAGTGTATTAGTACTGTTATTGTATTATTTATACTGTAGTTTTATTATAGTTTCCTTATCTTTTACAGAAGTTCAAATAAATTCAAGAACGGCCACACAAAGTGTCAAAAGTGTTAAAATCTTGATGAACGCTTGATGAAAAAACATGATCAGTGAAGTACAAATACGTAAACATGTAAAAGTTTGACATTTTGCGATACAGTGATACATGCATACTGTACATGTTACCTGTATTATTGCTTTATTAATGAATTACACTTGTTATGTGCTTTATCAAAGCCTCTCAAAGCGCTTACACTGAGGTCATCATTATTCATTCACACCACACTTGGTGATGGTAAGACACTATGTAGCCACAGCTGCTGAAAAGTGAGGCTGCCAGCGTGCACCATCAAACCCTCCGACCACCACTCACACACCACTTTCATACTAGGCAATGTGGGTGAAGTGCCTTGACTAAGGGCACAAGGAAAGTTTTTATTTCCTTCCACTGTGGCACCTGGTGGTCTCCCATCCAAGTACTGACCAGGCCCTGCCCTGCTTAGCTTCTGAGATCTGATGAGATCAGGCTTTGACTTTGGGGTGAATGAGATGTCATTTAGAACATTCTCAGACATATGTGTGGAGTTCCACGGCCGTGTCTTAAAAGTTCTTATGCATAGATAGATACATACAGTAGTGTTCAAAATAACAGTCCAATGCAACTAACCAGATGAATCACTGTTATTAGTATATTTGTATTGCTACATGGCAAACAAGTTACCGGTAGGTGCAGTAGATTCTCCGAAAACAAACAAGACCTAGCATTCATGCATTCAACCAACATGTCCATTATATATTTATGTGTAATTATATATTTTGTTGTAATTTCCTTTTTAAAAAAAAACATTTCTCATTAGACCGTTGCATTCTGACAATATTGCAGTAATATCTTATAAAACTTTTTTAAATGTAGTCTATTGACATTATTATCACTTGTAAAATTGTCTCTCTAACTTTCTTATATATTGTTGTAATAATACAGCTGCTTCCTCATACAGTCATTGCCATACAAGAATATTCTGATGCTGTTTTTAAAATGTTTCATTAAAAGGCGTGTAATTTGAGATCTTTGTATTGTTTTTCCACTATTTTTACTATTTACTTGATGTTTACGTCACATGCACTTTGTTTGTGCGCTTGCATTTTTGGTTCGCATGTGACAGATGAGAAGGGGTGTGTCTTACCTGGGAAAAGTTGAGGCAACGATAGTCATAGCCGTACCACGGCACACCCATCAATAACTTCTTTGGATCAATATTCATCTTCAAATACTGATCGTAGCCTGGAGACAGAGACAGAGATGAGGTCAACAGTAGTCCTTGGTTTGACACACGACTTGGACAAAAACCTTTAAGTGTTTGAGTGACGGGGGCGTTGGCCATGGCGATGCAGTCCCCCAGGATCTGGCTCTGCTCGTCGTAGGACATCACAAACACCAAATCGCAGGATTCGGCGATGCTGATGTAATCGTAGCAGCGATTGTCGATGCATTTGGGCGACCAGGCGACATCAAAGGACACCTACAGAAGAGGATTGGGTCAGCGGCTATACGGGTACATTAGAGCTGAGCTCCCAGTGAGGTGGTCACCTGAGAACCAGGGATCTCCTTGTGGAAAGTCTGCGTGGTCTCATTGACCAGCTCTGTTAGAGCAAAGTACTCAGGCGAGCCTTCGTCTACTGCTTGTTCAATGTCGATGTTGATCCCATCCATAAACTGACTTTTGGCCAAGTTGACCTTCTCGGTTATCCAGGCTGTCCTGTTGGTTTGGTCCACAATGTACGCAAGAGGAACGTCACCTGTTTTTTCCAAAGACACGGGACATGAAAACAACCGTTTCATCTTATTTAGGAAAAAAAGAAAAATACCTTTGAGGACCACCCGCGCTCCTTGGGAATGAGCGTGGCACATGAGCTCGGCGTCGTATTTCCCAAACATTGCCACGGTCGTCACCACGCTCCAGTTGTACGACTTCCACGTCTTCCCGCCCACGTCAAACACAAACACCTGACATCACACCCCACACCGATTAACCATACACATTATTTTTTTACTTTCATTTTATCACTAAAGTGAGTACAACCCTCACATTATATCTTTTAAAGCAGGGGTCTGGAACCTTTTGGGCTAAGAGAGCCATGAACAACACATTTTCAAATGTATTTTTATTTTGTATTCATATTTTTGTGAGAGGCATATGCTTTTAAAAGTCACTACAACAACGTGTGCCAACAATTTTAGAAGATAGTAAGTCTCTGAATTGGTTGGATTCAAGTGCTGAAAAGGTTTTATATTTTGAATGTTATTTTTAACACTGTGATTCCTGTCATGTTTTACTTTAAAATGTCAGAAAAAAACAAAAATTATACATTTAATTGTAATATTATGACTTTATTCCCATATTATTTTTTCCCAAACCTAACATTCCAAAAATTACAAGTTTATATTGTTTGGTTTATTTCTTAATATTGCAACATTTAAAAAATAAAAATTAACTCTGTTACTAAAATTTTTACTCATTATATTACAAATTTATTCCCTTAAAGTTGTGACTTTTTTTCTCTTAGTATTTTGACTTTCTACTCGTAAAATTACAGCATTGTGTTTAATTTCTGCTGTTTTTTTATTTTCTAACTTTTTTCTACTTTTCTTATTATTATGACTTAATTCCTGTAATATTTTGACTTTATTCTCCTAATATTATAACCTTTTCCACAACCCAGTTTTCCCCCAAACTTTTTTTGGTTAGATTTGAACTTTTTTCTCTTGATATTTTGACTTTATTTTTTGTAAAATTACTACTAATTTTTCAATTTTTGCTGTTTACATGAAGTCTTTTGTTAAATTTTATTTTGAGATTGTGCCGCGGGCCAATAAATCCCTCGGACTGCACTTCAAACACCCCTGTTGTAAAGCACAATATGTTACATATATTTTAAAAAAACAAAACTAAATTAGAATAAATAGTGTTTACAAACTTCTGAGAGCCATATGTGGTCACCAAAAGAGCCACATAGAGGCGCACAATATATTTGTGTCAGGTGGCTCCCTCCCGTCTTAATTTCTGCTTTTCTTGATAATAGTGATGTGGTAGTAGTAATGTTATGATATTTGATTAGGATTAATCAGCGGGTACAGTTGGTCAAATCCTAATTTTTTTGAGTTTTTTTCACCTCCAGGTGTGCACAATCTACAGCTAAATCAACATTTTTAAAAAGTAGATATAAGTAGATTTAAGTTAGAAGGAGCTACAACAGGCTATTAATGTCACAGGGAGGAGAGAAACAAATAAGAGCACTTGATTTGCTGGTAATTTTGCCTCGTTGGAGTGTTCTATTTTTTACATTATCAAGTATGTAAGATATTTTTAATGTTACCAAACTTATCATTATCACATCAAAATGTCATCATATTGGTCCAATAATTATTGTGCACCCCATTCATATTTGTATTTGATACATGTGCAGTTTTATGACCTTGCTATTTGTTACTTGATTTTTTCGCATTAACAAACTAAATACAATTGTTATAAACTATATTAACTAAAAAAGGCTTAGAGTGAATTTAACACGGCCATAGCAAACATTTGGAAACCATCCATCCATCCATTTTCTTCCGCTTATCCGAGGTGGGGTCGCGGGGGCAGCAACCTAAGCAGAGAAGCCCAAACTTCTCTCTCCTCTTTCACTTCTTCCAGCTCTTCCCAGCGAATGCCGAGGCGTTCCCAGGCCCGCTGGGGGACATAGTCTCTCTAACGTGTCCTGGGTCTTCCTGGAGGTCTCCTATCGGTTGGACGTGCCTTGAACACTTCCCAAGGAAGGCGTTCGGGAGGCATCCTAACCAGATGTCCAGCCACCTCATCTGGCGGATCCTCCTCTCCAGAACCCCTAAATAGACCTTACCGGGAANCAAGGAAGGCGTTCGGGAGGCATCCTAACCAGATGTCCAGCCACCTCATCTGGCGGATCCTCCTCTCCAGAACCCCTAAATAGACCTTACCGGGAATGCTGAGGAGTGTGATCCCATGATAGTTAGAACACACCCTCCGCTCCCCCTTCTTGAAAAGCGGGACCACCACCCCGGTCTGCCAGTCGTCCGCGCAATGCTGCAGAGTCGTGTCAACCAAGACACACCCACAGCATCCAGGGCCTTAAGGAACTCCGGGCGGATCTCATCCACCCCCGGGGCCTTGCCACCAAGGAGCTTTTTGACCACCTCAGTGACCTTACCCCCAGAGATAGGCGAACAGGCCTCAGAGCTCCCAGGCACTGCTTCCATGTTGAAAGGCGTGTAGGTGGGATTGAGGAGGTCTTCAAAGTATTCCCTCCACCGGTCCACAACATCTCGAGTCGAGTTCAGCAGCACACCGTCCCCACCATACACGGTGTTGACTGTGCACTGCTTCCCCCTCCTGAGACGGCGGACGGTGGTCCAGAATCTCTTTGAAGCCATATGGAAGTTGTTTACCATGGCCTCTCCAAATTCCTCCCATTGATGTGCAGGTTTTTTGCCTCAGCGACTGCCAGAGCTGCAGACCGCTTGGCCTTCCGGTACCTGTCAGATGCCTCCAGAGTCCCATGGGCCAAAACGGCCTGATAGGACTGTTTCTTCAGCTTGACAGCATCCCTCACCACTGGTGTCCACCAACGGGTTCTGGGATTACCGTCACGACAGGCACCGACCACCTTACGACCACAACTCCGGTCAGCCGCATCGACAATGGAGGCACAAAACATCGCCCACTCGGATTCAATGTCCGCTGTCTCCCTCGGAACATGATCAAAGCTCTCCGTAGGTGGGAGTTGAAACTCCTTCTGACAGGGGACTCTGCCAGACTTTCCCAGCAGACCCTCACAATGCGTTTGGGTCTGCCAGGTTTGACCGGCATCTTTCCCCACCATCAGAACCAACTCACCACCAGCTAGTGATCAGTTGACAGCTCTGCTCTCTCCTCACCCGAGTGTCCAAAACATATGGCCGCACGTCCGACGACACAACCACAAAGTCAATCATCGAACTTCGGGCCAGGGTGTCCTGGTGCCAAGTGCACATGTGGACACCGATATGCTTGAACATGGTGTTCGTTATAGACAATCCGTGACGAGCACAGATGTCCAATAACAAGACACCACTCGGGTTAAGTCAGGGGGGGTCGTTCCTCCCAATCACACCTCTACAGGTATCACTGTCGTTGCTAACATGAGCGTTGAAGTCACCCAGCAGAACAAGGGAATCCCCCAAGGGAGCACTCTCTAGTACTTCCTCCAAGGACTCCAAAACGGGTGGGTATTCTGAACTGCTGTTTGGCGCAAAAGCGCAAACAACAGTCAGGACCCCCCACCTGAAGGCATAGGGAAACTACCCTCTCTTTTACTGGGTTAAACTCCAAAGTGCAGGCTTGGAGCCGGGGGGCAACAAGAATTGCCATCCTTGCCCGTCGCCTCTCATTGCCGGCAACACCAGAGTGGAATAAAGTCCAGCCTCTCTCGAGAGGACTGGTTCCAGAGCCCATGCTGTGGGTTGAGGTGAGTCCGACTATATCTAGCCGGAATTTCTCCACCTCACGCACCAGCTCAGGCTCCTTCTCCGCCAGAGAGGTGACATTCAACGCACCGACAACTAGCTTCTGTAGCCGAGGATCGGACCGCCAAGGCCTCTGCCTCCGGCCGCCATCCAGCTCTCTTTGCACCCGACCCCTTTGGCCTCTCCCACGAGTGGTGAGCTCATGGGAGGGGGGACCCACGTTACCTTTTTGGGCTGTACCCGACCGGGCCCCATGGGTTCCGGCCCGGCCACCAGACGCTCGCCATCGTGCCCCGCCTCCAGGCCTGGCTCCAGAGGGGGGCCCCGGTGACCCGCGTCTGGGCGAGGGAAAATGAAGTCCATTGTTGTTGTGCATCATTGGGGTCTATTGAGCCACTCTCTGTCTGGTCCCTTCCTTAGGACCTGTTTGTCATGGGTGACCCTACCAGGGGCATGACAGCCCCCGACAGTTTAGCTCCTAGGATTATTGGGACACGCAAACTCCTCCACCACCATAAGGTGGTGACTCAGGGAGGAGCATTTGGAAACCACTATAAATATTGTGCAATGTATTGGGGGACATAAAAGCAGTTTTAAAAGGAAAGGGGAGCCTCGTGAAACCCAAAGAACCTCAAAACGGCCTATTTGACGCTAACATGCTAATGGTCCCTGTAATATTGTATATGAAGTATACCATTGCCTCACAAAATTACCTCAAAGTCTTTCTGGTCGCGTATCTGCTGGCATAAATCGGGTTTCTCACATGGACAGGCGTCCGCCGAGCTCACCACTAATATCGAGGATAAAAGCACTAGCAAAAGACTGGGAGACATTTTCTACTGTCTATAACAACAAACTGGGAACTCCGGAAAAGGTTGTTGCTCTACGGTGCCCGACGAGGGACAAACCGAAAGTAAAGCCTTGGTTTGTCGCTTGCCCTAACTTAAGCGGCAACTACATTTTACTTTGTAAAATAAGGAAATACCGAGATTAAAAAAGCATTAGCAAATGACATATACATTTTTAATCAGGACTTTCTCGTCTATAACCACATTAGGAACTTCGGAAAGTTTCGGCTCTCACGTTACCGGCGAGGGACAAACCGGAAGTAAATCATTGTGCGAACTACAAAATGTAAACCACTTAACCTAAGAAAGCCCACTCGGTGATGACATATTACCTTGTAAAAAACATTAAAAATGTCTTATTCTCATATGGCTACTTTCCCTCTACTTTAAATGCCTCCGCCATAGGCGTCACGGCAAGCTAGCGATATTAAGTTCATTTCCGGTCTGTGCATCTGTCAAAGTCATAGGCATACCGCCATTCTTCCCCTTCTTTCTGGCACATTCCGGTTTTAATCGTTTCCGCTATTTTTACTGTAGATTGAATTTGTATGGTAAAAAAAAAAATCCTCTAGGCCAGGGGTAGAAAACCTTTGGCTCGGGAGCCAGGTGTGGCTCTTTTGATGACCACATATGGCTCTCAGACGTTCAACACCATAAAATGTATTTATTTTAATTTATTTTTTTTCTTAAAATATACGGTGTTCACCGACAGGGTGCCGGTGGAAACTGGATTACTGTTGGCCGAAGAAGGAGAGGAGGAAGGTGTGTCCGTAGGAGGAGAGAGAAGAGGAATGCTAAGAGTCTAGAACTAAGAGTTGGGACTTTGAATGTTGGAACTATGACAGGAAAAGGTAGAGAATTAGTTGACGTGATGCAGAGGAGGAAGGTAGACATATTGTGTGTCCAGGAGACCAGGTGGAACGGTAGCAAGGCTAGAAGCTTAGGAGCAGGGTTCAAGCTGTTCTATCATGGTGTAGATAGGAAGAGAAATGGAGTAGGGGTGATTTTGAAGGAGGAGTTTGCTAGCAACGTCCTGGAGGTAAAAAGAGTGTCAGATAGAGTGATGAGCCTGAAGCTAGAAATCGAAGGTGTGATGTTCAATGTGGTTAGTGGGTATGCTCCACAGGTAGGATGTAAGATGGAGGAGAAAGAGAAATTCTGGTCAGACCTGGATGAAGTGATGCAGAACATCCCTAGAAGTGAGAGAGTTGTCATTGGTGCGGACTTCAATGGGCATGTTGGTGCAGGAAACAGAGATGATGAGGAGGTGATGGGCAAGTTTGGTATCCAGGAGAGGAACGCTGAAGGACAGATGGTGGTCGACTTTGCAAAAAGGATGGAAATGGCTGTAGTGAATACTTTCTTCCAGAAGAGACAGGAACATAGGGTGACCTACAAGAGTGGAGGTAGGAGCACACAGGTAGACTACATCTTGTGTAGAAGGTGTAACCTGAAGGAGGTCAGTGACTGCAAAGCAGTGGTAGGTGAGAGTGTAGCCAGACAGCATAGGATGGTGGTGTGTAGGTTGACTCTTGTGGTGAGAAGGATGAAGAGGGTAAAGGCAGAGCAGAGGACAAAATGGTGGAAGCTCAAAAAGGAGGAGTGTTGCGTGACATTTAGGAAGGAGTTGAAAAAGGCTATGGGTGGCCAGGAAGTCCTTCCAGATGACTGGACAACTACAGCTACTGTGATCAGGGAGACAGGTAGGAGAGTACTTGGTGTGTCATCTGGAAGGAAAGTAGATAAGGAGACTTGGTGGTGGAATGAGGAGGTGCAGGAGTGTATACAGAGTAAGAGGTTAGCTAAGAAGAAGTGGGACACTGAGAGGACTGAAGAGAGTAGACAGGAGTACAGAGAGATGCAGCGTAAGGTGAAAGTAAAGGTGGCAAAGGCCAAACAAGGGGCTTATGATGACTTGTATGCTAGGTTGGACAGCAAGGAGGGAGAGAAAGATCTATACAGGTTGGCAAGGCAGAGGGACAGAGATGGGAAGGACGTGCAGCAGGTTAGGGTGATGAAGGATAGGGATGGAAGGGTATTGACAGGTGCCAGTAGTGTCATGGGAAGATGGAAAGAGTACTTTGAAGAGTTGATGAATGAGGAAAATGAAAGAGAACAAAGAGTAGAAGAGGTGACTGTTGTGGACCAGGAAGTAGCAAAGATTAGTAAGGAAGAAGTGAGGAGGGCATTGAAGAGGATGAAGAATGGAAAGGCACTCGGTCCTGATGATATACCTGTGGAGGTATGGAAGTGTCTAGGAGAGGTGGCAATAGAGTTCCTGACCGGGTTGTTTAACAAGATCTTAGATAATGAGAAGATGCCTAAGGAATGGAGGAGAAGTGTGCTGGTGCCCATTTTTAAGAACAAGGGAGATGTGCAGAGTTGTGGCAACTACAGAGGAATAAAGCTGATGAGCCATACAATGAAGTTATGGGAAAGAGTAGTTGAAGCTAGACTAAGGGCAAACGTGAGCATTTGTGAGCAGCAGTACGGTTTTATGCCAAAAAAAAGTACAACAGATGCAGTATTTGCTTTGAGGATGTTGATTGAGAAGTACAGGGAAGGTCAGAGGGAGCTGCATTGTGTTTTTGTAGATCTGGAGAAAGCTTATGACAGGGTGCCCAGAGAGGAACTGTGGTATTGTATGAGGAAGTCTGGAGTGGCAGAGAAGTATGTTAGAGCGGTGCAGGACATGTACGAGGACTGTAAGACAGTAGTGAGGTGTGCTGCAGGTGTGACAGAGGAGTTCCGAGTGAAGGTGGGACTCCATCAGGGATCAGCTCTGAGCCCCTTCTTGTTTGCTATGGTGATGGACAGGCTGACGGACGAGGTTAGACAGGAATCTCCATGGACTATGATGTTTGCAGATGACATTGTGATATGTAGTGAGAGCAGGGAACAGGTGGAGGAGAAGCTTGAGGGGTGGAGGTTTGCCCTGGAAAGGAGAGGAATGAAGGTCAGCCGCAGCAAGACGGAGTACATGTGTGTAAATGAGAGGGACCCAAGTGGAAGAGTGAGGTTACAGGGAGAAGAGATAAAGAAGGTGGAGGATTTTAAGTACTTAGGGTCAACAGTCCAGAGCAATGGAGAGTGTGGAAAAGAGGTGAAGAAGCGTGTGCAGGCAGGCTGGAATGGGTGGAGAAAAGTGTCGGGTGTGATGTGTGATAGAAGAGTTTCAGCTAAAATGAAAGGAAAGGTGTACAAAAGTGTGGTGAGACCAGCGATGTTGTTTGGTTTAGAGACAGTGCCGCTAAGGAAAAGACAGGAGGCAGAGCTGGAGGTAACAGAGATGAAGATGCTGAGGTTCTCTTTGGGTGTGACCAGGATGGACAGGATCAGGAATGAGCACATCAGAGGGACAGCACATGTTAGAGGTTTTGGAGATAAAGTCAGAGAGACCAGACTGAGATGTTTCGGACATGTCCAGAGAAGAGATAGTGAATATATTGGTAGAAGAATGCTGAGTTTTGAACTGCCAGGCAGGAGGTCTAGAGGAAGACCAAAGAGGAGGTTTATGGATGTAGTAAAAGAGGACATGAAGGTAGTTGGCGCAAGAGAAGAGGATACAGAAGACAGAGTTAGATGGAGGCAATGGATTCGCTGTGGCGACCCCTGAAGGGATAAGCCGAAAGGAAAAGAAGATACGCACCATATCTTGTTTACAACAGGGGTTGTCAAAGTGCAGTCCGAGTGATTGGCTTGCACCAAAAATACAATTCAACAAAAAAGTTTAAGGAAACAGCAAACATGGACAAATCTGCAGTAATTTTACAAAAATAAAGTCAAAATGTTAGGAGAAAAAGTTGTAATCTAACCAAAAGAAAACTTATAATGTTTGAAAAATTAGGTTGCGGAAAAGTTTATAATATTAGGAGCATGAAGTCAAAATATTACAGGAATAAAGTCATAATTTTGAGAAAAGTTGAAAAAAATGCAAATTTTAAACAAAAAAAACAGCAGCAACTGAAAACATTGCTCTAATTTTACAAGTCGAAAATCAAAGTGTTAAGAGAAACCAACGTCACAATTATACGAGAATAAGCTTGTAATGTTATGAGTTTAAAAAAACAATGCCATTTTAGTAGCATAGAGGTCATTTTTGTTTTTTTAAATGGCGTTATAAATTGAGAAGCAAAAAAAACAATGTAAAGTTGTAATTTTTAGAATTTTAGGTTGGGGAAACATTTATATGGGAATATAATAGTATATAGTATAGTATACTGTCAGAATAAAGTTGTATTATTAAAATTAATTAATTCATTCATTCATTCATTTTATATACCGCTTATCCTCATTAGGGTCACGGGGATGCTGGAGCCTATCCCAGCAGACTTTGGGCGAGAGGCGGGGTACACCCTGGACTGGTCGCCAGTCAATCGCAGTGCACATATAGACAAACAAACATTCACACTCACATTCATACCTATGGACAATTTAGAGTCGCCAATTAATATGTGACTTTCGTGGCTCGCTTAGTCCAAAAACTTCCCGACCCCTGATGTAGCCGGTAAAGTCCGGCGTTCAAAATAAAAGAACCACACCGGTAAAATAACATGGTTTGCATCATGTTAATAAAGTCAAATACTGTACTAGGCCGGTCACAATAATAAAAAAAATCTATTAACCGCACGATAAATAAAAACAAACTCCCTCATTTTGTCGACCTTAATATATTGATGTGCATGTGTGTTTGTTTTCCTCCTCTCTCTTTACCGTACATGATGACAAGAGAGTTCACTCTGTGCATCTGTCTCACAACCTGGGCACGTTGATTCTATAGCGGAATGAATTGACCAAACTCTGACAAAACGTTGTGTCTTAGTAAACGTAAAAGGGGTATTAAGCAAACAGTGTCGCTAAAAGTGAATCAAGGAAGTGTACATGCAAAATTAGCTGACGTCTGCATTGACACAACGTGAGCTTGGCAGTAATCCCGGTTTATTTCTTAGTTGTTTTGTCAAGACAATAACGAAAGTGACGCTGATTGTCTATCAAGAATATGGCGTGGTGTTTAAGATACACATTATGTTTTGCTTTTCTACTGATTCTACTGTTTTTACAAAAATCAATACACTTTGGGGGAACTATTGTTTTATGTCACGTTTTTGTGGAAGGTGAAGTGTGTGTGTTACTCTTGTGCTAACTTTGAAGAACAATTTTGTCTACAGAGACTCAACTGACTTTATTGATGTGTGTGGGTATTATTTGAGTTTTTTTTTTAAACTGTTTTTGAATATGATTGTGGTTTTTATTTAATTGCAATTTTTATAAAACAGACTGAGAGTCTGTTTTGTTTTCACTGGGGTTTTTTTTTAGTTATCTTTTTGTTTGTTTCATTTATTTTTGTTTAAAAGCTCCTGACATTAACAGCTCTTGACAAATGTGAGTTTATTGCTTTTGATATGGTGTACTCACATTATTATGCCACGTATTATCATCACATTCATGAGAGAATGGTCTCAAAATAATATTGACAATAACATCATTTAATAATATTTGTCATGACAGGCTTGTCAAATACAAAGTATGTAAGAAAGTAAATCATGTAAGGGCATCTAGAGAAACAATACTATTTGCTAAATTGACTGGACAGGGCAGGTTAAAAAAAGTTAAAAAATATTGTAAATATGTATGTGTAAATATGTAATAATGTATATGATTAAAGAAATGGTGGTGTGTTATTGAAGGTTTTCCTTTGTTCTTCAGCAGTCAAGTCCTATTGGGTTCTTGCCACGGGAAAGTCTGCAGGTCATGGAGCAAGTTGACAGGATTGTGAAAACATTTCAGGTCGGGACATAATGACATTTTACTGCAGTGTTGGAGCATGCTTGCCGCAATTGTTTGCAATACAATACAAAATGAGCGTTTTATACACAAAAACACAACCTGTCATTTAGAGTGTAGTGCTTCCCTTGGCTTCGCTAATAAAGTAATTAAACAGGGTTGGGGGTGGGACGTGTCGCGCATGTGCTCTGTGATGGGTGACTCGAGTGAATCGAGTGCCCGATTCACATGAGTTTACACTCACGCGCTGCGCTCTCTGACAGGTGACTTGAGTGGCCGAGTTTATTCGCATCTGGTTTGTGACTCGGATAAATCAAGTGCCCGATTCACGTGAGTTTATACTCGTGTGCTCTGTGACTCGCGTGAATCGAGTGCTTGTTTGAATCATAAAAACTCAAGCCAGTAAAAAGAACTAGGTTTACCATCACTGGTGTGAATGGTTGTCTTTAAGTACCCTGTGATTGGCTGGAGAACCATCTAGGGGGTAACCAAGGAGAAGGAGAAGGAGAAGTCAGCTGTGATAGGCTCCAGCTTTACTATAGACAATGGATGCAGAAGAAACCTTTTAAGAGCATGTAATCATGCTGTGGTGCTTGCACAGCCAGGTTGAGATGACTTTTTTCATCTCTGCCATCTTTTATTTGTCTTTTTGGTGGTCAGGGCACGATAACACCCCAGCCAGACTGATGCCTGGTTAATGATACATGCTTCTGGGCACAGGTCAGCGAAAAGAGGTCTTTAAAAGGAAGCGTCTGAAGGTGGTAAGTCACATCCATCGCCATGAGGGTGCTCGTGCTAGCCTTGGCCGTTGCCCTAGCGGGTATGTCTTTCCATCACTTCATATCATAGGACAAACACACTTAAGTTTTTCTGTCATGAACCTTAAACGACTTTCTTCTTATTTGCATGATTTATTCAGTTGGCTCGCCGGTGAACTTTGGTAAGTTATTGTATTGTTTTTTTTTTAAAAAAAAAGGTACTAACATTCAAAATGCATCTCCGTGTTTTTGGCCCTTGTAATCACAGCTCCAGATTTTCCCGTCGGAAAGACCTACACCTACAAATATGAAGCTCTTCTCATGGGTGGACTTCCCGATGAGGGTCTGGCTCGGGCTGGGTTGAAAATCAAAAGCAAAGTTATGATCAGTGCATTGGCTGCCGACACCTTGATGCTGAAGGTAGAGACTGCGTTCGATCATCAGAAACACCTTTTGCCCTGGTCTGAAAAATAAACGACGCACTTTCTTGCTGTACTTTTTAGCTCGTAGAACCGGAACTCTTTGAGTACAGCGGCATCTGGCCCAAAGACGCTTTCAGCCCGGCCAACAAGCTCACCACAGCCCTGCAAGCTCAGCTCTTGACACCCGTCAAGTTTGAGTACGCAAACGGCGTGGTCGGCAAAGTCTACGCCCCGGCTGGCGTCTCCGCTTCTGTGCTCAATATCTTCAGGGGACTCATCAATATCTTCCAGATGAACGTCAAGAAGACAGTGAATGTCTACGAGCTTCAGGAGGTACAATCCGACTAGCTGGAATTTCTAATTGCTAATTGCAATTTCTACCACTTTTTACTTGAACTCACACATTTCCATTGTTTCTGTTTTTGTGCCAACTAGCCTGGCCTACATGGTGTGTGCAAGACCCACTACGTGATCAGTGAAGACACAAAGGATGACCGCATCCTTTTGATCAAGACTAAGGACCTGAACCACTGCCAGGAGAAGATTGTCAAGGATATTGGCTTGGCCTACACAAAGAAATGCCATGAGTGTGAAGCAGTGAGTGCAATTAAACCCAGGTACTTCCCACTTAAAAAGTACTAAAATCTTGGTATTTGGTTTTCTGTAGCGAGGCAAAAGTCTGAAGGGAACAGCCGCTTTCAACTACGTTATTAAACCAGAATCCAATGGTGCACTGATTTTGGAGGCATCCTCGACCGAGGTCATTCAGTTCTCCCCCATCAACATCCTGAACGGTGCCGCCCAGATGGAGGCTAAGTATGTTGTCGAGATGAAAAGTGTATTTCGCTATAAGGAGAGTTCGGTCAATAATCCATGCCGGTTCACAGGCAAATCTTGACCTTCCTGGAGTTTTCAAAATCTCCAGTGGAGCCCATCAAGGCTGAATACCAAGAGCGTGGAACCCTGAAGTACGAGTTTGGCAGTGAGCTTCTCCAGACACCCATCCAGCTTCTAAGGATCAGCAACGCTGAGGCTCAGGTACTTCAGGAAATAACAGACATCACTCCACAAGGTTTTGAATCTTCCCACTGCTGCCACTCACTTTACCTTTTGTTTGACAGATTGTTGAGATTCTCAACCACCTGGTGTCCAACAACGTGGCCAAGGTCCATGAAGACGCACCTCTGAAGTATATTGAACTCATCCAGCTTTTGCGTGTGGCCAAATATGAGAGCATCCAGGCCCTCTGGTCTCAGTTCAAAAGTCGCCCGGATCATAGGTAGTTTATTTACTTTTTAACAATACATCCTATCTTGACATACATAATGACTTGCAAATCATATTCCTCCCTTTCAGATACTGGATTGTGAATACTATCCCTGCCATTGGCACTCATGCTGCAATACGGTTCCTCAAGGAGCAATTCCTTGTTGGTGAGCTTACCCATCCTGAGGCAATTCGGACTGCAATGATGTCCATACACATGGTGACTGCAGACTTGGAGGCCATCAGACTCTTAAGGGCAAGTCAACATAACAAGACATCTTGGGTAAACGAAAAAAATACAACAGGAGTGGTGACACATATTTCTGTCATTTCACCAGGACCTGTCTGTGGAGCAAAAGATTCAGCAAAACCCAGTCTTGAAGGAGATTGTTTTCCTTGGCTACGGCACCCTGGTTGCTAAATACTGCACAGAGAACCCATCTTGCCCAGCAGACCTCGTCAAGGTGTGTTTGCTTGACAACTGAACTCACTGTAGTTGTAACATCAAGGCCATTGTCATGTTTCTCTTTGCCGCCCGCAGCCCATTCACGATCTGCTGGTCCAAGCTGTTACCAAGGGTGACCTTAAAGAAATCAGTCTGGCTCTCAAAGTTCTGGGTAACGCCGGACATCCCAGCAGCCTAAAGCCAATCTTGAAGATCCTGCCTGGCTTTGGCGGAACTGCTGCTAACCTGCCTCCGCGTTTTCACATTGAGGGTGTTCTGGCCCTGAGGAACATTGCCAAGAGAGAGCCCAAAATGGTGAAACTTTATCATCCGGGTCGTTTCAATAGCTAAAGTCTATTTATACTGTACATTTGTAAAGTAGATCCAGGACATCGCCGTTCAACTGTTCATGGATAGAGCTCTCCTACCGGAGCTCCGTATGGTTTCTGCAATTGTGCTGTTTGAGACCAAACTACCCATGGGTCTGGTGACTACTCTTGCCGACGCACTCTTGAAAGAACCAAACCTTCAGGTTGCCAGCTTGGTCTACTCCTACATGAAGGCAATGACCAGGAACACCTCCCCTGATTTTGTGTCTGTGTGAGTGCCTAGAGTCCGTCAGTTTCCAATTGTGCTTATCGGACATTAGCGCCAGAGTCCTTTTTTTTTTCTTACTGTTGCGCTTGCAGTGCTACAGCGTGCAATGTTGCTGTGAAGATCCTCAGCCCCAAATTTGACAGACTGAGCTACCGCTTCAGCAGAGCTTTTCTGACTGATGGCTATTACAGTAAGGGAACGGCATAATGTTAACAAGGAGGGCTTTTTAAACTACATGGCTTTATGGCTCCCACTTTGTGCCCTGTAGGTCCCTGGATGGTGGGTGCTGCCGCCAGCGCCTTCTACGTGAATGATGCTGCAACCGTTCTGCCAAGAACTGTGGTGGCCAAAGCTCGCACCTACATGGCAGGAGCTTATGCTGATGTCATTGAGGTATGGTTATGGTGGTTAAAGCGAATGACTAGCATACATTTACAGTATTTTTTGCAAGAGGAATTACCACAATCGCTCTTTTACCCTATCAGGTCGGAGTGAGAACTGAGGGAATCCAGGAAGCTCTTCTGAAAATCAAGGATGTTCCTGCTGATGCGGAAAGGATTGCCAAGATGAAAAGAGTTCTCAAAGCTGTAAGTTCATGGTACATCTTTTTGTTGAGCTTCTTTCTAGGAGAAACAATAATGTTCATTTGTCTTCCAGCTTTCTGAATGGAGGGCCCAATCTTCCAGCCAGCCCCTCGCCTCAGCGTACTTCAAATTGTTCGGACAGGAGATTGCATTTGCCAACATCGACAAAGCCCTGGTTGATTACATGGTGGAGGTATGTAGTTCTTTTTTTTGACTATTGCAGGTCATGTGACAAACCCATGATGATCATGTCTCATGCTTTGTCAACAGTCTGCTACTGGACCAGCAGCCCAAGCTTACGGAAAGAAGGCTTTGGATAGTGTGCTGTCAGGCATTAAGGTGAACTACGCTGAGCCAATGCTTCTTGCAGAGGTTCGTCGCATCTTGCCCACCGTCGTTGGTCTGCCTATGGAGCTGAGTTTCTACACCTCTTCTGTGATTTCGACAGCCGTTGAATGTAAGGTGGACGTTTCCCTAAAAGGCACGGATGTGATTAACGTATTTTCACTATAACCAAAAACCGTGTCTATCCACAGTGCAAGCCACCGTGACACCGCCTCTGCCTGACAAATTCCATCCTTCCCAGCTACTTAAATCTGACATCAGCCTGAAGGCTGCATTTACCCCGAGGTAACCGAGGTCAACCGACTTGAAATAGCATCTCCTTATTTTGTGTTCAGAATGCACAAAAATGCATGCAACAAATGCGCAGCGGAGTTAACCGTTTCTGCATCTTGCAGTGTTTCCCTGCATACTTATGCAGTGATGGGTGTGAACACTGCGCTGATCCAGGCTGCCGTGGTCTCAAAAGCCAAAGTTCACACAATTGTCCCAACTAGAATCGAAGCAAGAATGGACATGATCAAGGGCAACTTCAAGCTGGAATTCCTGCCTGTTCAGGGCGTTGATAAGATTGCATCTGCACTGTATGTGCATTTTTCTGGCACATTGGAATGACATCCATTGCAGTGTTTGCTCCTCCTGATGTTCGCTTTTTGCTGCATTCAACAGCGTTGAGACTTTTGCTGTTGCAAGAAATGTGGAAGATCTTGCCGCCGCAAAGATAACACCAGTTGTTCCGGCCGAGGTCTCGTTCCAGCTGTCGAGGAAGAGCTCCGCCTCCAGGAGTTCCAGAATGACATCCAGTCTCACTGATAGCATGGTGAGTTTGAGTCCTTGTCCAACGTGTTGAGTGCCCTTCAGCAAACTAATAGCTGTGCTGATGTTACAGCCTGTGTCATCCGAGATCCTCTCTCAGGGCCGATCAAGAAAAATGAACAAACTGATCAAGGCCTTTAAGAAAAAGCTGTGTGGAGAGATTGAAACTTTTGGAATCAAGGCCTGCGCTGTCATTGAATCTCGCAATGCCGCCGTCCTCCGAGATGTTCCCTTATACGCCGTCATCGGAAAACATTCCTTTTTGCTCGAGGTTCAACCAGGCAAGTGGATCAAGGACTAACTGATGATCGTCAGTGATCAACTTACTCAGATCAGTTGTCTTTTGGTTACTGAATAAACAATGTATCCTTTTCTCTCTTTGGCTGTAGCTGCAGGACCTGCCATTGAGAAGGTAGAAATTGAAATTCAGGTAGGAGAGAAAGCAGCAGAAAAGATCATCAAAATCATTGATGTGAATCAAGAGGAGGTTCCCAAAAATAAGAACGTCTTGATGAAACTGAAGAAAATCCTGGTTCCTGGTTTAAACAACAGCTCCTCCTCCAGCTCCAGCAGCTCTCGTTCTCTCAGTTCTCGCTCCAGCAGCTCAAGTTCTAAACGTTCTGCCTCATCATCATCAAGCTCCTCTCGCAGAAAAAGCAAGCTCTTTGACGCTGTTGACCTCGTTGCCAAGGCATTCAAGAGAAGCTCCTCCAGCAGCTCCTCCAGCAGGCGTGTGGGATCTAGCTCTAGCTCCAGCTCCAACTCCAGCTCCAGCTCCAGCTCCAGCTCCAGCTCCAGATCCGTCAGGTCCAGGTCTAGCTCCAGCTCCAGCTCTAGGTCCAGCTCCAGCTCCCGATCAAAGGTGAGACACGATCTACTGACAGTATGTGATGCAATTAACATGCTTTTTGTTCTAATACAGCAAACACTGATTGACATGAAGTTCACCAAGAACCACATTCACGGGGTATGCACACAACAAATGTAAAGTACCTTTGTTGAACCAGCTGAATACATTGATCTTATTTGCAGCATGCAGTGTCTGCAAATCGTGCCAGCAGCCACAGCAGTGCCTACAGCTTTGAGGCCATCTACAACAAGGCGAGTCCACCAAAACATACTTTGTGTAAAAGCTGGAAAAGTACTCATCTTCTTAAACTTCATGTTTTAGGCTAGGTACCTTGCTAATGCTATCACTCCGGCCGTGACCATCCTCATCCGTGCTGTGAGAGCAGACCACAAGGCCCAAGGATACCAGATTGCAGCTTACCTTGACAAGGTCAACTCCAGACTGCAGGTCGTTTTGGCTAACCTGGCCGAGAAGAACAACTGGAGAATCTGTGCCGACGGCGTGGTGCTAAGCAACCACAAGCTGATGGTAGCAACACTGCAACTTTCCATTTCTTCTTTCTCACTTTGGGGGAAAACAATGCGACCAAAATGTTCTTAGGCTAAGTTGGCTTGGGGCATTGACTGCAAACAATACGAGACTGAGATCACGGCTGAAACTGGCGTTGTGTATGAAGAGCCAGCGTTCCGCTTGAAGCTGACCTGGGACAAACTTCCAAGCTATATGAAGTCCTACGCAAAGTGGTAACGTCGCAATCGAATGTGCAATTTATATTAACCTGAATCCGCTTGTCGTGCAGTCCTGATGACACTTCCGTTGTATGATGCGCAGGTTGTCTGAGTACATTACAAGATTCGCCCTGCAGTCTGGAATTAGCCTGGCAAAGGCCAAAAATGTTCGCAATCAGATCAAGCTGACGGTGGCAGTTGCTACAGAGCAAAGCTTGAACATTACCCTGAAGACACCAAGGGTAAACCGCGTTTTTACTAATTTCTTGGGACACGCAAGAAACGCCCGTCACTCACGTCTCATATCCCGACTTCCCATTTCCAGAGAACCATCTACAAGGAAGCCGTGCCTCTCCCTATTTCTCTGCCATTGGGAGACACGGCCTCAGAGTTGAAGACGTACGGGGACAGCTGGGTGGACACCATCTCCTACATGGTCACCAAGGCTCATGCGGGTAAAAAATGCTTAGAACTATGTTTTTGATTCCTCCTCTAATAAATGTAACTAATAATAAACTAATAAATGCATGTGGGCTAGCTTGGTGATCCAACCCCAAAAGTGCAGTCCCGAATCAAATACTGACGAATTTCTTTCCTACCATGCCCAGCTGAGTGCAAGATGGTCAAAGACACAGTGACCACATTCAACAACAGGAAGTTCAAGGCCGAGATGCCTCACTCCTGCGAGCAGGTTTTGGCTCAGGATTGCTCGCAAGAACATAAATTTGTTGTTCTGCTGAAGAGAGACCAAACACAGGAACACAACCTTATCGGCGTGAAGATTGCTGATATGTAAGGATGTGTTCACAGTCAAACACACAAGAAGTGAACATTATTCATAGCATCGGGTTTGTTTTCAACAGTGATGTTGACATGTATCTGAAGAACCGTGTTGCCATGGTGAAGGTCAACGGTGTAGAAATCCCTCATAGTCATCTGCCATACCAGCATCCAACAGGTTTGCTCTTCATTTTGGAGTCATTCTGAGTGTTGCGAGTGAACACTTCATGGATATTTTGGTTTGGGACTATATTTTAGCCAAAATTCAGATCAGACAGAGGAACGAGGGCCTCGCTCTTTATGCTCCCAGCCACGGTCTTCAGGAAGTCTTCTATGACAACAACGTCGTGGAGGTGAGCAGCGCAAGATCTAAGCACAGTAAAAACCTAACAGTGGCTAACACGAGACTCTGAATTCCTGTAGGTCAAAGTGGTGGACTGGATGAGGGGGCAGACCTGTGGACTCTGCGGGAAGGCAGACGGAGAGAGCAGGCAAGAATACCGCACACCGACTGGACGGGTGACAAAGAACGCAGTCAGCTACGCTCATTCCTGGGTTCTGCCCGCCAAGAGCTGCCGGGACAACACAGGTAAAGACACCGTCTTCAACTTGTTCCTGAACCACACTTTTACCCCCTGCAACTGCTTTTTAACTTCCAGAGTGCTACATGAAGCTTGAGTCTGTGAAGTTGGAGAAGCAGCTGAGAGTCCACGGCCAGGAGTCCAAATGCTTCTCTGTTGAGCCCGTGCTGCGCTGCCTCCCCGGCTGCATGCCCCTGAGAACCACCACCGTCTCTATTGGCTTCCACTGCCTGCCTGCTGGTGAGTGCCCAAGAAGAATTATTCAAAACTGCGCTCTCCTCGCCTTCAAAGCTGACCACCCGCGTACCCTTACAGATTCCCGCCTGAATAGCGCCGAGGGTCTGAACAGCATCTTCGAGAAGAGCGTGGACCTGAGGGAAACAGCCGAGGCTCACCTGGCCTGCCGCTGCACTGCTCAGTGTGCTTAAACTTGTAACCTTCAGTCCAATTGTGTTTATTTCCATTCATGCAACTATTTACCATCACAATAAAGTAAAAACCTAAATTGCAGTATTGTGTCAAGCTTATTTCAAACATGTTTTACGGTTGATTGAAAATTCAATGACGTTTTTACATTAACATCCAGGGCACAAAAATACAGTCATGTCTTATTTATCGTGGTTCATCTATTTCCAGACATGAGCGTGATATAAATTCCTGCAAAGTAGGATTCTTTACTTCAGGGGTGTCCAAACTTTTTCCACCAAAAGCCACATGAAACATGACAAGATGTAAGGGCCCGCTTTGATATATTGTAAAGATATGATAAAAAGTGGGTCGCAAAGTGGTTGAGTGGTTAGCATGTTGGCTACCCAGTCAGGAAGTCTGGGTTCAAATCTGTGTGATGTTTGCATGTTCTCCTCGTGCGTACCTGAGTTTTCTCTGGGTACTTTTCTCCCAAAATCATGAATGTTAGGTTACTTGGCGACTTTAAATTGTCCATAGATATTAATGTGAGTGTGAATGGTTGGTGAATGGTCTGCCCTGCAATTGGCTGGTGACCAGTCCAGGATTTACCCCTGTAATAGCAGATGTAAACGTTGGTCTTTGCTCTATTTTTCCCCATCTTCGCTTTTTCATTTTCCTAATATTCAATTTTCTTCTTTATTTATACCCATAATGTTCAACTTTATACCTGTAATATTATGACTTTTCCCCCTACCCAATTGCCCAAAAATTACAACTTTCTTTGTTTTGTTTGTTTCTCATTCTTTTGCAACATTTAAGTTGTCAAGTAAAGTTGAACTTTTTTTGTATAGCGCTTTTCACAGACACAGAGTCACAAAGTGCTGAGTTAAAACATCTAGAAAATAAAAAGTCAAATATCCACAGTACCCACTAAAAACAATATCGATACAGCAATAATGCAACTAAAATGCTCCCGTAAACAAGTGAGTTTTTAATTGTTTTTTGAATGCATCTACTGAGTCCAAGTCCAAGGAGCGCCGGTCCAGTGGAAGATTATTCCAGAGTCGGGGAGCGGTGGTTCTAAAAGATCGGGTTCCACGAGTTTTAAAGTGTGTACATGGAACCATCAGCAAGTTCTGCCCAGACAACCTCAGACGACGAGTTGAGCTGTAGAGCTTGAGTAAGTCAGTGATGTATGAAGGGGACTGTGCATGTAGGGTGTAAAAGGTCAGCACCAAGATTCTAAACTGAATCCGATATTCGACAGGGACCCAGTGAAGAGATTTCTGAAAATGTTTAATGTGGCTCCTCCTGTTGATCTTAGTCAAGAACCTCGCAGCAGAGTTTTGAACAGACTGCATCTGAGTCAACTCTCTCTTGTTGAGGCAGGTGAAGTGGCTGTTGCAGTAGTCCAACCACGAGGACACAAATGCATGAGTGATCATTTCAAGCTCCTCTTCAGAGACCATGGACCTGAGTTTAGCAATGTTGCATAGCTGAAAGAAGCAGTTCTTAACCAACTGCCAAGAATGTTGTTCGAGTGACATGTCCTCATAAAAAATCACCCCAAGATTCTAGACTCAAGTTTAGTTTTAGCTGTGAGACTCAGGTCACCTAAGTGCTGCTTAATAGTAGAAATGGCATTATCCGGGGCAATGATCAATGTCTCCGTTTTTTTTTTTTGTATTCAATTGAGGACTGTTATGATTTAACCACTGCTTTAGTTTATCAAGAAATTCAGTTTATAATCTTCATGCGTCTTAAAAGAGCAGTGTGGCTGAAGGTCCTCCCCAAATAAATGATATTTGATATTGCTGGACTGCTGAATGATCTGACCAAGAGGAAGAACATACAACAGGAACAGGAGGGGTCCTAGAACAGAGCCCTGGGGCACACAACACATCAGACTAAGAGGCTCAGATATTTTGTGGTTGGCACACTCAAGCTTCTACCATCCAAGTATGAAGAGAACCACTGTAGCACCGAACCAGACATCCCAATCAAATCCTGCAGCCTTTCAATCAGGATCTGATGGTCGACCGTGTCGAAAGTCGAAGAATGATCTAGCAGATCTAGAAGATCTACAGAACTGGAGGAGGGTTTCATCTTGGCCTCCAGTGCTGAGATGTCTTTGAGCAATACGGGAGTGAAAGAAGACCGTTCTTGGGAGGGAGGTTCAACGTGAGCTAGACTACACAAGGAGGTTGGGGGGGATTTTATCTTTTATGGCCCTGATCCTGAACATGGAGAAGTTTGAAAAGTCAGCAGCAGGCATAGCAGGAAGGAGGAAGTGCCCACAGCAACGCTACAATATGAATGCCACGGCGTTGTGTGCGGGGCTGATGAACCAACCAATCACAGTGGGGTATAACTCTCTCAGGGGCGTCACATCGACTGCGGTTTTAAGCTGCTGCTGCCAGTGTGACATTATACGACGTGTATAAGTTATCTCTATCTCTGAACAAATCCAAGTGATGGTGCCCGGCGAGATAAAAGAAGAGCGGGGAACTCGTTGGTGTAGTTTGCCATCTGAGTCCAGTCGGATCTGTGTGGGGGTGGGCTTTTAGGGGTGGGGTAGTCGAGCTGAGCACGCCACGTGTCACGGCCCCCATCCGCTCCCATGTTCAGTTGGGAAAAAGGTGCTTGGATGGCATGGAAGTTGACGGGGGTTGCGGCGCCCGGCGCGTTCCGTTTGGTCGTGGCGTACCCTCACGTGGATCTGGTCTGGTTCACACTGCAGATCACGTTGATGGATTCCTTGCTTTTTTAAAAATCTTGTGGGGTGTGTGGGAGTGGAATTGATGTCAAGGCCATGAAAAGGGCTGCACCGTTCTCCATGCATCGGCTAAACACGACACGCCAAGTGAATTCAAATACAAAATAAAAAGTAGGCAAGAGAAGCCATTTTCAGAAAAAAAAAACCTAAATAGTTATTAGTTCTTAATTTGTTCATGTATTTGTTGATTGATTGATTGTTTTATCAGTAGTTTCATACAGAAAAGAGTTATACAGTTAACAGTACAGTATGTTTCATACAAGCGGACTACCAAAGAAGGGATGTACCTGAGGAAAGTTGTACAACTTGTTTACGCCTTGTCCTTGTCTATCTTATTTTGTGTTTTATGTATCTAAGTTTGCGAAATTGCATACAAAAATAAAAATAAATTGTGCGTGCATGCATGCCTTAGCCAGACTCTGCGTCATGCGGCCCCAAGGTAGACTGAGTTTGAGATCCCTGCCCTAAGGTGTAGTCTGTGGACCTCAAGTTTAGAGGATGTCCAGAGGCGCTCGATTTTGCGACATGATCTTCTCAGAGACCGAATGTTTTAATCCATCCAGTGACATGACAGCTTACTTGGTTAATAAAAGAGCCACAGTTACATTATTTTTCCTCATAGTATTCTACGAGTTTATTCTCGTAATATTATGACGCTTTTTCCATTTTCTGTTATGAGATTTTTTTTTTTGTTTTGCAAATATTTGAATTTTCCTCCTGTACATTTTTGTTCTTGTAGTTATGACTTTATTCCTATAATCAGGGGTGGACTTACCATAAGGCAAACACAGGCAATTGCCCGCGGTTCCGAGATTTTCAGGGGCCCCAAAATGTCAAAACGCCTACTAAAAGCTGATTGAGTTTTTTTCCTTAATTTAAAGTACATATTACTGTTTTAATCATAATTTTTAAGTTTTAAAACTACATCAAAATGTGTAATCTCTCATGAGTGCTTCAACTGATCCCCCCTCCCTTCGCATGCAATGGACTGTTCCGTTACTGTGCACATGCAGACTAATTCCAAATGACTGGAGCGAAACAAATTTGTTGTTGTTGTTGTTGTTGTTGTTGTTGTTGCGGTTTGATGCATAGCTACCCAAGTGGAGTGGAGAAGGCAAATATAAAATTTTGCAAAAAGCAAACTTAATGAAGGCAGACAGCCAGACAATCTTGATGGATGATGTACGGAGGGACACTTGTCATCACAAAGATGTGAGATTGTAATATTGTTATCATTTGATTATTCTTAATTGTTTGGTGTGGTGTGTGTTTGTGTGTGTCTTCACCTATTGATTGTTTTGTGTGACTTTTGTCTCCTCTGGTGTTGTGTGGTTGGACTGGGATGGAGTTGGGGTAGTTTGTTTCTTGTTTTTTTCTTTTGTTAATTAAATACAATTATTAAAAAAACTCAAATGTGAGTCTATATTAAATGTTGCTGTATGTTGTTATTAATTTCAGTAAAGGGGTTGAGATTACTTGTCAGGTAATAGTAAACCCAAAGGAGGATTTTAAGGACTTTATCTGGCTCCTTGTTAGTAGATGAGAAAGATTAGGACATTAGGACATTATGTGGAGGGGGGGGGGGTAAATAAACATGACTATGTAACTGGCAAAGTAGGCAGACAGATAAACAGATTTCAGCAGGATGTGGAAAGCCCCAATGGCTGGGTTTGCCTTGGGCACCCAAATGACTAAATACGCCTCTGCCCATAATAATTTGACTTTATTCTCATAACATTATGGCTTTTTTACTACCTCATTTTCAAAAAATCCAACTTTATTTGTTGTTTTGTTTCTCATAATTTTACAACTTTGAAAAAAAATGCAGTTTTCTTCAACAAATGACATTATTTCCCTTCATATTAAAAGGTTATTTTTGAAAAAATACTGCAGACTTCTCCATTTTGGCTGGTGTTTCTCAGTGTCCTTGTTAATAAAAGAGTATTTTTAGAATGTGCCGTGGGCCAATAAAAAATATCCACAGGCCACACTGCTCTTTGGACACGCCTGCTTCATTTATCAATCAAACATGTTTGTGGTTAGAGTTTTACGACCCCCTAATTGTGGTTTCTAACATTTTTTGAGCCCGTCTAGAAAAAAACACCCTATAGTCACCATTACACTCCTACTTCCCAGGATAGTAGACATAATAAGGGTCACATTATCATCGAGTCCTTCCTGTCATGGCCATTGTCTTATCAACGTAACAATACTGGCAGCGAGTGATCAGTGTACAATACTACATTCCATCACATCTTTGAATCCATCTTCTGAATGTCTTATATTTGTATTTTACTTCATTTACCAATTCTTCTGCAGGAAAATGATTAATATAGGCCAAAAATACATACAATTTAATATGTAGAATATGCCTCCTTTTTAACTACTAATAGGCCGTATCAGTGGTTTATTAATCAATATACTGTATAATATGGAAACCGTGATAGAGTGAAGCCATGACATTGAAAGCGCAAAGTCAAGCGGGATTACTGTATTCATAAAAGAGATCCACTTGGAAAAACAGGATGGGGCTTTAATAAGTAGCAAAAAAAACTCGTGTTTAAAATAAAAGCAATCTATATACAAATAATCATTCAAATTGTTTCAATTTCCATGAATTATGGAACTCTGAACATTGTATTTTCAAAACCTGAAGACAGAAGACAGTCATCCCTCGTTTAATTGGTTCAGAACTGATGGCGATAAATGAATTTCTGTGATATAGGATGCGCATGTTAATAGAATATTTTTGTAGTTAGCATAAAAACCTGTTCATGACTTTCTAAAAACAGTTTGTAACATTATTAGAGCCCTGTAGACATAAAATAACACCATTATAGTCACCGTTACACTCCTATTATTCATTGAATACACTGTATTGCGCCACTATTATGCTACAGGGACTCTAGACGGCTGCTTGCTAGCAATCTAACAAGCTAGCGTGTTAACCAGTTAACCTGGAAGTTATTTCTTCTATACTTAAAAAAAGGTTCCAAACAAGTGAGGGGAAAGGACAAAGTAAAAAGGCATAAACTTACCACTTCCACATGGAATGGGAGGATAATTATTTTTTTCGCTGTGCATGCGTGGCTAGCTACATTGAATCAGGGTACGGTGATGTAATGAAAACCAGCAGCCCTGGCTCTGCATGCAACCCGTATCCCCATGCCCACTGCAGCAGAACTGGAGAAACTTCAAAAGCTGGAGACGATACTGGAGCAGTGCAGGTAATTGTTTTTATTGTCATTTATACCCAACTACAGAGTTTTTTTATATGAATCATATCTCAGCTGATTTTTTTTCATGCTTTAAATTGCAAACAAAATTGTGTGTTACGAGCCGCTAGTTAACAACAGGCATAGCCCAAGACACCTATTTAGAGGCTTGTGTCATTTTAATGTGCTAGAGAAAAGGTGGAAGTGAGCAAGCACAAAGAGCCATATAAATGTATGCACGGAGTGCTCAGTGAGATGGCAGGAAAGGTCCAGAATTTATAAGATTTGTTATTTTTATTATTTTTTAACCGCATTGTTTGTCAGAGAGTGCCCATGGTGCTCATGCCATGCAAAAGTTTTTTTCCCCACATGTGATGGAAAAGAAACAAGATGCATTGTTTTCGGATAATGTGAACAGTGGAAGTAGAGTGGACCCTGGGTTACGAAAGAATTTGACTTACAAAAATCCTTTTGGAACGGATTAATTTCAACATTTAACGTGTAAATTGGCTAATTCCTTCCACTGACCCGGAAGACCCTTCATACAATGGGGGGAAAAAAACACTGTTCTGCACATTTAATACTCTATAAATAAAGAGTATTGTAATACAAACGTAATGTAATAATAAAACCTGAAATAGAATGTATATTAAGTTAAAATTCAAAACGTTTCTTACCTTTAATACACAGCGAAGTGCAGTACGGCATGTAAACTGTCAGTAATAAACCAATCAGAGAACATTATGTCATACTTACGCTGGCAGCGATAAACCAGAGAACATTACACTTCCGCCATGCCTCCAATATGTATCCTACCCGTATGCTGCAAAACAACATTTTTGCCGAGCGCCGGGAGAGTTAGGCCCCCATATGTGATAGGATTGTGGATGCCTGGGCTAAGGTATCTGCTTTAACTCTTGTCCGAGCTTTCACAAAAGCCGGCATCATTGCTGAACAACCGACTGACAACGAGACTGACGGCCGACAATGATGACAGGAAACCCGGCATGTTTGACGGCAAAATTGCCCAGCTGTCAGTTCAGATGCAGAAGATGGATTTGTGGGAGAAGAGGTATTACAAATACAGTGAGTGTATTGTTACATAGTAGAATAAAGTTCAACTAAACTCACTCTTTTGCTTCGGTTGCCTTTTTTTGTAAACCGTTTGTTTTACCACGCGCCTTAAAATACGGTAAATCCGGAAAATTCAGAAAAAAAACAAGTTTTGGCAAGATCGACAAACTTTTGTAGAGCAAATTAATTTTTGTAAGCCGAAGCAAAAAAAAATCCATCAAGGTATTTTCTTATCTTGGATTTTTTGTATTCCGGGGCATTCGTATTCCGAGGTTCCATTGTAATTGGGACAATCTATGCACTGCATCTTTCAGTTTTTTCTTGAGTTTATTTTGCACTGTTTTGTCAGAAAAAAATGAGAAGTAAGGAGGCATGTTAGCCCCACCTCACGGGCTCACGTTTGCCCTTAGTCTAGCTTCAACTACTCTCTCCCATAACTTCATTGTATGGCTCATCAGCTTTATTCCTCTGTAGTTGCCACAACTCTGCACATCTCCCTTGTTCTTGAAAACGGGCACCAGCACACTTCTCCTCCATTCCTCAGGCATCTTCTCATTATCCAAGATCTTGTTAAACAACCCGGTCAGGAACTCTACTGCCACCTCTCCTAGACACTTCCATACCTCCACAGGTATATCATCAGGACCGAGTGCCTTTCCATTCTTCATCCTCTTCAATGCCCTCCTCACTTTTTCCTTACTAATCTTTGCTACTTCCTGGTCCACAACAGTCACCTCTTCTACTCTTTGTTCTCTCTCATTTTCCTCATTCATCAACTCTTCAAAGTACTCTTTCCATCTTCCCATGACACTACTGGCACCTGTCAATACCCTTCCATCCTTATCCTTCATCACCCTAACCTGCTGCACGTCCTTCCCATCTCTGTCCCTCTGCCTTGCCAACCTGTATAGATCTTTCTCTCCCTCCTTGCTGTCCAACCTAGCATACAAGTCATCATAAGCCCCTTGTTTGGCCTTTGCCACCTTTACTTTCACCTTACGCTGCATCTCTCTGTACTCCTGTCTACTCTCTTCAGTCCTCTCAGTGTCCCACTTCTTCTTAGCTAACCTCTTACTCTGTATACACTCCTGCACCTCCTCATTCCACCACCAAGTCTCCTTATCTACTTTCCTTCCTGATGACACACCAAGTACTCTCCTACCTGTCTCCCTGATCACAGTAGCTGTAGTTGTCCGGTCATCTGGAAGCACTTCCTGACCACCCATAGCCTTTTTCAACTCCTTCCTAAAAGTCATACAACACTCCTCCTTTTTCAGCTTCCACCATTTCGTCCTCTGCACCAACGTGTCCATTGTGATTAATTATGAGTTAAATATGGACAAATTGCAGTTAATAGCAATAAAATAATTTAATAACCCCTAAAACTCTTAATTTCAATATGTTTTGACTAATAATAGACCACATTCAATCACAAAACAGCCCTCATGAATTAATTTATTCATGAAAAGCCGCGAGGAAGCGATGAACAAAAACATAGCAGTGTCTGCATTGTGTACTGTATAAATTCAGTAAAAATCCTTAGGATTATGTATTCCTATGAATCACTAATATGTTGTATAACCAAGAGGGCTGTGCGAGTACACCACTATCTGTATCTGTATCTGTATATTTTCACCCATCTAAATGATCTGTATCCATAGCTGTACTCGGAGGGGCGGGGCACACACCAGAATTGGGTGTGGTTTACCCGGGAAAGCGCATGTTTTAATTTGGTACAGTATTATTAGTATGACATTGACATGGATGAAAATTGAGATTGAAATTGTATGTGCGCTTGTAAGTGACCTGTAAGAATTTATTATCTAATTATTTTTGAATGATTTGTGTGAAGTTAGTGATTCATGCAAACATCCAGTAATAAACAGGGAAATAGTCAGCCTTGTTCACTGTATTTTTCTCATAAGCACCACGTTCAGTACTATCAGCGAAGTTTTCCAACTGACTTTACATCACCAGCCAAATTAGAAGCAAGCAGAAAAAAATCCCACAGGGAGTGACCAAAGCCACACTAGCCATTTTCAACTCTGTCTTTAGAGCGTATAAAGTTCACCAACTTTAAACTTTAAATATCATGCAAACTGAAATAGAGCAAAATAGAGAAAGTGAGCTGGGGCCAAGCCAACCAACCGAGAGTCACTGTCTGCATTGTGTCTGTGTGTGAAAGAGTGAAAGGTACGGCTTCTAGCGAGTCTGTCTAGGGAGGGGCCGTGGTTTTGTGTGACCGGCCAATCACAGTGTGAAGAGTCATTGAATAAGTAGTTACCTAATTTGGATTTGCCTTCATCACGATTACGGATAAGGACGAGCTGTACACGTTTCATGCTCGTACCTGGCAAAAATGCATTATCTGCAACGGGTACTCGTCTAAAACAAGTACTACCGTTCCTGCTTCACATCTGGCGTTGCAAGGCATCGCCTAACTTCTGGCCCTGTGAACAGTTAATACAGCCCAGGATAATAATACGTGACAATGCAGTACAAGCGTAGATTGCAGCACAGTGGAAGCCGTTTATGTTGATGCCCCTCAAACTGGTTTACTGATGTCAAAATCTAAACTAGACATTGCTTGCAGATTTACTTAGAGAGACATAAGGAAAAGGGACAATCTTAAAGGATTTTTCAACCTGCGGCAGTTTGTAGACATGGTTTTCCTTATTTTGCACATATTGTTATTGAGATTCCTATGTGTTCACATGATTCAGAGGAACCTCGGTTAGCGTGTTTTTGGTTAACGTCGAAAATTTACGACATAGGTTTTGCCTTGGTTCGCATACGTTTTCCTGTATGTTGCACGTCTTGTTATGTTATTAATACACTTAATGCATTTTTATCATAAATGTCCTTGTTGTCTATGATGTCATCAGTGGTTCTAATAGTTTTATATATAAATTAGAAATTAAAGGCATAAATGAAAATTTACGGTTACTTTTACTGTCGTTAAAAACATGATTGTTGCCAAAGACACGATGCGGCAGCGAGATCAACACGGACACCACCTTCCTGTTTTGCCATGAGTTATTAAACTTCTCTTGGAGATGATTAAAGTATCTCTCTAGCTATCATTTTTTGAATTCAATATTCTGTTTCACATTCTTGATCAAAATGCCGGCACTTGCAAACTTTCATTGGCTCCATTTGGGCATATTTTGAAAGCCATGACTAAAAAAAGCAGAGGCTTGAGGTGAGGAACACTATTAAATTCATAAAATATCTCATGGCAAAACAGGAAAGTGCTGCCACATTGTGTTTTTGGTAGCAATCACATCTTCAAGGAAGCCCAAAGCAACCTTAAATGTTCATTTATCCCTATCATTTATAATGCATATGTAATTATATTAAAACTGTCAAGTGATGAAACATTTTAATCAAGTTCATTAATCATGATTCATCACCTTTTCCCACTATGTGTGAAATATGCCAATTCCTGCAGTATTTTATAAACAGAATGATAAAGGACAGGACAGGATTATATATAGTGCTCCAAATGAACTAAGCATTTAAATCAAGCTAAAAGGTGGCACCTTACGTCTGAAAATCTATTTGAATCACACTTTAACAGCATTACTTCCAGCTAAAACTCACAAGTTCAATGTAAGAATTGTGAAGGTTATGCTGCAAATTCAACAAACGACCATTTTCGGTTTCTAACAACCAGTGAAATGCTTTGAAACTGCTGTGCAAAATCATGTGGAACAGTGCATTTTAAGTTTTTACATTCAAATTGTACTCTAAGGGTTGATGATTTATATTGACTATTTAGCTAAATCAGAGACAAATATCATTTGTGTAATAATTTGGAACACAGTGTGCGCTATCAGGCAAAAGCAGATAGACAGCACATTCAGAAAAATGACACGATAAGAATAATGCAATGTCAAGCACACCTGCTGTAATGTCATGTCATCCATGGTCACCCTGACAACAAATACAAGTAAGCAAACACTCAGTCATAGCGCCCGATGGTGTGACCTTTGAAACCCAATTTCAGCTAAAGCAGCAAGCAGCGTTGAACGGGCCCCCGCACCCTGCGCAAATTGGGGTTCACGTGAGTCGGTGGGATGCGAAAGTATGACGGAAATTTGGGGGCATCTAGAGAAGAATTTTCACATGCAAACTACTTAACCAGCAAGGGGCGACACCTGAGTCGATGCCTATACACAGTCAAAGACTGGACATTATGAGAATAACTTTGCAATTTTATGTCAAACAATAATGTCATTTCAATGCCATAAAGTTTAAATATTGAAGAAAACGTTATTTTATCATCTTCCCAATCAAAACAACAAATAATGTTGTGATTTTGAAGTAATTAGGTTACAAAAAAAATTTATAACGGTATGAGAAAAAAGTCAGAATGTTATGGGAATAAAGTCATAAGAAGAAAACAAGAAAAAAAGAAGAAAAGCAGAAATGGAAAAAACAGAGGTAATTTTACAAGAATGCAGTCAAACTATGAAGAGAAAAAAGTGGTCTTGTACCAAAACAAAGGTCGAGAAATAAAATAATATACAATATGAGAGACCCAGAAATGTTAGTAGCATAGAGTGCAAATAGTAAAGAAAAAATAGATTTTTTTAAAGTAATAATATTTTGATAAATAAACAAAACTAAATGAAGTTGTAACTTTTGGAAATGTGGGGTGGGGAAAAAGTACTAATATGAGAATAAAGTATACATATTAGGGAAATAAAGTCATAACATTACAACAAAAAAATTACCACAATTGGGGTTTTTTTTAAGTTGGAATATTTGGAAAAAATAAAAACGAATATTGCAAAGTTCATTCATTCATTCATTTTCTGTACCGCTTATCCTCATTAGGGTCACGGGAATGCTGGAGCCTATCCCAGCAGACTTTGTGCGAGAGGCAGGGTACACCCTGGACTGGTCGCCAGTCAATCGCAGGGCACATATAGACAAACAAACATTCACACTCACATTCATACCGATGGACAATTTAGAGTCCCCAATTAACCTAACATGCATGTTTTTGGAATGTGGGAGGAAACCGGAGTACCCGGAGAAAACCCACACACGCACGGGGAGAACATGCAAACTCCACACAGAGATGCCCAACGGAGATTTGAACCCTGGTCTTCCAGATCTCCTGACTGTGTGGCCAATGTGCTAACCACTCAGCCACCTTGCGGCCTATTGCAAAGTTAATACTAATATTTTACTTTTTCACCTTTATCACAAAGTAGAGATGCAGTTTTAAAAAAATAATTGTAACTTTTTTGCACATCTACTTGTATTGCTTCACAAAATATGAAAGCGACCATTGCTTTCTTTCATTTTCAGTACGTGGTCCTCGCTGGAAAACCTTTTATGACTTTTGGGGCTCTTGGGTCAAAGTCCACAGGAAGGACTAGTTTGTCGAAATACAACTTCTGTTTTTCCCCAAAATGCCGACTTCTTCTTTGCTGTGGAACATGGGTTCTTTAGGCTCATTAATTCAAAATAAAATGGCCTATTTATAAAGACCTAATATTAATTTAGTTATTATTTAATTTACTGACTTAATATTCATTTAGTTGCAGTGAAGTGAGGCCCAAATGAGGTATTGCATAGTAACTAGCACACATTCTAAACTGTGAACATCAACATCCATACACCCATTTTCTATGCCGTTTATCCGCACTAGAGTGGCGGGGTATGCTGGAGCCTATCCCAGCCGACGTTGGGCGAGATGTGGGACTGGTCGCCAGCCAATCAGGGCACATATTGACAAACCGCCATTCACACGCACACATATGGACAAATTAGAGTCACCAATTAACCTAAATGACATGTTTTTGAAGTGTGCGTGTGTACGGCGAGAACACAGAAGCCACCTAACTGAGATTCAAACCCAGATCTTCCAGATCTCCTGACTGTATGGCCAACATGCTAACCAGTCGGCCACCGTGCGTGGTGGAAGTCAACATACAACACTAAATCAGCAGAATTTGATCATACCAATACAACTTTGCAGAAAGTATGCACTTAAAGTGCCGTTTGTGGCCCAAGAGGCAAGCTTGGTTTGTGGCATATCATATCATACTGTATATATTATAAATTGTTCAACTTGCATGTCACTTGTTGTGTCATTTCCCGCTAAAATGCAAATACTTGTGGGATTTTAACTCTATATGTATATTTTCAGTACTTTCTTGAAAGGCTTCCAGGGTTTGGGGCCAACAGCAAATATTTACACACGATGCTTGACTTTGACTCGGTATGTTTGCCAAGGTGGGCTTTGTCAGCGCAAATTTTCCCTTTAAAAGGCGGCGTGTGTCAGCAGGGAGGTACAACCCATCAGCCATGAGGGTAGTCCTGCTTGCTCTGACTCTAGCCCTTGCGGGTAAGTCTCTAATTTCTATTCAATCATCACTTATTTATTAGCATGTTTTTTCTTTTGCTTTATGTACTTTGTCATTTCATTCTGCTAAAATAATGCATTTTATGATCTGGAAAGCATCATTTCTGTTTTGTTCATTTCAGCTGGTCAACACAACTTCGGTAAGTTTAAAATTCACTTTTCTTCTCTCCATGCAAAAACAAAAAAACATTTTATTTGGTTTTCTGGGTGAAGAAATGCATGCGGAAAGGCATCATAAGACTTTGTATGGAAACGTGTCATTATCTGTGCACCTGCCAATAAACACTTTGGCTTCTCTAGCGCCTGATTTTGCTCCGGGTACGACATACGTGTACAAATATGAGACACTGCTCCTGGGCGGTCTACCGGAGGAAGGACTGGCAAGAGCCGGACTCAAAGTCCAGAGCAAAGTTTACATCAGCGCCGTAGAACAGAACCTGTTCATGCTCAAGGTGACCATCAGTATGAAATTCAAACAACACCTACGTGGAAAAACAACCACAACTTACGGTGCTATCTGAAATTCACAGCTTGTGGAACCGGAGCTGTCTGAATACAGCGGTGTTTGGCCAAAGGATTCTTTCACCCCGGCCCCCAAGCTGACATCAGCCCTGGCACCTCAGCTCATGACCCCCATCAAGTTTGAGTACGCCAACGGTGTCGTCGGAAAATTGTTGGCACCCGAGGGAGTCTCTGTGATGGTGCTGAACATCTACAGAGGTATTCTGAACGTGCTGCAGCTCAACATAAAGAAGACGCAGAATGTCTACGAGATGCAAGAGGTGAGTCGAGGACCATTTGGTGTCACTTACGGTTCCATGGCGGCATTTTCTAAAAGCACCTCTATCTCACAAGGATGGAGCTCAGGGTGTGTGCAAGACTCTCTACGCCATCACTGAAGATGAGAAGGCTGAACGCATCCTTCTGACAAAGACCAGAGATCTGAGCCACTGTCAGGAAAGGATCATTAAGGACATCGGGTTGGCCTACACTGAGACATGTGCCAAGTGTCAGCGGGTAAATGTCTTAGCCATGAATATGTCTGTGAAAGTCAAAGCTGCTGTGGAGTCATGAACTCAACTCCGGTGTTGGTCCTGTAAGGATTCCAAGAACCTGAAAGGAGCGACCGCATACAACTACGTTCTGAAGCCGGTTCCCAGTGGTGTCATGATCTTGGAGGCATCTGTCAATGAGGTCATTCAGTTCTCACCCTTCAACGAGAGGAATGGAGCTGCTCAGATGGAGACAAAGTATGTGAAGAGAAAATAACTTATGAGATAAATTTAAGAGAATAGTTATTATTACATTTGTCCGTAATTATTCCTCAGGCAAAAACTGGTCTTCCTGGAGGTCCAGAAAGTTCCCATCGCACCAGTTAAAGCTGAATATATTCACCGTGGATCCCTCAAGTACCAGTTCTCCACCGAGCTGCTGCAAACACCCATTCAGCTTGTAAAGATCACCAACATTCAGGCTCAGGTATCCTCAACTCACCAAATGTAGACTGAGGTGTGTGAACTCCCACCACATGAGACTGACACCTTCTTTATTTTGGTGAAGATTTCAGAGGTTGTAAATCATCTGGTCATTCACAATGTGGAAAGAGTCCATGAGGACGCCCCACTCAAGTTTTTGGAGCTCATTCAGCTCCTTCGTTTGGCCAAACTGGAAGACCTGCGCATGCTTTGGAGCCAGCATAAGACGAAACCCTCCCATAGGTGACTTTTTCTCCCATTTTCCATTAAAACAGCATTTAGCAGTTCAAGTAGAGAGAACACAATGAGTTGTCTTTGTAAGGTGGGTGGGCTCCTCCTTAAAGATAAGGTGAGAAGCACTGTCATCTGGGGAAAACTCGGATTAGAACCGCTGCTCCTTTGCATTAAGAGGATCCAGATCAGGTGGCTCAGGCATCTGGTAAAGATTCCCCCTACTTGGGGAGGCGTTCAGGGCATGTTTGACCTCGGGGAAGACCCTGGACATGTTGGAGAGACTATGTCTCTCAACTGGCCTGGAAACACCTCGGCATCCGCTGGGAAAAGCTGGACCAAGTAGCTGAAGAGAGGGAAGTCTGGGCTTCTCTGCTTAGGCTGTTGTATCCTCGGATAAGTGGTAAAAAATGGATGGATGGTAAAAAAAAACATACCCATGGTCATTTTTCTATTTTCCAGACAATGGATCTGGGATGCCATTCCTTCCATTGGAACTCATGTTACTCTGAGGTTCATCATGGAGAAGTTTGAGGCTAATGAGCTGACAGTCGCCGAAGTAGCTGAAGCTGTGATTTCATCCGTTCATCTGGTGACAGCAGACACTGAGGCCATTAAGATGTTTGACGTGAGTCCAAGCCATCCATGCGTCTGAACATGTTCATTGAATTTAACTTCATAGGTAAGTGTGAAAGATTTCACCATCTGTCTTTTGCAGCAACTGTTTGAAAAGAGAAAAGTACAAGAAAGCCTAGTTCTGTCCGAGCTGGTCTCCCTTGCCTATGGTACCATGGTTTACAAATATTGTGCTGACAAGCCTGTCTGTCCTGCCGAGTTGGTCAAGGTGAAATAATCTCAAACCTTTAGTTTGGTTTCTGGCTAACTCTATTTCTGATGGAGAAATGACTTTCTTGCCCCTCTGACCCAACAGCCCATCCACGACAAGCTCGCGGAAGAACTGGCTAAGGGCAACGCACGGGAGATTACTTACATTTTGAAGGTGTTGGGCAATGCTGGCCACCCAATGAGCCTGAAGCCGATCACAAAGATCCTTCCCATACATGGCACAACAGCGGCAAACCTGCCCACCAGTGTCCACATTGAGGCGATCATGGCCTTGAGAAACATCGCCAAGAAGGAACCAAAAATGGTAAATTTGCAGTCATGCAGATTTGCTCAGAAAATTGGTTCTCAAAATTGTAAAACTAATTTGGAAATATTTCAGTTTCATTTTTGTGTACAAACAAAAGACACGTGTGCATGCTGTCTCACTGGCATTAGGTCCAGGATCTGGTACTTCAGCTGTACATGGACAAGGCTCTTCACCCTGAGGTCCGGATGCTGGCCTGCATTGTGCTCTTCGAGACACGGCCGCCAGTTGGTCTGGTGACAAATCTTGCCAACATTGTGAATACGGAGCAGAACTTGCAGGTGGCCAGTTTCACCTACTCTCACATGAAGTCCCTGACCAGAAGCACCGCCCCCAACCATGCTTCCATGTAAGACGCACCCAAACAACACTTTTTCTTGCACAGACTCTTATCGGCAGAGCTTTCATTTCAGTGCCGCCGCTTGCAACGTCGCAGTCAAGCTCTTGAGCAGAAGGCTGGAAAGACTGAGCCTCCGTTTCAGCAGAGCCATTCAGATGGACATCTACAGCAGTAAGCCATCAATTCTTACACACCCCGCCACCCCACCATTCTTTTCTGTAGCATTAACTACAGCAACTGCATTTTGCTCAGGTCCATTAATGCTTGGTGCTGCCGCTACTACTTTCTACATCAATAACGCCGCCACTGTTTTGCCAAGAAACATCATGGCTAAGACCAGTGCTTACATCGCCGGAGCTGCTGCTGATATCCTGGAGGTGCCAAGAAATTCTCTTTGAATCACTAGCGTGTGAAATCTTTTTGACATTGTTGATATTGCTCTAGGTTGGCGTGAGAACCGAGGGGCTCCAGGAGGCTTTGCTGAAAAGCCATGCATTGACCGACAATGTGGACAGGCTCACCAAGATGAAGCGTGTCGTTAAGGCTGTAAGCAATTTACTAATGTTGAGCTAAAGCTCTGCAATTCAGACCTGTTAGAAGTTGACTTGTATTGTTTTGGTGTTGTTTTCACAGCTGTCTGACTGGAGGTCCATGCCCAACACCAAGCCTCTGGCCTCCGTCTATGTCAGGTTGTTCGGGCAAGAAGTTGCTTTCCTTGACTTTGACCAGACCTGGATGAAGAAGGTCATTAAAAGTTGTTAATTACCTGCAAAAAATTATTTCAAAGCATATTTTTGCCCTGACTTTGGATTCCACATGCTAAGATTTTTTTTTGCCACACAGCTGGATAGCGAGTACTCACTTAAGGACTTTGGTAGAAATGCCCTCAAATCTCTGCTGTCTGGGGTTTCCGTCCATGTTGCTAAACCCGTGTTGGCCTCCGAAGTGCGCCGCATCATGCCAACCACTGCTGGATTGCCAATGGAGCTTAGCCTTTACACTTCTGCTGTGGCTGGAGCATCCGTTAAAGGTGGGTATTGCCCCTCAAATGTGCTGTGATTCAGTTTTCAAATTTCATGATACACCCGAAAACATGAAAATATATTAAAATATTATTCACATACTGAACAATGATAGGACTACTTTGATATGCTAAAAATATGTATATATTTCAAGAAAAAATGGTATCTCTGGTTTTAGATATAGGTGAAAATGCATGTAATTCATATGAATCATATGTCATATTGGCTTTTTTTTCCCATTTTCAGTTTTTTTTAAATAATTAATTTTTTTATTTTTTTCACCCTGCGATCGGCTGGCGACCAGTCCAGGGTGTATCCCGCCTCTCGCCCAAAGTCTGCTGGGATAGGCTCCAGCATCCCCGCGACTCTAATGAGAATAAGCGGTATAGAAAATGAATGAATGAATGAAGGAATTTTTTTTTTTCAAATATTTCAACTTTCTTTCTAAATAATATTCATAAAATTTCTTCTTTATTCCTATGATATTACTTTCTGAAAATTACCACCTTATTTTGTTTTGGTTGTTCCTCATTATTTATTATTTTTACAAACTAAAAATAGTTTTCTTTAATATTTTGAACAATAAAAAAAGTCCACAAGTGGCCCCTGGGGCGAACTTTTGACACCCCTGCCCTAAAAAGTAAATGTTTTTCATTAGTCTCGGCCACCACAACACCAGCTCTGCCAGAACCTATTCAGTTCAGCCATCTTCTGAAGACCAACATACAGCTCGACACTGAGATCAGACCAAGGTATGTACAAAATTCTGACATCAAAATCAAAAATGATCCTTTTGAATCCTAAAATTGGAACCACACCCTGCCCTTGTAGCATCGCTGCCAACACCTTTGCCGTGATAGGCGTGAACACCCACTTCATACAGGCTGCCCTGGTCTCAAGAGCCAAGCTCAACTCTATCATACCAGCCAAGATTTCTGCAAGACTCGACATAGCGGAGGGTCACTTTAAGATTGAGGCTCTACCCGTTTCTGCACCTGAAAATGTTGGTGTTGTTGAGTAAGTCTGGACTCGTCATTGTCTTCACTTTTTGAGGGGGTGAACCTAACCAAGACCCACTTTTAGCATTCAGACTTTTGCTGTGGTGAGAAACATTGAGGAACTTAGCGCTGAAAGGATCACGCCCCTCATCCCCGCCAACATCTTTAAGCCCATTTCAAAGGAGGTCCTCACTTCTAGGGACATTTCCTCTGAGGCTGCTAGTTTGGTGAGTTTTGCTACACGAGCAGTAAAGTATTTGTGAAAAAGATACAGTGCCACTTAGGAGTCTTTTTCTTTAAATAGTCCCGATCTTCAGAGATCCTTCCACGGGATATTGAGAAAGATACCAAGCCGATCCAACGCAAAGCTCTGAATAAGAAGTACTGTGTGAAAGCTTCTGGCATTGGACTGACAGGCTGTTTCAAGGTCATCTCAGAGAACGCTGCTTTCATCACGGACAACGTCCTGTACCGACTGGCTGGATGGCATTTAGTCTCGGTGTCCGTGAAGCAGAGTAAGTGTTAACATGGATCACCGCTCCAGGCCACCAGCACCAAACAGCGATTCTTTTTCATGTCGCTTTTAGTTGACGGTGAAGTGGTTGAAAGACTGGAGATGATGGTTCAAGTCGGACCGAAGGCTGCCGAGAAGCTCATCAAGCGGATCAGTCCGAGCGACGAGGATATTCATGGAAAGCCTGTCTTGATGAAGCTCAAGAAACTTCTCAACAACAGCTCTTCCTCCTCTTCCTCGTCCTCCTCCTCGTCCTCGTCCTCCTCCTCATCCTCCTCCTCGTCCTCTTCTTCTTCAAGCAGTTCCAGCTCCAAACGCTCAAAACGCCTGTTGTCATCATCCTCAATCAGTAGCAGCAGCAGACGTAGCCGGCGCAGGTCTTCCTCCAGATCTGGCAAAAGCAGCTCTGCATCTAGTTTGTCTTCTCTGTTCAGTGCCAGCTCTAGCTCCTCTCGTTCCAGGGGTAAAACATCAAAGGTAAACAAAAAATCTCAAAACAGCCTGGTTGTACTCTCATTCCTCCAAGTCATTGGATTCTCAGGGCACTCAATCGATCACAACTGGACTGTTCGGGTTGTCTTAGAAGATGTTTGGCCTCATCAGGCTTCATCAGTTCATTCTCAAAGAATAGGTGGGATAGACAGCTGTTAGATGTGATAGGACAGCTCTAGTGTGAGAGCTTGGTGACAGAACCAATCTATTTATCCTCTCAGGGAGGAGGTAAGTCCAGATCCTAACAATTGTCATTTGGCACCACTAAAGTGCCAAACCATTCGTGTCTGGACCCGCTTCCTCCTTTAGAGGACAGAAAGATTCTATCGTTGATGGAATTAAACTAGCGCTGTCCTATCTAGTCTGACAGGTGTGTGTCCCACCTAGTCTTTGAGCATGAAGTGATAAAGCCTGCTCAGATGAAAGATGAAACATCTTCTAAGACAACGGTCCAGTTGCGATTGATAGATCGGCCGCTGCCTTTTTTTAAGCATCTGAGCTGCGGAATCTCACAAAAACATATGTTGTCTTGACAGCGAGTGATTTTCAGCCGCACCTTCCAGAAGAACCACAAGAAGGTATATGAACATGGAGCTTAGAGAAAATGACAAGTAGTTTTTTGTTTTTCCAAACTTCTATGTTATATTGTTGCAGTCTCGTGCTACCTCAAAATCAAACTCCAAAAGCAGAAGCAGCGCCTCAAGCTTTGAGGCCATCTACAACATGGTAAACTGTTCAATCTTCTGGAACATGACAGTAACTGTTTAGCTAACCATTGCTGCTCTCGTAGAACAAATTCCTTGGCAACCAAATTGCTCCGGTCATTGCCGTCATCTTCCAAGCCGTGAGATCCGATGGCAAACTCCATGGATACCAAATTGCTGGCTATGCAGACAAGCCTACTGCCAGACTTCAAATCATCCTGGCCGCCTTGGCTGCTGACAACAACTGGAGGTTCAGTGTGGATGGCGTGGTGCTTAGCAAGCACAAAGTCACAGTGAGAGAGCTTCTTGTCCAGCTTTGAACTGCTACCTTTGTCCCTTGCTCATCCATTGTGTCTGCAAAGGCTAAAGTCGCTTGGGGAGAGAATGGCAGGCAGTATGACACGATGATCACCGCTGAGACTGGTCTTCTCGGTCCAAGCCCGGCCGCTCGCCTCAGAGTGGCCTGGAATGAACTGCCATCTTACCTAAAACGCTACGCAAAGAAGTATGCGAGCTCTTGCAACCACTGACACAATGACTAAAATGTCAAAATCTCTCACACCGAAATCTTCCGTCCCAGGGCTTATGACTACATTCCCGCTTACGTGCTGGACAGCGCCGTTAAAGGAAAGGACGACAACAGCGCCAAGCAGCTGTCATTCACAGTGGCTGCAACATCTGAGAGGACCGTGGATTTGATTATGAAGACGCCAAAAGTATGAAAAGGCGCAAAACCTTTTCTTTTCCCAGACACGACACGACCCCTAAACATTTGACTGTTCTCTTTACAGCGCAGCATCTATAAGGTGGCTTTGCGTCTCCCCATCGCTCTGCCGCTGGATGAGTTCACAGGTCTGACACCCTTCGACGATCTGGTCGACAAAGTCCAATTCTTGATCTCCACGGTCGGCGCAGGTAGCGTGCTGCTCATCAGAAAAGCAGCTGTGGCGTACAGTCCTATTTCATGTGCCGGGATGTCTTCTCTCGTTCCGTTAAGCTGAATGCAGCTTCAGCGGACACACCTTGACCACCTTCAACAACAGGAGATACACCAACCAGATGCCGCTGTCTTGCTACCAGGTTCTGGCCCAGGACTGCACACACGAGAGGAAGTTTATGGTCTTGCTGAAGAAGGACAACACGGAGCGCCAGCATATCAACATCAAAATCGCTGACCTGTAAGTTGAATGCTAACTTTGCCGCACCCCATAGATTCTAAGCAATAATAAAAAGTGTTAATTGCGTTCTCACTTTACTCCTTCAGCGATATTGACCTGGACCTGAGGAACACCGATGTGAAGGTGAAGGTTAACGGAATGGCGGTGCCCATTGCCAACCTGCCATATCAGCACCCAACAGGTGACTCCGCATTATCACTTTTAAAACGTGCACGGGAATGCCATTTCTTTTGCTCATCAGCTACATACATTGGGAAATGTTTTTTTCCAGCTAAAATCCAGATCAGACAAAACGGAGAGGGCATCTCTGTCATTGCCCCAAGTCTGGGACTCCATGAAGTCTACTTTGACAGCAAAACATGGAAGGTAAATGTAACTTTTACGCTAACTTTTAGCAATGGTGGAACGTGCGACTGATTGGTGGAATGGACGTTTGCACGCAGATTAAAGTTGTGGACTGGATGAGGGGACAGACCTGTGGACTCTGCGGAAAAGCCGACGGAGAAATCAGGCAGGAATACAGCGCATCCACCGGACGGGTAACCAAGAACGCGGTCAGCTATGCTCATTCCTGGGTTCTTCCTGCCGAGAACTGCCAGGACAGCACAGGTGATGCATACGTTAATTTGAGAGACCTCAATGTTTCTGCTAAGATAGACATTAAGGCTCGAGGCCGCTTGTCTCCAAAAAAAGTCCTCCACTTGATTCAAATAGCATTGGGTGTCTAGGCATGTGAGTCTTCCCTTCTTTGTCCCTGTCCCACACAGGAGGAGAGGACCACCCCTCCCCATTAACCTTTAATTCCAGCATCACTCTATTTCAGAGCTAGCTGCAGATTTTCCCTTGACCCATCTCCATGTTTCCTCCCTCTCAGAATGTCGCATAAAGCTGGAGTCTGTGGAATTGGACAGGCAGGTGAACATACACGGACAGCAGTCCAAATGTTTCTCAGTTGAGCCTGTGCTGCGCTGCCTGCCGGGCTGCTTCCCCATCAAGACCACCACCGTCACCGTTGGCTTCCACTGCGTGCCCGCTGGTGAGTGCACGACGCCACAGGCAGTATGCGAAAATGAAGACAGTTCCTCATCGTCCCTCTGCTCTCTTTACAGATTCCGCTGTGAGTCGCCAAGACTTCTACAACTACAGCGCAGACCTCAGGGAACCGACTCAAGCCCACCTGGCTTGCAGCTGCACTGCTCAGTGTGCATAACAACATTTACTTCTGTCACTAAGTTTGGAATGTCAATTTAAATAAAGCACGTCTCATCAAAACATGTTGCAGTTGTGGATTCTTAAAGCAACATTTTTGGGAGGGAACTACCTTGTCAAGCTAAAACAAAACCTTAATAGTAGTTGGAGTTACAGATATTAGGAACTTTCATTATGTTACTGCAGGGGTGTCATTTGTGGCTTGCGGCACATTTTAAAAATATTATTTAACAAGAAAACTAAAATAAACTGCAAAAATAGGACAAAATGACATAGTTTTACAAGAATAAAGTCAAAACATTACAAGAAAAAAGTAAATAGGCATGTTTGATATTGACATTTTTTGCCGATACCTGATACAGTATGTGTGAAGATAATGGACATTAGCAATTAGTTTGATGCGCCTGTAAACAACATTATACAACATTCAACAGCTCAGAAATACTTGCAATTGAGCATGGGAAAGCATTGCTAGAGGAACTCCTCGAGTTTGGTGAATCTGGCGTCTTGCACGACACAAAAGGGCTGGTTATCCAGTGCAACACACGCCGTGATTTTCCGATTGACGGCTTTTGCCTTGGGAATTGGAAGTATTGAAGGAAGAAGTCTTCCACCTCGCTTTGCAGTCATTGCAAATCACAAGTTTAATATCCGGTTTACATTTTTTTTCAAAATGAAAATCAATTTTGAAAAAAAGCAAAATTGACTTTCATTATAGGGCTATAACGCGAAAAGCCGCCACACCTTGAAAATGAGGGTTTTTAAACAAAATACTTGAAAACAGTAAGTAATATACTGTATGAATGGATACATATATGCTGTATAAATACACATCTGGCTTATTAACTATGCACATGTTGACCACAAATAGTCTGAAAACAATTCAATCTTGTTTTTGTAGAGCTACAAGTGGATATTTACATTCATGGGATACATTAACCATCGATCATCAACACAACTTACTTTTTTCAAGTGTCATTTAACAATTTTGCTGTCTTGTTATCATTATAATGCTTAAGGATCGTCTTCAGAACACTAGTTGTGTGTCAAAGTTGTTGAATAGAACATAATGTGTCCAGCTTTAAGATAGTGACAATATCGCAGGGGGCCTCCAACAGGTAGCCCGTAAGACAGAAGTAGCTCACTAGCTGATTAAAAATTCATTAATACATAAATAAGTTATAAAGAAAATGATATTTGTCATGAAAAACAATAGCAATGACACAGCCGGGGCGGTGCCATGCAGCCCACTACCACAGCTTCAAAAAATCCCAGGGGAAACCTGAGATATTTCACTTTCATGCAGACATCGGGCTGATAATATTGGCCCCTAACATTGCAATATATTCGGAGAAAACATTGTCATTTCAGTTGCATAAAGCTGAAATGGTAAAGTCCAAGGCACAATTTTGTTTCAATTTATAGTAACGTGAGAAACAAAGACAACTACAAAAAAGTTGTGATTTCAAAAAATTTGGTTTGCAAAAGGGTTACTATGTAAAATAAATTCTAGCTATCATGGGAAACAAGTCACTATAAGAAGAAAGTTGAAATATTTAGAAAATGTACAAAAACAAAACAACAGTAGAAATTAAAAACATATAATTTTACAAAAATAAAGTCCAAATATTAAAAGAAAAAAGACATATTCTAACAGGGAAATAAAATACGAGTTAGAAGTTACTCAAAAGTTACAAAAATAAAGTTATAAAATGATACAGAAAAATAATGTCATTTTAGCTGCATAGAGCTGAAATATTAAATATATGTATGTATATTTTAAATCATAATATTAGTATTATAGTATTAGTATAATATTAGTATTAGTACATTAATCTGAGTGTTATGTCGTGAACAGTTGTAACCCGCCTGGTTCAGTCATCCCTGGGCTCAAACCAAGCTCCACTGAATGAGGGCGCTAGCCATCGAGTAAAAAGCCCGAACTGTCAACTTGAAGTCCTACGCAACTCTTGAGGTTCAGGGACTGAGGTTTGCTAGAGATTGGATTTATGGCTCTAGGTGAGCCTTTCCTTTAAACGAGCCGTTCCAAAAACTGGCTCATTTTTATATTAAGTTTTAAGAAGCCAGCCTGGCTGAGAAATAATTGGAATTATTGTGAAATATTGATAACCTTATTTTACATGTGTGGATTAAATATCTCCCAGTGAGCATGTGGGTTTTCTGAGGGTTTTCGAATTTCCTCTCACATTCCAAACACGTGCTTGTGACGTTAATTGCCGACTCTGAATTATCCTTAGGTATCCATACCTGAAAGGTACGTGTGCCCTGCGATTGGCTGTCGAGCGGGAACATGAGCGGCATAAAAGATGGCTGGATGGTCACAATATTATGAAAAAAACACCTTCATGACACAAGCTGTGTACTCTTCTGCCCTCTAATTCGAGAACATTTCACAAAATTCATGCCTCAGTAAGATATGCAAGGCCACAACCATTCAATGTGGATTTTGTGCAGCTACAAACATCCCATCCATTTTCTATGCTGCTTGTCCTCAGAAGGGTCGCGGGGTTATGCTGGAGCCTATCCCTGCTGACTTTGAGGCGAGAGGGGAGGTACTACACACGCTGGACTGGTTCGCCAGCCAATCGCAGAGCTAGAAACATGAAAGACAGAAATGTGGCCTATTAGACGACTTGTTAAAGGGTGGGAAAACAGAAAATTGGGAGGGTATGAGGTGTCTTCTTTATTTAACACTATTACTTATATTCATTGCAGTTGCTATAATTGACCTTGTCCAAACAGGAGATTTGCTATGCATACATCTTTGTTTAGTAGTAGCACTATGCGTCTTTTGGTAGGCCACAAACAAAATCTTTAAGGCCACAAAAAGCCGGGTCTGCCCAGTAAGCCAACATGCATTTAAAAATAAAAGCCATCCTTAGATTTGTTTGATCACCTTTGGATTGTTGTCATTTGGAACAAATGTCATGTCATCAGTGTCATTTCATTTTTGGTCATACTGGTGGTTACTGTGACCGTGCCATAAGGACACCCTGCCCTGGTGCGAACCTTTCAGCTGTCTCAATAAAGAGAAAATGTCAGGGATCTAAACCATGAAGCAGCCAGCAAATGACAAGTCCAAACACTTGCCTTTTGACAAGAGATTCCAGTTGAAGCCCTCAGCTGACACCACCTGGTGTCTTTTTTTCCCCCCACAGGAAAGAAATCTGCATTTCTACAACCTTTCATTGATTTTCTATACCTGTTCTGGGTCTCAGGAGGCTGGAGCCTATCCCAGAGGGAGTACACCCTGGTCTGGTCTCTCATCCATCACAGGGTACACACTCCTGCTCAAATTCTTAAGACCGATTGAAAAAGTTTAAGAATGTACATTTTTTAGTAATGCAAAAAGGAATGTGAGTGAGACGAAAAATGTTGACATAACCAATTTATGGCAAACAAGCATGAGCACAAGTAGGAAAAAAACGTGTGTGTGTTGCTGTAAATGTGTTCCTGTGCTATGGGAGCGTACCGGAAGTGACGTCACGAGTACAGAGAGGACTTTTAACTTGTTGTGGGCAGTAGCCCATGTTATGGTTTATCGTGCCTGTTGTGACTTCATCCGAACCTGCAATAAAAGCCTGTTGTTCCGGTAATCAATGGCTTGTTTCTCACCCAACATTACAGTAACATTAATGACCAGTGCAGAATACTACATATCACCACCACGTATCTGAATGTGTCTTCTGAATGCCTTATATTGTATTTATTTCATTAAGCCATCTTTATGCACAAAGACGCTTAATTATGACAACAATTTTGTCACATTGGCTTAAGTGTGCACATTTTTTTTACTAATAGGTTGTAGTCAACCACAGAACAGCAGGATTAATTAATATATTTTTGAAAAACATGATCAAATAAAGCCGCAAAATTCTCATGCTGCAATGACAATACATATTAATATTTGTCCTTATTAATTTATTGTATGATTCCAATAATTTTTCAAGGTAAAAATCATCGAATTGACTAATTCCCTGATCAGAGGGCAGAAACCACCTCTGAAGGTGTGGGAAGGTGGATCCAAATATTGACAGTATTGATACCAGGTATTCACAACGTCATGATCTCTTGATGGCAAATGCAAAGCTTTCTCTTTGAACGGGGTGGCATTGTCGAGGTGTGTAAGCAGAGCCTCTCGCAGGTCGCCACTGCGAGGTTGGACGCAGTAAGTTTCTAACATCTTTGCACATCCTGAGGCTCCTGGACCAAAAGTGGTAGACCCCAAACAAAAATGAGTTGACAATGCGACTGGCTGTCCGTCTAGACACGGGACCAAATGAAAGTTGTAACTGGTGCCGAGTGCAGTCCAGTAACCATCAGTCGCCATCTGCCAGAAAAAGGTTTTTATAGGAAAAAACGTCTTCATAAGCCTTGGATCCTTTAAGGCCATAACATCTGCTGGAATGTACAGGACAGCACCAAACATGGAAGACTGAAATGTAGAAGTTTTCTTCTCCCTTGACGCTCCAACTGGCATGACAAGGAGATCACACCTGAGATGTTTTCCACAGGGCATAGTATAGGGGGTGCCATCGTGATCTTTCAAGGGAACAACTGAGCTTCAGGTTGTGCAGGGGCGTCCAATGGCAGCTGGCAATGAGGAGCTGTTGAAGGGGGCATCCCTCATGACTGAAGGCCCTTGTCTGTGTGGTAATGACAACGCTGCACTTCACAAAGGACTTTTTCCAGAGGAATAAGCTCACTCTTTTGGACCATCCTGTGTGTTCTCATCTAAATCCATTGGAGAACATTTGGGGATGGTTGGCAAGAAATGTTTACAAAAAAGGCACCAGACAGTGCCTCCATCAAGCTTTCATGAAGACGTCTTCAACCCCCGGAGCAAGATTCCAACTAGCTTCCTGGAAACACTGGCATCAAGCAAACCATTTTTTCGGCTGACTAAGAATGGCACTCATTACTCACTTTTTAACATTTTATTTCTATTTAAGAAGGCGCTCCGGGTTTTTTGAGCTATGGTCTTAGACGTTTGATCAGCTGATGAGCAGCCTACTTCACTTTCACACTTTTTTACAATAAAATAGCTAACTCCTTTTTGATTTTTACTCCCATTTCTTCTTTTTGCATTTTGAAGATGTACTTAGAACCTCCTTAACATCCAACAGTGCAAAATGTACATGCTTGCACTTTTTCCACTGGTCTTAACAATTTGATCAGGAGTGTATATAGATACACTACCAGTCTGGGAACCAAACCCACGCTGACTGAACCATTACACCATCGATGAGCTCCTCAAAGAACATTGTTTCAAAAAAAGTAATAGACACACAGCTAAAACAGGACATGGATTTGAAATAAAAAAAGAGTTTACAGGAGTTTACAGTACATTCATATCCACTAAGTCAACAGTCAAGGTTTTAATCTTTAGTGTGTCGTCATTTTCAATTATTTCCATTATTTACTGAAAAGCATTTTGTGCAAAAAGTCAATATTTACAATGCTGACCCTTTATCAGAGCTTCTGCTATTCCATTTTTTACGGAAAATAATTCTAACTAATCATGAAAACAACACACAGGTGATCCTCGATTTACGACATTTTGCATTCCTGTAAATTAAAAGCGTGGTTTTGGTCCATAAACACAAGACTCGTTGGAGAACTATAGAATACTTGGCTGCTTGCTAGCTGTGATGTAAAATGAGGCAGCACTTCATTCGTGGTGTGAGAGCCTGCATATGGTAGCTATAATAATAATAAATACACACATTCAATGTTCGTTAAAATAATAAAAACGTAAATAAATAGTTTGGCTTGAACCGAGACAGCACCAGACATGAGTTCACGCGCGGTCCTGGTTGCTCATACTGAGCCGCTTTCTTCCCGCGCAAACACGAGGCCGCTGTGGTCGTCACAGCTGATCCACCGTTTGTGCTGATCCGACGAGGCGCTCGCGTCTCCCGCGTCTTCGGTCCCTCTCTTTGGTTTGGTGGCGCTGCAAGTCACACTTGCATGTGTCAACCGGTCAGGGGGGAATTCAATGGCTGAATAATTTAGAAATGCACGCCGGGAGATCACGATGGACCTTACGTACCTGTTTTCACACATGAGGCTGAGCGTATGAAGTAGGTCGCTTGATGATATGCTGGGAGCACGTCCAGGGGCCGGGGAGGTGACGGGTCTTTCTGGAGGCGATGTTACACCGTGCTCCGTTTCAGCTGCAGGCGGAGATGAGAAAACAATATTGGTAAATTGGCTTATTGATCACAATACAGAGAAATAAATGTACACAGCCTGAGCAAAGATGATTGAAAATAAACAAGGCGGTTAATCGGTTCCTTATTCCTTATTTATAAATGGAATATTCACATAGAGGGTAGAAAACGTGCTTATGACCTTCTAAGCATAATTAGAGCCCTCGGGACATGAAAAACACCCCTATAGTCACCTTTAGACTCCTATTACCCAATATTGTGGACATAATGGAAGAAACTAAGCCATATAGGTCATAAATAAGACTGGTGCTCGTGTGTGTTGCTGTAAATGTGTTTCGGTGCTAGGGGACTGAGTGGGGCGCTTTCAGGAAGTGGCATCGCGGGTGCAAAAATGACTTTTAACTTGCCGTGGGTTACGGCAGCAACAAAAGCCCGTGTTAGGGATTATTGTGTCTGTTGTGACATCATTTGAACCTGCAATTAAGGCTTGTTGTTCTGACACTCAAGTGCTTATGTGTCTCACCCAACATTACAGTAACATTACTATTTCTTCACATGAAAATGCTTAATTCAGGCACAAAATCTGTGTTACCTGTGTATTGTATCTACATCCATCCACATTATATCAATCCGGACAGCAGATTGCATTACGTTTATTCAACCTTCTATCAGTATAAAGACACCCTCACCACTTGGCCCTTTGAATTTTGCGGCTTCACCCTATCACGGTTTTTCAAAAATACAGTTGTTGATTATCGCTTTATTGCTATATTGCATATTTTTTTCCAGAAATGTATTAGTAAATAAATTATGGCTGTGTTACGTGGTAGATTATGGTCTATTATTAGTCAAAACAATATTGAAATAGAAGTGATATGTAATATTCTGGTCACTAAGAGGAAGTAATGACAAAATTTTGAGACATTACCTTACATTACATTACCTTAACAGTGTATCAAGTCATGAAAAAGTTCTCCTCCCATGCCGTGTGGAAGTGGTAAGTTTTTGGCTTCTTAAGTTTAGAATTTAAAAATGTCTAACTTGCTAGCTAGCAGTTGTCTTGAGTCCCTGCAGCATAACAGTTGCCCAATGTGTTGTAAACAATTAATGATAGTGTGACTACAGGGGTGTTATTTCATGTCTACAAGGTTCTATTAATGTTAAAAACCATATATAGAGAGTCATAAACAAGTTTTCTATGCTCTATCTATGAAAATATTAAATTTCCTAAAATTGAATCCTATATTGTGGCTATTCATTTATTGCGGCCCAGTCTGAAATCAATTAAACGCTATAAACGAGTGACAACAGTATACTGATGAAGAAATCATCACTGGTTTGTGGTTGAATATGGATTCGAATTAGTAAAAAGAATTAAGGAAATTAGAGTTTCGTTTTTTTTACCTAAATTAGGCATTAAAATTAGGCCATAAAAAGGCTAAATGAAGTCAAGTACAAATATAAATAAAAATGTTCAAATATAAGGCATTTAGAATATGCATTGAAAAACACAATGTGATTCAATGTAGTATTCTACACTGGTCTACACTGCAAGTAAAAAAGCAACAACAAGGAACTCTCCCGAAGTTAACATGTGTGAGTCAAAATTCTGTCTTACTTTCTTTTATATTGTCTACTATATTGGGTAATGAGTGTAAAGGTGACCATAGGGGTGTTATTTCATGTCTAGAGGGCTCTAATTATGTTAAAACCTGCATCTGAAGGTCATAAACAAGTTTTCTACCGTCTAACTATGTGAATGTTATTTGATGATCAGAGGGCTCTAATAATGCTGAAAAATGTATTTTCAAGGTCGTAAACAGGGTTTCTATGTACTAATTACAAAAATATTACATTTATAAATAATGAGTCCTATTTTGCAGAAATTAATTTATCACGGTGGAGTCTGGAACAAATTAACTGCAGTAAGCAAGGAATGAGTGTATTAATTTACACACAATGTAACTGTACCACACAGACTATGCAGGTGTGAAAATAAATGCTAAAGTAATATAATGCAAAAAATACAATTTTATACACATTTATAACCCACAGGGCAAGCTTGGTGCACTTAGTGTGTTATACAGTTGTATAAAAATGTTTTCCAATGGAATACAGTTATACATAAAACTAAACCCATGTCAAATGGAGAAAGAAGACACTCACATATCGGAAAGGCACATTGTGACTTGGACCTCGTGGGTTTCTGCGAGTCACCAAACGGGTTCAAGTTAAAAAACGGGTGTTTTAGCCACACTGCACGCTCTTCCTCAAAGGTCTTTCTCTGTGACCAAGCAGAAACATGTGTTAGGGGCGATCTGTTCCCAAAATTCAACACTTTTTATGCAATCACCTCTTGGCTCAATCGAATTGCCGCCTCTGTGAAGTGCTTCTTCTCCCGCTCAAAGACTTGTCTCTGCTCCTCGAGAATCTTCCACTCCTCTCGGAGACGATCTTTCCCTTGCGGCATGTAGCAGTCGCCCGGCACGGTGGACGTTGGCGTCTCATCGCACTGAGAGCTGAGCTTCTGCTAAAAACATACAACAAAGAACAAAATACACTAAACAGCTGTGAGCTCCTTTGTCCAAAATGAAAGTTGTGTGGTTTGTCACCTGCAGGAGGTGCTGCTGTGAGTGAATGTAGTCTTTGCACTGCTGCACCTCCAGCTTGAGTTTGCCCATCTTCTTAGACTGGTCCTGGGAAACCGTGTCAGTGTTTTCGCTCTCCCCTGTTGATGATGTCAATGATTCTGGAAAACAAAAACATAAACAGCACATATAGTAATAGCAAAAACAGTATTTTCTTTTTATGGCCCAGTTTTGTCATATTAGTGGAAAAAGTCTATTAGTATCAACTTGGATCTTTTTTCTTTTTAAATGATCTTCATAAATTTGCTTTTCATAAAATTATGACTTCATAATCATCGACTATTTGTGACTTTATTCTCATAATATAGAGTCTCTTTCGTTTTACCCCAACCTTATTTTCCAAATATTACATTATTTTATTTGTTTGTCCTGATATTCAGACTTTAATAATAGTTGTAATAGTCTAACTTTATGCGGCTAAAATGATGTTTTTTTTCTTTATAATATTATGAGTTTATGTCATTAGAATTATGACTTTTTTTTCCTAATATTTTGACTTTAATCTAGTGAAATAAACTGTTTTTCTCAAATTCTGCATTTGTTTTTGTTTTATTAATTGTTCTAACCATTTGATCTTTGTTTCTGTAAATTTTCTTCTCATAATATTATGACTTGATTCCCATGGTATTGTAAGTTTTTCCCCAACCTTATTTTCCAAAAATATAAATTTTTTTGTTTCTCATTATGACTTAAACATTTTGACTTTTCCCGTATATTCCAACTTTATGCGACTGAATGACATTGTCATCATAATATTACAACATTACTCTTGTGAAACTGACTTTTCTCGTACATTTTTCCACTTTTATGAATGTTTTGTTCTTGTAAAATAACTGCAGATTTTTTTAATTTATTTTTTTAGTTAAATTATATTTTTAGAATGTGCAGTGACCAATGACAAAACAAACGTGATCCACAAATGGTCCCACGGTTTTAAAAAAAGACAACTTGACTGAATTGATCGCAGTATTCCAGACAAATAAAAGTGTGTAGCCTACCTCGGCTGTCCAGTCTGTCCACATGGTTTTTTAGCCGTCTCCACTGGCGACGAACGCTGTTGGTCAGCTTCTCCCGAGTGTGAACACTGAACAGCTCCGCTGTCACCTTACCAGAGTCAAAAGCTTCCTCTTCCTCGTCTGAGTCCACCTGCACACCCACCCCCCAAAATATCATCTGTTGTTACATCCTTACAATGACGATGAAACGTCCCTTGTTTGTTGTCCACCTACTTCTACAGCACCATCGTCATTTTTGTCTCCTTTCACAGATGACTTCCTGGAAGTCAGAATGACCACCATGTCTTTTTTCATCTGCTTCAAGACTTTCCTCAACTCTACGTTTTCCAGTAGCAGCTCCCCCTGCCGGCTCTCGTAGTCCCTGAGCAGAGTTTTGTACATGTCATCCTCGTGCCTGCAGAGACGGACAATTCATCCATGATCAGTATTGCCCATTTCAGGAAAAAATTTTAGTACAGTAATCCCTCGTCACTCGGATTTTGCTGCTTCACTGTGAGTTTTCAAAATTCTAATAAATAAATGATGCTGTTTCTTGGTTAAATGTGGGCTATTACTAGAAAAAAGTGCATATTTGAGCTGATTCTATATATTTTTGGCTGCAATGAATCATTTTCAGGCATAAAAATGACTAAATGAAGTAAAATACAAATATAAGACATTAAGAAGATGCCTTCAAAGATGTTATAATGATATGTAGTATTCTACACTGGTCACTAGGTGACAGTAATGTAATTTGACCCAGTATCGAATCAGCAATTAAATCAATGGTATCCCACATCACTGGAGAGCACACGGCATAAGTCTTTACTTCCGTAAACACGAAGTCAGAAATCATACGTAAGTTTACGTACTGTAACTTCATTTAAATTAATACAGTATATTACACACTAAATGTAATACTAGGTTTGTTTTTTTTTACATTTTTAACAATAGATGGGAACTTTTTGGTGCGCTGAGCAAATGGCCGCCGTGATTGGCCAATGTTAGGAGGAAGAGGATCATGGGAATAACCAAAATATCCAACGGGAGAGCAGCTTCTTCGGTTTTATGCCGGTTGGTATTCATTGCTTTGGTGCAGGGGAGGGCAGCTTGTATGGCGGTATCGTACATTCATAATAATCTACAGCTACAGCTGTCGGGCGGCACTTTTGATTTTGGTTTTCGTATTTTGAATATTTCTTCGTTAAATGGAACAAACATTTCTTCGAAGCCCGTTTCGTATTATGAATGTTTCTTATAATAAGGTTTTTGTAATTCGAGGTTCAACTGTATTTGATATTATTTAGCTACTTTTACACTTGAAAACGCTTCATTTAGATAAAAAATATATAACATTTGCATAAATTTTCATATTTTTTAGTCAACCACGAACTAGCAACAATTTATTATTATATTTTGAAAAACAGTGAAGCCGCCAAATTCCAAGCGTGACGTGGGCCGGGACGACTGATACAGAATTGAATTTTGACCCTACTTTGCTTCTGTCTTTTCAGTCTTCCAGAGGCTTCTCCTGCCGTCAACTCTTCCTAGCTTGTTTGAGACATCGATGCCTGAAATCAATAGAGCACATGAGGGAATAACAAGTAAATTTTAGATTTATCCAAAGCTTTTGATACAGATGATCATTCTATTCTTTGAAAAAATACACAAATATGAATTGTATAATATTTCATAACAACATGGTTACAGGATTATCTAAATGATATATACAGAACAGTATATTATGAATTATTCAGAAAGCATAATTCAAATAGAGCTAGGATAATGTGTGGGGTTCCTCAGGGTTCAGTTTCTGTGCTTCTTTTTTTTTATTTACATTTTCCAATAGTCTGTAAAAATGTACTGCATCTCTTATTTGCTGGTGACATGTCTGGGTATATCACATAAAAATTTTAATACAATGATTAGAGATGCAAATAAATAGCTATCATCTGTTTTTAGATGATTTAAGATGAATAAACTTTCCTTCAAAACCCCAAAATCAATTTTTATTTTATTTTGAAACTAAAATAAGAAGTGTAATAAAGAATCCAACAAGAGTTGGATGAGTCATCAGTTTTTAATTTTTTATTATTGCAATATTGTTTGGGCAGCAACCTGTCCCCCATATCTCAACAAGATTTGTATTTGTAATGTTTTTTTTTACTTTTTATTATGTACTGTACACATTTGGGGAGGTACTCATATAAGACTCTTTTGGCTTCAATCCTCTCCTGCACAATGTTACGTGTTAAATAAATTGTGTTGTTTCCTTCTTTTGCTGTTTATCATGTACATATAAATAAAACATTTTTGGACATATGGGTTGGTCTTACACCACATCACAGATGGAGCAACTCTGGAGATCTAACCTAGTTTCTTTTCCTTTTTGTCGGCCAGGAGCTGATTCAGTCGCTCTTTCAGTTTGTTGACTTCTCGCTCTTTCCTCTTCATCTCATGATTGTACTGGCTGGCCCGGCTGGAGATGATGTTCTGCAGCTTGTGGATCTGGAACAAAAAAAAAGAGGATATGTATATGTATTAATCATATCATATCACAATGCAGCACAGCTGGCAGGCAGGCAAACAGGCTTTTCTAACCTTGCAGTGTCGTCGCACACAAGTTATGTTTTATTGTTCCACATTTTGATTTTATTGAAGCCAAACAAAAATCTGAGGACAAATAGCAACGCTACGCTGGCGTCACATGACTGCGGTTTACATACTGTACACTGTCTCAGTTTCCGTACATTATTGCACGTAACAAACCAGTCGGTTTGCCCCCAGCAAAATCGAGCACCAAACAAAGCCTACCGGTTGCTGACTCACTATCCGTGCTTTTTTCATTGAGTCTGGGTGCTAAATAACCCGCCATTGGGACAAAAAAAAGCTGTGAGTGCCAGCATTTTGATGAAAACGGTGAGAAAAAAAATTAAAATCAATCTCGCCAGAACATACAAAAAGACTGCATCAACAATAAGTTCCATCTGTTTCCTCAATTATAATTATATCATTGTTTTCTCTGAATGTTAAACTATAATTATTCTGTATAAAATGTATTTTTGTTCATATTTTTGGGTGTCGGGTAAGTGGATTTACATTAAAATATATAGAAAAAATTGTCTCGGTTTTCAGCATAACTCTTGGAAAGAACTGACAACAGAAACCGAGGTACAGTGATTCCTCGCCACTTCGCCATTCAAATCACTCTATTATGGTTTTTCAAAAATATATTAATAAATCAACACTGTTTTGTGGTTGAATACGGCCTATTATTAGTCCAAAATATGGCAACATTAGCATATTTTCATGCATAAAAATGTCTAAATGAACTAAAATACAAATGTAATACATCTAGAAAGACACATACTAAGATGTTGGAATGTTATTTAGTATACTACACGGCTCACTAGGTGTCAGTAATGTTACATCGATTTGGCAAAAGCCCACGCTAACGTGAGGCCATATTATGTCGATTTTCTTTTATTATGTCTATTGTTTTGGGTAATAGCAGTTTAAAGTTAACTGTAGGGGTGTTATTTTATGTCTAGATGGTTCTAATAATGTTACAAATAAATAAAAGTAATGTTAGAAACCAAATTCATACAGTTGTAAACAGGTTTTCTAAGTTTGTGTAAAAGCACTTTCAGTGGCAGATTACTATTACTTCTTGTAAAATGACCAAGTCTCAAAAGTCTATCGCCTAGTATAAATATAGAAAATATATATATTTACTATGTTTAAAATATGAGTACAGTATGCACGCACTATTTCAGCAAGCAAGTTACGACATGAGCTATCGTTTACAAAAACAACAAATACATACCTTCACAAATAATTCACAATTCAATTCAGTAGGGCAATAAATATAATGACATGTCATTTTGAAATTCTTGTGTACATAATCTGAGTATTATGCCAGGTAGAATAGTTACGCAGTGTTCATTATTCACATAGTGTTATGTTAGCATTTGCCATCAAACACTACACAAAATGAAATGGATTATGACAATGCAGCCGAAGTCAAGGCAACATATTAAAAAGCTTTCAGCAATGGGCACATTTGCCAATTCATGAAATAATACGTCAAGAAACAGAAGTGTAGAAAACACGACTTTTCTATAGTGGAGTTCATGACGCAAAGCAAAACCATCCAACAATTGCCTTTTTTTCTACACACAATAAGTTGCCGCTACAAGTGAACAGATAACTTTTGTTACAAATACAGGCATCTTACCGCTCAGTTTATCCCTCATCAGAATAATAAAGTTGGAAGTTGCATCCATGTGTAGTTTGCAAGCAAGAGCAAATCAGGAGGGGGAACTTAATGTCAGCTGACTGGTGTCAAATGACATCTACAAAGTGACGTTTGTGCAATTGACCCAAACTATCTTCGCGACAGACCTAAGGGGCACCCCTGCTTTAGAGTATAAAAATAGGCAAGTTTAGGGGCTTTTTATGAGCGTGTCCATTGTTGGGGGGGNGTTACATAACCCTCTGGTAGTCTTAATAAGGCACCTCCTCTTTTTCATTTTTCAGGCAGTTCTGCAAGCTCTTCACTTTCAGCTGGAGTTGTCGTTCCCGCTCAAGAAGTCCTGTGTTCTCTCTCTTGGAAAGTTCAAGCTGATCCTAAAATAACATGACATTCCGCAAGTAAACAATGTTGTCAGTCCTACCGTGATGTACTGTATGCCAGTATCAGTGTCGCTGTAACCTTCAGTCGCGTGCTAGTGAGCTGCAGAGAGTCCACGTTGTTGCTTGACTTCAGGTGCTCCATCTCCATGTTCTCCAGGGTTTGGAGGCCCCTGCGGTGCAGCTGAACCAGCTCATACATGCAGTTGAGCAGTTGAGCAGTTGACACGATGTTCGTGTCGGCGTTGTCGCCTGACTGCACCCAAACAGGTGCAAGACCGAGCAATAACACCTCCTGAGGGAAGAGGGAAAGCAACATCCTTTGAACCACTGCACACACTACGCTTCAATGCAGAGTACACCAAGAGCGGATTGCGAGGCCATTTTTCTATTACTAATTCCAATTTCTAAAATTTTTAGGTATTAATTCAATTTATAATTTGTAACATGGGCCGCCTGGTGGCTGAATGGTTAGCACATTGGCCACACAGTCAGGGGATCTGGAAGACCTGGGTTCAAATCTCCATTGGGCATGTCTGTGTGGAGTTTGCATGTTCTCCCCGTGCGTGCGTGGGTTTTCTCCGGGTACTCCGGTTTCCTCCCACATTCCAAAAACATGCATGTTAGGTTAATTGGCGACTCTAAGTTGTCCATAGGTATGAATGTGAGTGTGAATGTTTGTTTGTCTATATGTGCCCTGCGATTGACTGGCGACCAGTCCAGGGTGTACCCCGCCTCTCGCCCAAAGTCTGCTGGGATAGGCTCCAGCATCCCCGTGATCCTAATGAGGATACGCGGTATAGAAAATGAATGAATTTGTAATATTTTTCCTTATTTAATTGTCTTATTATTTAGTATTGTTGTTTCTTATTATTTTTAGGTCATTTCATTGTTTTTTTTTAATTTATTTCATTGTTATTATTTTATATTATTTGGTATTAATTATCATTTACTTTGTGAATATCATGTTTTATTTGTATTTATTAATTTCATTTTCGCCTAATTATTTGGTAATCATTTTATTTATTGTAATTGTGTTAGGATAAAAAGTTTTAGTTTCATTTTGTTATTATTATTTGATATTAATTGTCTTTACTCTTATTGTATTTATTCTTATTATTTACTGCATGGTTTTCATATTTTATCTTTGTCTTTATAAGTTATTTGTTATTATGATTTGATATTAATTATATTTATTATTTTTGTGTTTTATTGATTTATGTATTTATTCTAATTATTTATTCTTATTATTTACTTTAGCCATTTTTTTTTTACCTTATAAAATTGTGGACCTACACAAGGCTGGAATGGGCTACAAGACCATCCCCAAGCAGCTGGGTGAGAAGGTGACAACAGTTGCTGCAATTATTCGCAAATGGAAGAAACATAAATTAACTGCCAATCTCCCTCGGTCTGGAGCTCCATGCAAGATCTCACGTCGTGGAGTTTCAATGATAATGAGAACGGTGAGGAATCTGCCCAGAACCACTCGGGAGGAACTTGACAATGATCTTAAGGCAGCTGGGACCATAGTCACCACAAAAACAGTTGGTAACACACTACGCCGTGAAGGACTGAAATCCTGCTGTGCCCGCAAGGTCCCCCTGCTCAAGAAGTCCATCTACAGGCCCGTTTGAAGTTTGCCACTGAACATCTGACTGATTCAGAGGAAGACTGGGTGAAAGTGCTTTGGTCTGATGAGACCAAAATTGCGCTCTTTGGCATCAACTCAACTCGCCGTGTTTGGAGGAGGAGGAATGCTGCCAATGACTCCAAAAACACCGTCCCCACCGTCAAATATGGAGGTGGAAACATTATGCTTTGGGGGTGTTTTTCTGCCAAGGGGACAGGACAATTGCACCGCATCAAAGGGAGGATGAATGGGGCCATGTACCGTCAAGTGTTGGGTGAGAACTTCCTTCCCCTCAGTCAAGGCATATTAAGGTCATGGAGTGGCCTAGTCAGTCTCCAGACCTTAATCCCATAGAAAATCTGTGGAGGGAGCTGAAGGTTCGAGTTGCCAAACATCAGCCATGAAACATTAATGACTTGGAGAGGATCTGCAAAGAGGAGTGGGCCAAAATCCCCCCTGAGATGTGTGCAAACCTTGTGGCCAACTAGAAGAAACGGCTGACTTCTGAGATTGCCAACAAAGGTTTTGCCACCAAGTACTGAAGCACTTTTTTCAAAGAGATCAAATGCTTATTTGCTTCATAGAAATGCAAATTAATTGATAACTCTTTTTGAAACGCATTTTTCTGATTTTTTTTTTTGTCCTTGTAGACACTCAGTGTTCAAATAAACCTACCATTGAAATTATAGACTGATCATTTCTTTGTTAGTGGGCAAACCTACAAAATCAGCTGGGGTTCAAATAGTTTTTTCCCTCACTGTAAAAAAGCTCTGCTTCTTTCTACTTGTTGTAGGACATGCTAAATTGTGTAACAATTGTCTTTTAATCTATTAATCTCCAGGAAAAAAACATAAATAAGTAAATAATATAATATGAATAAATACAATGAATATGGACAAGAAAATACATAATATATAAATAAATATATATCATTATAACAAGTCCATACAGTATATTATGTTATGTCACCAACCTGATTGATGTGTGACGCACACTCCTGCACGTTGTGCTCGGTGCAGAAGTTAGTAAGCACGGAGGACTTCCTGTGCAGCGGCAGCGGCGACTGATCTGTGTGGCCCATCATGGGGGGCGATCCACATTCGACGGAGATGCTCTGAACGTCCCTTACTTCTGCGAGAGCGTCTGTTAAAAGCATGAAAGAGTGTGCAGACTGCGTGTCATTTGGACGTGTCATTTGGACGAATGCCGTCTTTATAATAAATAAACACAAGCAAAAAAGTCGTGTAATTCTGAAAATGACCAAAAGTTGAGCAGAAACAGCAGCAGTTCTGTTGTGATACAAGCTAGTCAGGTTACTGCTGACACACATACCCACACTAAGAATAGACGGGAATGGGCTATCAATGTCTGGTACCCGCACTAAATCCTCAACACGATCAAAGGAGTAACTCACCCAAGACGGACTCTGGCATTGTTGTAGTGTAACCCCCAGTGTCTCCAACATCCACTACATGCACACAAATTCAGTAGTGTCCAAGTATCCTCCTACGCAGACAGATCCTGGAATAGAGGGTCAGATTAGCAACACAAGTGAAGCCTGGATTACAAGGCTGGCGCATGTTTGCATTAGCCACAGACACCACCAGATTGAGTGTGTGAAAAGGGGCGGGAAAAACACAAGACATTCACGATTATCGGTGGTTTGTGTGCAGGATATCTCACCAGACTACTATTTAAAACATCAAAAATGTTTTTCTTCCACAAATGGGCGTACAGCAGCAATGTGCGGATTGATACTGAAATATCGATACTTCCGATAACAGCTCTTTGTGCTCTGAAATCGATTCTCACATAGAAAAAAGCGATACTTCGGTCATTAGGTAGTGCTTGCTTGTTGAATCCAATTGTAAACGGAGGCATATGTGAATTGTGAATAATGTTTTCATTTTTAAAGTAGCTCATAATAATTAATCATTTATATACTACATATATAATAATTTATGATTTTGATTTTGTATTTCTAACAAGGATTTTTGATTTTGTCCTCCGTTTTTCTCTTGTTGTATATTAGCTTGGCTATTTTGTAAATCACACTACCTCTTTATACTTCAGGGTGGAAAACACTTGAATTAATCAATTAAATGTATTGTATTGTTTATGCTATGCTATGAAATACACTGCCGTTTAAGCTTTACCAGACACATTGGGTGTATCGGTATCGACTCAGTATGGCCGATACCAGCCTAAGTTTGACTCAGTATTGGCCCAGAAACAAAGTAGTACAGTGGTACTGCACATCTTTAGCAAAAAGGATGTTTTTTTATTTATTTATTTTTCAACATTTGAGTATTTTAGGAGATGAATGGATATTTATAATTGCATGGGAAGTAGTGTTGATTCTGATAAAATTGCAAGACAAAATGAATGTTCTTGGAATGATTCAGTTTAAGGTTAGAAAAGTTCACGCTTTTGGAAATACCGTCCAACCTCTGATTATGATGGACATTTTTGCCAGAATTTTGCTAAATAACCTGCCATGGGGCCAAAAACTGCCAGCAACTTCAATCATCGTTTATAATTGTGTCACGTTGTCTACTCCATGTAAAACTATAATTAGTCTCTATGAAATGTATTTTTGTGGTTAATATTTTTGGATGTCTTCTATAGATGCGTTGCATTTACATGATGTCCTGTGGCATAAATGCAGGCCGACTACTTAACAGGTTCAGACCACAGCATCTTATCTCAATGCTCTTATCCTTGGCTAATCCCGGACAGGCAATATGCTGCTTTTTCTGCACAAGACAATGAATGAAAATGGTTTTGCCCACTTTATGTTTAAACCTATATTGTATAAAAATGTGTATGCATCTGCTGCTGACAGATATACCTTAACCGTTATCAATAAAAGATTTAATTCGGTTGGCTATTGAAATTGACACCTCAACCTACCTTGCGCAAATGAGATGCCCCGGTTACCTAGTATTTTGTTGAAAATGTACGCTTTTGCCTCGCTTTGGCGTACGTTTTCCGTATGTTGGCATGTAATACATTAATTATTAATTAATTATATTACATTAATTAATATATACATTAATGCACTGCGTGTGTCCAGCTGTTGCTCAGGTATTTGTAATCACAAAAACATCCTTGCCAGCAGCCTATTAGCTTGCTAATACAAGGAACCCCCGTCGCCCGTCTATGACGTCATCAGCAGTTGACCCTGTAGTTCCTTGCTAACTAACAGTTACACGGCTGTTTCTTTTGCGTTTGTTTTCGGTCTTGCACCACTTTTCGCCCCTTTCTGTGTTTCTTTAGTTTTTCCCCTGTCACCCACCGAACATATAAAGCCAATTGACACAACAATTCCAAAACAGCAGCACAAAGTGCAACTTCAAGTTACCTTCCGGGTCAGGTGAGATGTTGAATTGTACAAGCACGCAAGATGAGGAAAAGCCCAAACGACACTGACGCTGACAACTGCTTTTAAGTTGGCTACCTCTCCCCCAAGGCAGGAATACGACATACTACGCATTAGTTTGGGACGATGGTGTCATCAACCATGACGTGTTTGATGTAATGGGGTAATAAGCGTGAGGTAACGACGCATCTTGTCACAATCGTCACAAATTATGGGTTTTTACTACTTTTACCAGAGCAAAAAAAGACTATTTCAGTTAGGTGTTGGGGGGAGATATACCTTCGACCCCCACCGGGACTGGAGTCTTACTATTATTTAACATTTAAACATTTAATACATTGGCGGGGGGGGGTAAATAAGACATGTTTTTATACTTACAAAATGTCTTTTTCTTTGCATCGCCTCACCCGGCTTCATGTTAGCAGGTAGAGACCCTGCCTTCCAAACGACACCGCACGCATCCTCGCGCAAAGCAAGCGGCACGCTGATTGGCTGCCCCGGCGCCAGGCAACGAATAACAAAGCATTTGATTGGTTCGTGGATGAAGTGCTCTTGGATTATCGCAGTGCTCATTCATTTTTAAAATAACGCTAAACATTTGGTCTGAGCGTGCATATAAAACTGAGCATAACGAGGGTGGTATGATTTAAATATATTTATGGTCTATTTATTAGCATTTCCTGTGTGTATGCAGAAATGATGTACTCATATTTCAGGCAGGACACCATATGTCAGTATTGACTTAGAAAATAATATGGTCTCTGTGAATTGGAGGGGAAGTAATTGAATGGATACATTGTTCAGAGAGCAACACATTTATTAGAATGAATACACACTGCAGAGAAATACTACATAATTGTTGGTAAGTGACACTAAGGGGTATTCATTTAACAATGCCTTTATTATTGTGAGCAGCTGAGATTTGTAATGTTCTTAATGTTTGTAATATTAAGGATGTGTTCTTAAAAGAATATTCAAAATCATATTTAATTCATTACTGAATTATTTCATGTATTTTTTAAACATGCATTTTACTTCCAAACTCAATTATAGCAGTAAAAATAGAAATGCATAGAAAATAACATAAATTGAAAAATTATTCATGTAATTCCAAGTACAGTACACCGCTGCATATGTACAACCACAATAAATAGTACACGGTTAAGTTAATACCTCAAAACATTATTATGTTTTTATAGGGAGAATGCTCCACATGGTTCTTGTATTGTTGGATCTGGTAATTCTGACTGGAAAACTACACACACAGAGGGATAAAAATAGAAGTCGCTGAGCTTTGAGTCACATCAAATCAGTAAAGGATCAACATGGACAGCAGAAGTGATCTATGCCACACAGTTTAAGTTGCACAACACAGTTATTGCACATGCATAGATACTGTATATAACATCTTCTTGTGTCTTTCAGTCACTAACTGGCGCAGGACCATCTCTGGGCGTGCTGAGCAGCAGATCTGTGGGCTCGTATCTCTTGGCCTCCAACCACCATGTTGTCATCTCACCTTTGCCCTGTTGGAGGTCCAAAACAACAATGAGAGAAAGGCCGGGGTCGTGTCGGTTTCAATAAATCAATGAGCCCTTAACGGAGGGGCGGGGCGGGGGAGGAACAGGCCAGGCCACGCCTGAGCTGCAAGACATCACCATTGACCCTTCCCCCCTCCCCAAATCACACAGGCAACACCCAAACGGACCGCTTCTAAGGTTACAAGGACAGGACATGATTGAGCATTACACTAGCATCTACAAAATGACAATGACAGAGGAAATACCTTGACGTTTAGTGTTCCTCTGCAGGTGAGAACGTATCCTCTCAGCGTGTGAAGCAGGTCAGCAGTGGCTCCACTCACCTGGATCTTTAAAGCTTCGCACAGCCCAAAAAAAAAAACATCCATTTGAGCAAGTTAGCTCAGTGCGACTCTTCATTTAGTGCAGGGGTGTCTAAAGAACCGGCCAAGAGCTATTTTGAGACCGAACCCTGTTTTGTTTTTTGTTTTTTGTTTTATTAGCCACTAGCATGTTCCAAAAATAAAAATAATTATTAATGAGATATTAATAAAGGTCCACATCAAAAGAAATTTGAGATTTTTAGAATAAAAGTCGTAATTTTCACAGAAAAAAAAAGTCGTAAATATACAAGAAAAAAGTTGTACTTTTACGAGAATATAACTAGCAATTTAAAAAAAAGTCATTATTTTGTTGTAATTTGTAAATTGTAATTTCAGGAGAAAAAAGTCATAATTTTGCGAAAATAAAACTCGTACATTCAGGAGAATAAAGTTGTAATATTACATGTCATGGTGCCGTACGTGAAATGGAGCATAGTTCTTCAAGAAAGAAGTAAACTTTCCTCTTGCTTCAGGCAAGCGTTTATTTGTAACGGGACAGCCAAACAAATCAGTTGGGCGCAAACAGATTAGCCCGCCCCCTCTACATAAGGCCCCCTTTTCTTAGCTGTCTCAGGCAATGCCTGTAACATCAAGATACAACATTTATTCTCGTAAATGTACGACTGTACTCGTAATAATAACTGCGCAACTTTGTTCTTATTTTAATTCTCAGTTGTATACCACATTGCCTAAGACAGCTAGAAAGACAGGGGACTTGTATGGTATGACCTTTAGCCTTGGTCGAAAGTCATATTTTGAGTTTTAGTCTCATAAAATTATGACTTTTTTTTACCATAAAATTACAAATTTTAAACTCAAAATTTCTGATATTTTTTTATGTGGCCCTAATACGCCATCAAACGTTTGTATTTATGCTGTGAAAGATTAAAAGTCAAGAAATTGTTAAAAATCAACATCTGATTATTATGTACTAATAAAATAATCATAAAAGAAAGCAAATGATCAAACTGTGCAGGGAATTATTCAGCGTTTGAGCATTTCTATGTTTTGACACCCATAATGTCGTTAGTCTTATCAACAAAATCAAAATATACATGACTACTTTCATCACCTTCACTGGTTGATTCCATCCGGGACGCCGTGTTGACCGTGTCCCCGAACAGGCAGTAACGTGGCATTTTAGTTCCAACCACACCCGCCACAACAGGTCCTGACGGGACAAACGTAGATCGTGTGTATGCAATGACATTTACATGCAATCAGTGCAGGTATGAAGGTACCTGAGTGGATGCCTGCACGTATCTTCAGCTGTGTGTTGGGCTTGTGCGGGATCTTGAACGTGTGGCAAACACTGACGAGATCCAAGCCCATGCTGGCGATCTCCCCGGCGTGATTGATGCCATTCTCTTTGGGCACCCCTGAGACCACCATGTCTACGTTGGCCAGTTTATGCAAATGAGAAGCAGTAATGGACGGGGTGACGCTCTAGTGCAGGGGTGTCCAAAGTGTGGCCCGGGGGCCTATTTGCCCGCAGCACATTATAAAAATATAATTTAGCAAAAAAACTAATAAAAAACAAACATAAAACTGTAAAAAATGACAAATCAACATTGGGTTTACAAGAATAATAATCATTAAGAGAAAAAAGCTGTCAGCTAACCAACATTATTTTTCGTAGCATTTAGTAGCATATTGCAATACTTACTAATACTAATATTACTTGTAATGCCATAATACATTATAATGAGAAACAAGAATAAGGTCAGATATTATTGGAATAAAGTAATAATTAAATGTTTGGGAAAACAATTTACATAAAGAAAGTAGAAATTAAAAAATAAGAATTTTACAAGAATAAAGTCAGAATATTAAGATAAAAACAGTTGCAGTTTCACTAGAATAAGCAAAAATAATGTCATTTTGGTAGCAAAAGGTTGAAATATTGAAGAAAAAATTTTCTTTTTTAAACTTGTAATATGAGAAACAGATAAAACAAAACCAAGTTGTCATGGAAATTAGGTCGGGGAAAAAGTTAGAATATTATGGGAATAAAGTCATAATATTTTAAAACAAATGATAATACAAATTTACAATGATTATTTGGGAACAATTTTGAAATAATTGGAAAAGTCCAAAAAAAAAACCCACCCATCAGTAAAAGTGGGGAAACACCAAAGTTCATGCTAATTATATGCTTTTTCATCAACTTCACATTTTTTCTTAAAATATTTTTACACAATATAAATTTTTACACATTTTTTCTTAAAATATTTTTACACAATATAAATTTTTATGAAATATCAAAGTGGCATCCTGTATCACCGTTAGAACTGCTATATTGGTGTAGATCCCCAATAGCAGTTAACTGGTACCGCTTTTCCAGGATCAAAAATGAAGAGAAACATCTGTATGGGTTTTTCTTGACGCGTCACTACGCATACAGCACTCTCACTTACAAGCGTCGCCGATTGTCTCCACTTTGTAGACGTCGTAATTATCGATGATGTCGTCAAAGGTGGTGTAGAGCTGGTTGAGGAAGTTTACAACCTGATGGGGTGTGCTGGCCCCCGACAGCTGGGTGAAGCCCACAATATCACTGGCAAAGGAGACAAATGGAGAGGAAGGCAGACCTGACCGTGAATGTCCGCAAAGTAGCCATTCCTTATTTATAAATGAAATAATTTCCTAGTTAGAGAATGAAAAAACCTGTCTACAATCTTCTAAATATGGTTTCTAACATTATTAGAGTGCTCTAGACATGGAATAACACCCCTACAGTCACCTTTGGACTCATATGACCCAATTTATAGACATAATTGTCACATTGTCTCATCAAGGTAACATTACTGACACCTAGTGACGAGTGGAGAATACTACATATCAACAGAAGGTGTCTTCTTAATGCCTCATATTTGTATTTTACTTCACTTAGCCAATTTAATGGCTGAAAATGTTTAATTGAGGCAATTCGCGTAACTATGCATGTTTTAGACTAATAATAGGCGACAACAAAACAGTAATAATTTATCAGTTTGTATATTTTTGGAAAACTGTGACAAAGTGAACTGCAAAGCATGAATTGGCGAGGTATTACTGGATTTCATTAAAATGTAGGCGTGTCACGAGACACTCAGTCCACAGGCCTGGACGATACACAAGATTGGGTCTACGATAAAAAATACAGTGTTTTAAATATACGTGACAATATATTGTACCAATTTTGTACCAATTCAAGTTCTATTACGTTACTTTGTATTGCTCCTAATGAGTCTACACTCTTCTGTACTCTGTGTGTATGCTCGCTCCGTTCATGCCATTGTTCTATGGAACAAATGCACCAAGCTGTTGAAAGCAATGCGAAGTGAAGCCTCAGAGACAAGAAAAACAGACATGTATGCACATGGTAAAATAAAGAGGCGGGCAAACTTATGCAGTTCATTTTTATGTATTGTGTGATTAATTTTTTGTTCTTTCAGAACGAGAAATCTTGTGACACCCCTAACAATCTACAGTACTAATATGATTTCAACTGCATTACACTCTTCTGCTCTCTGTGTGTATGCTAGCGGCCCCGCCGCCACCCACTGAGACAAAGAGACTGTATGACTGACTAAAGGGCTCACTCTGTTCATGCCGTCCTTCTGTGGAACAAACGTGTCAAGGTGCTGAAACCAATGCACAGAGTGAACTCTCTACATCTCTCTACAAACAGATACGCATGCACATGGCAATATTATCAAGCCATTTTTTAATTTATTGTGTGATTCCTTTCTTATTTTTATTCTTATCCTTATTGAATTATTTTTTCTTGTCATGTTTTAATCTCGCAAGATCTTGTGACAGCCCTGTTAAAATGCATGCATTATAATCACGAGCTGCTCTCAAACCTGAAGTAGACAGTCGCGTTGGAGAAGCTCTGAGCTTCTGCAGTTTGGCCTTGGCGGAGGTCATCAGCCACCGGCTTGGGTAACATGCCTGCAGGGGAAGAGTAGCAATGAGAAGGTTGATTCACCACTGGGGGGGAAGCAAAGTCAACTCTGTCTTTTGCCGTTGGACTTAGAGGATTTATATAGAGTGTATAAATATATAGAGTGTGTGGTATTGTATGAGGAAGTCTGGAGTGGCGGTGCAGGACATGTTCTAGGACTGTAAGACAGTAGTGAGGTGTGCTGCAGGTGTGACAGAGGAGTTCAGAGAGAAGGTGGGAATCCATCAGGGATCAGCTCTGAGCCCCTTCTTGTTTGCTATGGTGACGGACAGACTGACGGACGAGGTTAGACAGGAATCTCCATGGACTATGATGTTTGCAGATGACATTGTGATATGTAGTGAGAGCAGGGAACAGGTGGAGGAGAAGCTCGAGGGGTGGAGGTTTGCCCTTGAAAGGAGAGGAATGAAGGTTAGCCGCAGCAAGACGGAGTACACGTGTGTAAATAAGAGGGACCCAAGTGGAAGAGTGAGGTTACAGGGAGAAGAGATAAAGAAAGTGCAGGGTTTTAAGTACTTAGGGTCAACAGTCCAGAGCAATGGAGAGTGTGGAAAAGAGGTGAAGAAGCATGTGCAGGCAGGCTGGAATGGGTGGAGAAAAGTGTCGGGTGTGATGTGTGATAGAAGAGTTTTAGCTAAAATGAAAGGAAAGGTGTACAAAACTGTGGTAAGACCAGTGATGTTGTTTGGTTTAGAGACTGTGCCGCTGAGGAAAAGACAGGAGGCAGAGCTGGAGGTAGCAGAGATGAAGATGCTGAGGTTCTCTTTGGGTGTGACCAGGATGGACAGGATCAGGAATGAGCACATCAGAGGGACATCACATGTTAGAGGTTTTGGAGATAAAGTCAGAGAGGCCAGACTTAGATGGTTCAGACATGTCCAGAGCGCAGAAGTTATGATTTTGCTGGCGTTTATCTGTTTGTGTTAAAAAAATTTAAAAGAGGGTCATATACTGTTTTTCGATGCTGTCTAAAATATTGTGATAATATATAATATTCTACACTTATCACTAGGTGTCAGTAATGTTACATTAATGAGACAATAGCCATTGCAGGAAGTACTGTACAGAACAGGAAGAAAAAAATAAGTAAAAAAAACAACAACAAAAATTCTTCCAATGCTAACACGTGTGAGTCTATATTATGTCTGATTTTCTCTTATTATGTTTACTATGTTGGGTAATAGGAGTGTAAATGTGACTATAGGGGTGTTATTTAATGTCTAGAGGGCTCTCATATGTTAAAATACTGACAAGGACAGGGCAGTAGAAATATACAAACAAAAGACGGCCACAAATTCTGTCTAGCAACAAATGGCCAAACGTGCAAAAACTGGGAATATTGATTATTGGCACTGAGGGCTTGCTTCCGTCATGAATGGTGTAATTGTTGGAAGCGTGCAATTCTTACTGTACAATAAACGGTCCGTCTTCTGTTTCTCTTGAAGAAGGTCTTGCGTTCTCTCAGCAACGATGGCCTCCAGATGTTTGCTGTACTTCTCCATCTGCAGTTTGTAAAAACATTCTCGCTGTGGCCTTTTGTAGCAGGACACGACTAAAGAGCATGCGCATTACAAAAATGTGTATCGTGACACATTAGAAGGCCTGTTACCAGGTTCATCATCATGTCCACGGGGCTGACTTTATGTGGGTTCATCTTGTCCAGTAACTTCTTCACCTGCTCAAACGTGGGCCTCATGGTGACATTGTGAGACCAGCACCTCTTGATGAGCTGAGGGGGTGGGGGAAGACTTCAGGATAAGTTTATGACCATGTCATACCTTTATAGGTTCCATGACATCTTTACACCTGAATGCATCACTGTTGATGAGCAAATTAAAGGACCGTATTGTGCAATATGTACTTTTTAATGATGTTATAAAAGAAGTATGTGTCCCTAGCGGCTGTTTATGAGCACCAGATGCAGTGTTTCCATGACATGTATTTATTATTTGCACCACAAGTGTGTTTTTTTTTTTCTTGTTTTAGTTTTATGTTACAATAACAAGACTTAGCAACTCTGCAAAGCGACGAACGACAAATGTTGAACAACTTTTTTTCGGGCCACAAAGTGACAAAATCAAGGATGGAACTTTGCCCCTTTGATATATGTACATAATAGCAATTCAGCTTTGACATACAGGTGACATAATAGTATTAACTTTACTCTCAATTTGTTGTAATATTATGATTATATACCCATAATATTTTGACTTTATTCCCATAACATCAAATCTTTTCCCCCAACTTAATTTTCCAAAAAAACAACTTTATTTTGTGTTTCTCATAATATTATGACTTTCCAAAAATAGTTTTTTGTTCCTTACTATTTAAACTTGCTACTCATTTTTTCTTCAGAATATTATGAGTTTATTGTAGTACATTTGCAACTTTTTTCTCATTAAAATTATTATTATTATTATTATTATTATTTTAGATTTGGACTTTATTTTCATAAAATTACAGCACTGTTTTTCCACTAATGCTGTTCTTGTTGTTTTCAATCATTTCCAAACATTTCAAATTTCTTCTTGTAAGTATTCTTCTCAGAATTACAACTTTATCCCCATAATATTTTGACACAATTTTCGTAACATTTCGTAACATAACTTTTTCCACAACCTAATTTTCCGACAAATGTTAAAAAAATAACTTTTGTTTTGTTTATTATGAGAAACAAACAAAACAAAATAAAGTTCATAAAACTGATTTTTGTCCATTCAATTTTTAAAATATGCAAATGAAAAAAACATCCGCCACAAACGGGTCCCTGGGTTGTCAATTTTTTTGACACCCCCGCTCTTACATAAAAGAAAATGTTCACATAAACACAGATATTTAAAAAAATAATTTAAAAAAACTCTCTGTCTACATAAAAACATTAAGGGCTTTGCTACACATCTTAAAATAAATTTTCATTGTGTTTTTCTTCAGCAAGTAGGCTGACGTTGCTGTTAAAAGGTGAGTGTAATGTTAGCACTTTAGCATCATATAAACAACGATCATGTGATTAGCCAATCCCAAGCCGCACACAGAACTGTTGTTTAGCTGCACTGGAGGACACACCTCACAGTAGTCTTCTTGACTGGGACAGTCCAAGTCACTTTTTCCTGCTTTGAGTTCCGGCAGAGGGGGGCGCCACGAGATATCCGTCATCACTGCTTCCCCCTGGTCCTGTCGCAAGCAAGACGGTGAAAGAAGGATTGCACAGGCAAGCCACGATGCAAAGAGAAGGCCGCCATACTCACCGAGAGGAGGTCAGAACGTGTGGCTATCTCAACCAGAATCATGGCGAAGCTGAGAGAAAAGGCGGAAAAGCGGATGCATCTCATGCCTTTCTCAACATTCCTCCTTGCCTCTAAGTTGAAGTGCGGAGAGTACAAAAATCCCTCGCCACTTTGTGCTTCAATATTTGCGGCGTGATCGTTTTTAATAAATTATTGCTATATACAGTACATATATGGATGTTTAAGCACATTTTACACGTTTTGCCATAAATTAGACATACAAATGTCAATCAAACACAATCCAAATATGAGGCATTCAGAAGACGCATTCAATGATGTTGTAATGTTATGTATCGATCACTAGGTGTCAGTAATGTTACATTGACGAGACAATAACCATTGCAGGAAGTACTGTACAGAACACAAAGTTGAAAAAAAAACACAATAAGGAACTCTCCCATGGATAACAAGTGTAAGTCTATATTATGTCGTATTTATATCTTATTTTCTCTTATTATGTCTATTATATTGGGTAATAGAAGTGTAGCAGTAACTATAGGGGTGTTATTTCATGTCTAGAGGGCTCTAATAATGTTAAAAATGTTTACAAGTTCTTTTCTTTCTTTTCTACACGTTTTTGATGCTCTAAGTACAAAGACGTTGTTTACTAGGCTTTAGATGAGAGGTGTCACTCCCGCTGAGAGGTCCCTTCAATGAGTTTGGTTTCCTCTAGACATAAAATAACACCCCTTTGTGCAAATACATTTTTATTGTGATATATGTAGTATTCTACACTGGTCACTAGGGGTCAGTAATGTTACACTGATTAGACAAGAGCCACTGCAGGAAGTACTGTACAGAACAAGAAGTAAAAAGGAAAAACAATAAGGAACTCTACCATGGATAATGTGTGAGTCTATATTATGTGGTATTTTCTTGTATTATGTCTACTATATTGTGGGCTAGGGGTGTAGCGGTGACAACAGGGGTATTATTTCATATCTCAAGGGCTCTAATGTTAAAAACCATATATACATATCTATCGTACATACTCTACTGCAATGCAAATCGGTAAATGTAGCTTATTTATAGAGTTGTTGCGTGCAGATTGCGTGGTTGCTGTATTTATTATTTATTCCTATAATTGTTATTACAGGATTTGTATACTGTCTTGAAGTAAGAGTATTTATACTGCATATCAGATTGTTAATTTGTCATTTGTAAAGCATGTAAATTGGGTGACATATGACCTCATGCATTAAAGGCATATGTAAATCGCTAATGTAGGGTGGGGGTGCCTTATCAGATCTGGCCTGACGTAGCTTTACATGCATATATTCACTCAAAACTTGGGTTAAATTGATCAACCACTTTGACTTGAGAGGCAAACTGAAATGCAGGAAAATGTAGCATCCGCATTTAAAACAAACCTGTAGATGTCTGCTGCTGCTGTCATGTTCACGCTGCTTCCCAGGAGGACCTCTGGAGCACAGTAGATGCGGTTTATGTCCCCACACGAGAACGCATGGCTGGCAGCATCAAAGTCCTCCTTTCTGTACAACGTAAGGCCGTAATCTATGCAATTCAATCAAACAATACAAGTTATATTGCATGCAGACATCTTTTAGCGCATTCTCATTTTTTTAAAACATGCTAGCATACATGAAATGCAGTCACAGTAATCTACTAATTTAAAAAAATATACTGTGTATATGTTAATAAATCCTTAAGCAGATTATACGTATTTTTAGCCTAAATAAAGCATTTACATGCATTAAAATGTCCATCCAGCCATTCATTTTCTATACCGCTTATCCTCATGAGGGTCGCGGGTATGCTGGAGCCTATCCTAGCAGGCAGGAGGCGGTGTACACCCTGGACTGGTCACCAGTCAATTGCAGGGCACATATAGACAAACATTCACACTCACACTCTAATAGACAATTTAGAGTCGCCTGTTAACCTAACATGCATGTTTTTGGAATGTGGGAGGAAGAAAGAAAACCCACGAACAGGGAGAGCATGCAAACCCCAAAAAGAGATGCCCAACGCAGATTTGAACCATGATCTCCTGACTGTGGGTCCAACGTGCTACCCACTCATCCACCGTGCGGCCCATAAAAATGTCTAAATAAAATAAAATACAAAATAAGGCATCCAGAAGACGCATCCAGAAGACGCATTCAAAGACGCGATGATATGTAGTATTTTTTAACATTGTTACATTACATTGTTATGTTACATTGATGAGACAATAGCCACCCCAGGAAGTACTGTACAGAACAGAAAGTAAAAATAAAAACAACAAGGAACACTCCCAACGGTAACTTGTGCTATTTATGTTTTTTTTTATCATATGATGTCTACTACATTGTGGAATAGGAATGTAAAGGTGACAATAGGGGTGATATTTCATATAAACTACAAGGAACTCTCCCACTGCCAACTTCATTCATTCATTTTCTATACCGCTTATCCTCAATAGGGTCGCGGGTATGCTGGAGCCTATCACAGCTGACTTTGGGCGAGAGGCAGTGTACACCCTGGACTGGTCGCCATAGCAGGGCACATATAGACAAACAAAGACATACAATCAAATTCATACCTATGGACAATTTAGAGTCATCAATTAACCTAACATGCATATTTTTGGATTGTGGGAGGAAACTGGAGTACCCGGAGAAAATCCACACACGCACGGGGAGAACATGCAAACTCCACACAAAGATGCCCAACAGAGATTCAAACCCTGAACCTCCTGACTGTGAGGCCAATGTGCTACCCACTCATCCATCGTGCGGCTCCCACTGCCGACTTCTGTGAATTAATAGTTATGTCTTATTTTCTCTTACTATGTGAAACTATATTGGGGAATAGGAGTGTAAAGGTGACTATAGGGGTGCTATTTCCTGTAAACAACAAGAAACTCTCCCAATGCCAACTTCTGTGAATTATTATTTATGTCTTATTTTCTTTTAATATGTCGACTATGTTGGACGATATACCATATTGGGTAATATGAGTGTCAGGGTGACAATAAGGGTGTGATTTCATGTAAACAACATGGAATCCCTTCTATGCTAACTTGTGTGAAATAATGTTTATGTCAAATTTTCTCCTATTATGTCTACTATTGTCGGTAATACGATCGTAAAGGTGATTGTAGGGGTGTTATTTCATGTCTAGCGGATTATAATAATGTGAAAAAGCATATTTATATAGTTGTAAACAGGTTTTCAAGACTTTAACTACAAAAATAGTCCATTAATAACATTTATAACTAATTAGGAATCATACTGGAAATTCTCTGATCACAGTTGGGTCTGGATTCAATTAACCATGATAGACGAGGGATTATTGTAATCTCAAAGTTTTATAATCAATAGAGAAATACTCAGTGATTTATGGACAATTAGCTCCAACGCACATAAGACATTTTGCTTGGTGTTTTTCAACCAATTTTGCTCAAATTTGACACACATGTATTTGTCAGTTTGCTAAAGGTGTGTGTGGGAGTTTAATAACAGTGTATTTGTCAGACAAGTAACAGTACAGGCAACAAAGTAGGGGCTGCATGTTGTGACACATTTTTACCTTCTTGCGCTTTTTTTTTTACATACCTGAGATTTTGCACACCCAGCGATCGTCAATAACACAGTTCCTGGAGTGGAGCCTCCCATGAAACATTTTGTGCTGATGCAGGTAGGACATCCCGCGGGCAACATCGGTGGCGAAGGACAGTCTGTGTAGCGTTACGATATCTTCTTAAGCGTGCCCAACGTTATAGAATCACGTCCAACAGAAGATCATGTACAGTTCCCCCACCTGAAACCCCAGTTGATTGGAATATCATCGTTGAGGAGGACATCAGACAGGCTTCCTTTGGGGCAGTGCTCCGTGATGATGCTCACATAGGGAACCTCGATGGAACCCCCGATAAACTTACAAATATTGGGATGGTCAAGCTGCCTGCAAAGGAAATCACCATCAAGCTTTTCATGAGTGCAAAAAAAACCAAACTTGAATGTGTCACATGGTATCTTCCCTCACCTGACCTCTTTCACTTCCTTCCTGATACCATTGGAGAGAGTGAAGTGTTTCTTTTGGACGTGTTTGACTGCAACGGTTCTCCCGTCACTAGAAGAACATTGTAATGGATGATCATCTGTATGTTTATATGCCTAATTATAAATATACAATGTATATGTTCATGGAAGAAAACTACACTCATAGTGTTGTTTGTCTAATATCGGAACTCCACCGAGATATATATACGGTATATAGAATATATGGAATATTTTTACAGTTAGTGCATAGAAAACCCAAAAAACCCAAACCAGAAGTGTTCTGCTGTTTTTGAAAACCCACTGTAAAAACGCTAGTCAAAGATCCTCTATGTAGCCGGAGTGTTCTTCTGTTTCTAAGGGCTTACTGCTGGGCTGGTTTTTTAAGCGAGGGCCACAGTGTGAAAAATGGAAGGATGCAAATTTGTCACTTTGAGATTTTGTAAAGCAAGACGTGTAGATAAACGAACATATACATACGAACGATATATATTTCAAGAAAAACATTCATTTTTCTATGCCACTCAATCTTTACTAGGGTTGTGGGGGTATGCTGGAGCCTATCCCAGATGACTTGATAAATTTAAAAATAATAATAATAATTTGTAATATCATGACTTTGTTCTCATAATATCATTTAAACTTATTTCCACAACCGAATTTTTCAAACATTATGACTTTTTCAAACATTAGACCGCTAGTCTAGTGGAACCAAATTGTTGAACCTAATCAAAAATTACACCTTTAGTCGTTATTTTATAATCTTATAACTTATTTTAAAAAAATATCAATGTTAATATTATTAACTTTATGCTACTAAAATCATGTTATATCTCCTTATATCACGTTATTCTTTTTTTTTTTTTTACTTTATTCTTGTAAAACTACTGCCTATTTTTCTATTTTTTGCTTTTGTTGGGTTATCTTTTATTTTTGTTCATTTATATCTTTACATTGTGCTGAGAGCCAATAAAAAAATATATAGATACCCATGGCTTACTGCACCAACACTAGTCAAAGATCTTCCATATACCATATGGAAGATATACCAGGTGTTCTCCGCAGTTTTTAAGGACTTACTGCAAAAACGCTAATCAAAGATCTTTGATGGGCCTATACTATAGGAAGCTACTTCTATACTATACAGAAGTTACTATAAAAACACTAGTCAAAGATCCTCTGTATCGCAGGAGTGCTCTGCTATTTTTAAGGACCTACTCCAAGAGTGCTAGTCAAAGATCCTCTATAAAGCAGGAGTGCCATGCTGTTTTTAAGGACCTAGTGCAAAAACGGTAGTCAAAAATAGTCTTTATCACTAGAGTGCTCTGTGGTTTTGAAGGTTTTACTGCAAAAATGTTAGTCATATCATCACAGGAGCGCTTTGCTGTTTTCAAGGCCCTACTGGAAAAAGACACCAGTTAAAGATCCTCTATATAGCAGGAGCACAATGCTATTTTTAAAAACCTTCTGCAAAAAGGCTGGTCAAAGATCCTAGCATATATTACAGGAGTACTCTGCTGTTTTTTAGGACTGACTGCTAAATCGCTAGTCAATGACCCTCTTATTATGACAGGAGCGTTCTGCTGTTTTTAGGAATCTACTGCAAAGATTGTCAATACAGCAGGAGCACCATGTTGTTTTTAAGGACTTGCAGTACTTCAAAAACGTCAGTCAAAGATCCTCTATCAGGACAGTTGTGCTCTGCTGTTTAAAGATTACATAGTCAAACATCCTCTCTATCACAGGAATGCTTCTTCGTTTTTCCTCTAATCAAAGTCAAAGATCCTCTATATGGCAAGAGTGCTCTGCTGTTTTTAAAGCCATACTACAAACCCGCTAGTCAAAGATCCTCTACATCGCAAGAGTGCTCTGCTGTATATATTATGTAACAGTGTTCTTTTCTTTTTAAGGACTGACTGCACTCGTCAAAGATCCTCAATATGACAATATGGCGGCTCTTTTTAGGGATCCGCCAGCTGCTCCCAGGTTTTGGAACTCTTGGACCCATGTGATGTCGTTCATAGGCCTGAGTTCATTGTCCACTTGAGTAATCCTGCTAGAGAAGTGTGCTCTCTTGGAGGTTCTTACAGTTACTGATGTTCATGTCTTACTAGATGAATGTGTGTGTCATCTTACTAGATGCCAGGCTGGATGAAGCCCTGCTTGAAGAAGGCGTTGACGCCGGTGCACAGGGTGATGTCCGTCAGCTGACTGACATTGGAGGTACTCTTGACATGCTGGGGACTGTTCGTACTGCCGTAGTCTGGACCACACAGTCTGCCTGCAGCATCAACGCAATTACCACACAAAGTACAACATGCACTTCATTAAATGCTTCTTTTTTTTTTTTTTTACCAAATAATAAACTCTTGTAGTTAATGATCCAGCTCTCATCCCAAAACATCTTCTGCTTCTGGTACTGGAGCCACTGCAAGGAAGGAAGGATGTTAGAATAAACATTCACACGTGTGCGGCACGCACTCACCACCATGGTTAGGATGAATCCGGCGCTGAAAAGAGCGACGGGAAGGCTGATGGACACCTTGATGGCAATGGACATGGGGCAGATGCCGCAGTCCGCCGGACAGTTGAGACAGTTCTCCTCCACCTCGCAGACGTCATCGCCGCACACTGAACACCACCAGACGTAGGTCAGTAGTAAAAACACTCACCATTTTGCTTCATTCGTGGAAATAATGATCATCATTGCGGTAGTGCTGCTCATAAGATGCTAACCATTGGTCTAAATATGCTTTGATTGCATTATTAGTGATACATAACACATTTTGGCCTGAATGCTGGTTTCCTATTAAAGTGGCCCTTTTCAAGTTCGGTCGTCAAAACAATATATTGTTATAACAATATATACCTTTATAACAATAAAATATTATTGTAACAATAGAATATATGATATGACAGCAACTGTTTTTTATGGGTCTGCAACACATTCTAAAAATATCAATTTAACAAGAAAACAAACGGGGAAAATCAGCAGTAATTTTACCAGAATAATGTCCAAATATCAAGAGAAAAAAGTTGTAATCTAAAGAGAAAAAAAATAATTTTATGAGAATAATCCTGTGACATTATGAGGAAAAATTATGTCATTTAGCATAAAGTAGCATATAAATTATATATTATATTGAAATATTAAAGACAAAATACATTATTTTGTAAAAGTTGCAATATTATGAGAAACAAACAAAACTAAATAAAGTTGCCTTTTTTGGGAAATTAGGTTGAGAAAATAAACTATCAAACTATCACGGGAATAAAGGCAAAATTCAGAGAAAGAAAATTGAAAATTTACAAGAAAAAAGTTGAAATAGTTAGATTGAATATTAGAAAATAAAAATAAAAATACCAGCACCAGCCAAAATAGTTTAAAATTGTAATTTAATTTGATTAAATAGAAATATTATTTTAAATATAATTTTGAATAAAAAAATTATTCAGTATATATTTTTTAATAGGCACAATTTTACAAAAATAAACCTATTATATTATGAGGAAAAATAATGTTTTTTAAATATAAATTAAAATAATAAATTTTAGTAGCGTAGAGCTCAAGTATTAAAGGATTAAAGGAAAAAATATGGCATTTTTAAAAGTAAAGTTAGAGTTGTCATTTTTGGAGAATTATGTTGTAATACAGTATTATGAGAATAAAGTCACAATTTTATGTTAATAAAGTCATTTTTATGAGAAAAACAATTACAAAAAAGGCTGAAATGGTAGCAGAAATAGTAGCAGCAGAAATGAAAAAACTGCTGTAATTTTACAAGAAGAAAGTCAAAATATTAAGTTTTCAGGCAAATAAACTTTTGAATAGTTTGATTAAGAATATTGTATTTGTAGTTGCAAAAAGTTAAAACAAGTACAAAAACATATATTATTTTTAAAAGTCGTGACAAAAAACAAAAATTTGTGATTTTTTAAAAATTAGGTTGATGAAAATGCTGATGTAAATAAATATTAGTGTATTATTACTATAATGTAATATATTATTCTAACATTTCTAATATTATATTATTATTACATGTAATATTCTATTAATATTTATAGTATCAATATATACTATACTATGTTATTCATGTTACCAGAATATTCTATAATGTTTTGAATGTAAAGTCATAATATGAAAAGAAAATTTACAAAGAAATATTTAGAAAATATAGAAAAAAGAAAAGCAGGCCCATAATTAGACAAGCATTAATAAGTATTAGCAAGTAGATACTGTACTGCTGTGTGACCTTGAGCGCTGACAACAAGCACTTTGGACTCCAAAGCTGCATGCATTTTTCCAATTTTGATATGAGCGATGACTGATGTGACTCCCACATGGATCAGCACCACCTGCATGGAAAAACACCACAGACACGTTCACTGACACCCACATACAATGCATCCTACCATACCAGATCAGTGACAAAAAAGTACCCCACTTTTTTCCTTTTTTGTGGTATTTCTTACAAAAAGGCATACAAGCAGTGGTATTGTGACGAGAGTATGATAAAAATTTGTAACTTTGTGCCTAAACTATATTCCAAACTGCAATGAAGTCACTTGGAGCCCATAAATATACAGTTTTTCACGCATGCCAGTTCAGGATATGTATACAGTATCACGACCTTTGATGTCCAATATTTCTGGCTCATCCTGCCGGCTTTGGATACGGTATGCGTGACTATTTTGCCGTCGTCAGGAATCCACGGGCCACAGATGCCGCCATGTTTCTGTAAAACGCAAGCAAGAAGCGCCTCTCACTTCATTTACTCCACAGAAATGAAACCTTTGCTCATAAATGTTTGCTTCACTCCAGAGACCAATTAATTCCAAATTAATATAAAAACAAATAAAAATTATTTGAAAATATATTTGAAGAAATTTCATTCATTCATTCATTCATTTTCTATACCGCTTATCCTCATTAGGGTCACAGGGATGCTGGAGCCTATCCCAGCAGACTTTGGGCGAGAGGCGGGGTACACCCTGGACTGGTCGCCAGTCAATCGCAGGGCACATATAGACAAACAAACATTCACACTCACATTCACACCTATGGACAATTTAGAGTCGCCAACTAACCTAACATGCATGTTTTTGGAATGTGGGAGGAAACCGGAGTACTCGGAGAAAACCCACGCACGCACTGGGAGAACATGCAAACTCCTCACAGAGATGCCCAACGGAGATTTGAACCCAGGTCTTCCAGATCTCCTGACTGTGTGGCCAATGTGCTAACCACTCAGCCACCGTGCGGCCCTTGAAGAAATTTATTTAAAGAAAAAATCTTTCAAAAATATGCAAAATAAAAATAATCATGTAATAAAAATAACACAATATGTATTTATTTTTTTTCAAAAAAGTAAAAGTAAGTGATGTTTGATATTATAATAATTGAAGTTATAATCATTTGGCTAACAAGGACAAAATGAGGTCAATTAGTGACGTTGAGTCAGAAATGACGTCAGCAGTGTTGTGCAACGCTGACCATGAGGCCCAGAGGACAGGAGTGGATGTTGGCGTGATAAACGCAGCAGTTGATTTCATTGGCGCTGTTCCAGTTTGATGGACACTCGTGCTCGTCACAGAACCTCTTGGCTTCCGCAGCGTCACTTAGGGGCAGAGAGTAGTACGAAGATTAGTCATTTGGCACCAATCTGGGTGAGCTACATTCCAATGGCTGTATAATGATTACATGTCATGTATCGTCATATTTTCTCTACCCTGTGTCATGTTCATATATGTATCATCATATTTGTACCACTTCATATGATTATCATGTTATCAATATCATGTTTGCAGGCCAAGCTTCATATTTGTACCACTCCACATCATGTTTACATGTCACGTATCATCATATTTGTACAACTCCACATAATGTCTGTATATCATATTTGTACCACTCCATATCTTGTTTACATTTCAAGCATCATCTCATTTGTACCACTCCACTTAATGTTTACATGTCATGTATCATCATATTTGTACAACTCCACATAATGTTTATGTCATGTATCATATTTGTACCACTCCATATCTTGTTTACATTTCAAGTATCATCTCATTTGTACCACTCCACTTAATGTTAATATGTCATGTATCATATTTGTACCCCTCTATATGATGATTACATATCACGTATCATCTCATTTGTACCACTCAATATGATGTTTGCATGCCATGTACCATATTTGTACCACTCCTTATCATGTTTACATTTCAAGTATCATCTCATTTGTACCACTCCACATAATGTTTATATGCCATGTATCAGATTTGGACCACTCCATATCATGTTTACATGTCAAGTATCATATTTGTACCACTCCACATAATGTTGATATGCCACGTTTTGTATTTGTACCCCTCCATATCATGATTACATGTGATGTATCGTGCACTACTCCATGTCATGTTGATATATGTATCACCATACTTGCGTCACTCCATGTCATGACTACATGTCATGTAGCATACAATTTGTACCATTCCATATCCTGTTTACATGTATCATCATATTTGCACCACTCCATATAATAAATACTGTACATGTCATGTAGCATGTATCATCCTATTTGCACCAGTCCACGTCATGATTGTATGTCATGTATCATATTTGCACCACTCCATATAATGATTCCATGTCTTGTAGCATATGTATTTTTATATCTGCACCAAACTGTATTATGTTCATATATGTATCTCCATATTTGCATATGATATTTGTACCACTACATATCATGATTACATGTGATGTGTTGTTATATGTGCACCACTCTATATCATGTTCATATATGTATCACCATATTTGCATCACTTCATGTCATGTACCATTAAATTTGTACTACTCCATATTCTGTTTTCACTCGATACCATTCATCAAACTTGAAACTGTGTAGCTGTGAGGTTGTGCTCTGTGTGTGTGAAGAGTGTGTAAACACTGTGGGCGTGGCAGACGTTTAGGACTGCAGATAATTAGGTAACCCGCTCACCTGAACTGGAAAATCTTGTTGCTGACGGCGTAGTCATAGAAGGAATCTGAAGCTGTGACAGTGTATGAGACGTTGAACTCCTCGCCATTGGTGACTTTCTCCGGAGGTCGCTGCACCCACGCCATCTCCAGCCCTGATGGCACAACAGTAACATCAAAAAACTAAACAAAACAAACAAAAAAAGCTGTATTATTTATTATTTGTTTGATCTTGTGCTTTTCCACTTTTGTTGACCTTTACAATGCAGTCACATAGCGCTAAACCACTTTATAAAATAAAATAAGACGTGCAATGAAATAATAAAGCAAATAAAAATAAACCTAAATACGGTTGCCCTCAAAATGATGCAACCCATATTGTCTACGACATGTATTATTTCATAAGTACTGTATAATCGCATAATTAATATTTATTAATGACATTAAACATGTCGTACAACAGGACATTGTGAGGGATGTTTAGGGCTACACTTAAAAGAAAAAAATATATAAGCTTAAGAGAAAAAAGTTGTTTGCTATGGCAAAATTGTTTCAGTATTTACAAATAATTTAAATAAAATTGCACATTTAAAAAACGCAGTCTGTCAACTACAGTTTTAAATGTCTTTCAAGGACTGACCTGATCTGGAAAATGTAAAAAAATCACTTTATTATACTAATTTATCTGTGAATAAATTAGAATTGTACACAAAAACCTTTGCTGTTATATTCGAAAAAAAAATATTGGTCAAAGTAGTATTTAAATCATCTGGAAACCATCCATTCATCTTCTATGCTGCTTATCCTCACTAGGGTCGCGGGATACTCCGGAATAATTGATTAAATAATTAGTATGTACAAATGTCTACATCTATTTTTTTTTTATTATATGGTCATTTAAATGTAACAATAATGTAATAATTTTAATTTAAAATGTATCATCAAATAACATTAGTTAGGAGTTACTTGTTAATTACTCCTAACTGTACATTTAAAAAATCCCATTTGACTGGATAAAAATAATTGGGAAAAAAAAAACGTATTGGCCACACTGGATCGATTGTAGCGTGTTTTACAAATACACATCAAAAATATCAAAGCGCTTCCTTGGGGGAGAATACGTTTGGACCTTCCTAAAGTACATAAAATAAAATGGGATATATTCAATTATCATTTATATAATTATTTAATTATATATGCTGCTGCCCCCGCGACCCGGGCCCGGATAAGCGGTGGAAAATGGATGGGATGGATCTTATATTGATAAATTGATTTTTTTCTAAATATACAAGAAACAATCTATTTAACCAAATGATAATATGAATTAACAAGTAAATTAAAATGTATTATATTTATTAAACATAGAGAATTTCAGTTGTTCTGGTAGCTGACGCAATTATTTTTCATTGCTTCTATCATCCAAACTTCAACTGGGTGAAATGTAGAACATAACACCAAAACATACCACCGCAGCTTATCATGTTGTAATCATTTGGGTTGTTGATTGGCCAGCAGTCGTACTCGGTGTTGTCCAAGTCGTGCCAGCAATGAACGCCCTGCAGGTGGAAAACAAACCAACGTGACAAACAGTGGAGGAAGTTAGTATTTGTAACCCAACAAAGTAATGAACAGCCCATATTTTGATTGTAGGTTCTGTTAGGAATGGAATGTTTTCAAGGGCAAATATGTAGCAGGAAAATATTCCATTCCTAACATTCATTGGAACCAAGGGAGACAAACCAAAGAACTGTCAAAAGACCTCCGTGACAATGTTGTAGACGGAAATGTACCGTTTCAATTCTTCAACTCCGGTAGGCGATACAGAGCACTGTTCGCCAAAACATTCAGATTCTTAAAAAAAAAACCTATTTAAATTACCAACAACAGCATTGGACGTCAACACTGTGAATTTGTACTTGTACTGCTATTTTTGCACTTATGATTATTTGCACTACATATTGTTCTGGACGTAACACTATGAATGTAACCTACAACATGGTAAGTACTATAATCATAGTCAGTATGTATATAATCATAATTACATTCATCTCATGTAAATATGCATAGTTGTATTCTCCGCAAGGTAAATTTATTACTATTCTTGTACCTTGTAACAGACTGGAGTTAAATTCCTAGTGTGGTAACACATATGGCAAATAAAGCAGATTGGATCCTTTTGAAAACCCGTGCAGGGAGCTTCAATTTTAAGTTGCCAAGCGAAACCCTCAAAACCTTTAGGATTTGGAGTGTATCTGTACAGAGGAGGGGGGGTCAAAATCCCCCCTGAAGTAATTTATAACCTTGATTGAACGTTATTTTTCATGGATGTTTAGCTAATATTCTCTAGTCTCTTTGCTATAAAAAAAGCTAACATAAAAATTCTGTAAAATAAAACATAAGCGGGGGATAAAATACTTATTTCCTCCACTGTAAATACACATCATGTGTATTTTGAGGCCTTTACGGGTGGGCATTACATCACATTATTTGCTCTACATACAATACTGTATTGCCAATACCAAGACTGCAAGGGAAGCGCAAAAAAGTGGTGAAATATGTACTGCTGTGTGTACTTTTTATTGACTAAATGTGTGCTAGAATACCTTCATCTTTTGTTCAGAATCAATACTTATTACAGGTCCTTCTCATTCGCCGACAGAGTCACGGCATTTTAATCCAGCCGGATACACAGTCGGACGGTGAGCGTTTACTGACTTCGATGGGGAAGAGTAGTGGTTGTTCCACCGCGCAAAACTGGACAGTAATTTGATAAATGCTGGGCTTTGTCTGGGAGTCTATGGGGCAGTTGCATGATGATGGGATGATCTGTCTGAGGCGGAATCTCTTTTTGATTGACATTGGTCGTATTTGAAGTATAAACCTCCACCCGGGGGGAGTTTTTAATCCCGTTGTTCTCAACTGATCCAGAGACTGGGAACGGAAGGTCAAATTTACATGTAAATAAATAAACGCATCTATGATGCAGGCCGGAAAAAAATAAGCTTCCCCTCCTTGAATGAAAAGCAGTTGCAGTTTGTGATTTTGACTCCAATTTGCTGGTCATTTCTGTTTTTATTTCAACTTGTCCCTCTCTGCATCAGATTTTCAAAAATGAATTAATAAACAGTCACAGTTTTGTGTTTAAATGAGGCGTAGAATTATTTTTTGTCAAATGCAGATTTAAGAAAATTGTACTTATTGGCCTATATTATGCATTTTTAAGCCACTGAATGCTAAATGGGATAAGAAGTTGAACTAAAATTCCAATAAAAGGCAGAAGAAGCATCTAATTGTGAATGTAGTACTGTAACAATTGACAATTGATTGCCAGCATTTGTTCGGTGAGACAAGCGCAGTCACGAAAGTTCCCCAGGGAACACATTTACTGTGACACTGCCTATTTACTCTTATTTTGTTGTACCGCATTGGGTAATACAAGTGTAAAGCCACCAATACACTCATGTATTGTAATGGCAGAAGTACTCTGCAAGTATGCTGTCCAGAAAAAAGCAAGGATCTGCTAACGCGTGAGTCTGTTATTTATGTCTGATTTTCCCTCATTTTTTCTACTATATTAGGTAATAGGAGTGTAAGGGTAAGTATAGGGGTGTTATTTCATGTCTGAGGAGCTCTGATAATGTTACAAATCAGTCATTAACAGGTTTTCTATGCCATAACTACCAAAATATTCAGAATATTCCATTTATTAATTTTGACTTTGTAGAAATTCACTTATCACAGTCGGGTCTGGAACAATTAATTGCAAAAACACGAGTGATGACAACCATATCAAGCTAGATACTAACCCTGGTTTTATGTTATTGATATTTAGATTGATCCACCCAGCTCAAATTTCAATCTGCAAAAACAGGTAAGTATAATAAATATTGGCTGACTCAAACTTCCATGCACTGAAAACGCAAGGAGGGCAGATCACCACAATAGAAGTAACTCACATACTGTATTTTATCTATGTGTTGCTAATAAACTTATCCGCAAAGATTGTTTATTTGACACGGAATGAGATGATACAAGAGCGAGAACTCACCAGCAGGAAGAGCAGATAGAAGGATGCAGCTCCCCACACGGCCATCATCAGTCTGAGACCCTTGCTGGACCATCTGAGATGTGACCTTCTCCACCTGCACCCACCTCTTCTGTGCCCCCAATTGTCCGATCAGAAGAAGTGAGAAGTGGCCCTCCAATCAACGTTCATCAAGTTATCCAAAGGAGTGTTTGTCTGTACCTCTTCTGAAATGCTCTTAAATGATCGCTTTTAATCACAATCAGCAACTCCATCGTCGGTTTGTATTCCTGCTAAACATGATTACAAATCCCTCCGCTTTTTCATTCTGCCAGCTATTTCCGTCACAGCGCTTAATGATGATGAATTTAAGCATCCTTCTTTCTATCTGTTGCCCTTATTGTGACCCTACACATCTACTACATTTTCCAAGATGGACGACTGGATGTACAGACGGGTAAATAGCGTACTGTAATCCATTTTCTATGCCACTTATCCTCATTAGGGATATCCTAATTAGCTGGAGCCTATCCCAGCTGACTTTGGGCGAGAGTCGGAGTACACCCTGGACTGGTCGCCAGTCAATCGCAGGGCACATATAGACAAACAAACATTCACACTCACATTCATACTCTAATGGACAATTTTAGAGTCGCCAATTAACCTAACATGCATGTTTTTGGAATGTGGGAGGAAACCGGAGTACCCGGAGAAAACCCACGCACACACGGGAAGAACATGCAAACTTCACACAAAGATGCCCAACGGAGATTCGAACCCTGAACCTCCTGACTGTGAGGCCAACATCCTACGCAGTCATCCACCGTGCGGCCTTATTGTGCAACTTTAAAATTATAATGTTTTAATAAATTTAAATGAAATAGTAGAAAAATATATATTTTTTTTTTAAATACTTCTTGAAGTATAGAAAACCTGTTTACAATCTTCTAAACACACAGCTCCCCTATAGTTCTCTTTAAATTATATTACCCACTATTGTAGACTTAACAGGAAAAAATAAGACATTATGTGAAATAACACCCCATTTTACACCACGTCTACTATATTGTACTACTATAGTATGTCTACATGTCTATAGTATGGTCTACTATACCATAACAAGAACAAATTAAGACATATAAAACAGTAGTATTCTACACTGGTCACTAGGTGTCAGTATGTTACACTGATGAGACTGTAGCCACCACAGGAAGTACGCTGTCCAGGAAAAACTCTCCCATTGCTATGCTATTTGTGTTTTGTCTTATTTGTGTCTTACAGTAGTGTTCAAAATAATAGCAGTGCAATGCGACTAACCAGTTGAATCACTGTTGTTAGTATATTTTTTTGCTACATGGCAAATGTGTTCCCACTAGGTGCAGTAACAAGCCAGACCCAGTATTCATGATATGCCTGCTCTTAAGGCTGTACAATTGAGCAATTAGTTGAAGGGGGGTGTTCAAAAATAGCAGTGTCTGCTGGTGACTACAAACACAAAACTATTTTGTACAAACTTTTTTGTTTTTAGGATTTGGGAATCCTGGGAATTACTAAACTAATATTTAGTTGTATGAGAAGTTTTTTTTATAACTGCTTCACATCTGTGTGGCATGGACTCAACCAACTTGTGGTACCTTTCAGCTGTTATTCCACTCCAACATTTGAACAACATTCCACAATTCATTTCTTGGTTTCGCTTCAGAAACAGCATTTTTTTTTATGTCCACCCATCCGTCCATTTTCTATGCCGCTTATCCTCACTAAGGTTGCCCCACAAATTCTCGATTGCATTAAGGTCCGGGAATTGGGCTGCCCACTCCAGTGTGTTTGGGGTTATTGTCTTGTTGAAACACCCATTTCAAGGGCATGACCTCTTCAAGTATTTTGACATATGCAAACTGATCCATGATCCATGCTACGGGATAAATAGGCCCAACACCATAGTAGGAGAAACATACCCGTATCATGATGCTTCACTGTCTTCACTGTGTACTGTGGCTTAAATTCAAAGGTTGGGGGTCGTCTCACAAACTGTCTGCGGCAATCGGACCCAAAAATAACAATTTTACTTTCATCATTTCTCTTTAGGTCAGTTGATGTGTTCTTTGGCAAATTGTAACCTTCTGCACATGCCTTTTTTTTAGCAGAGGGACTTTGTGGGGGATTCTTGTAAATAGATTAGCTTTACGCAGATGTCTTCTTTCACAGTACTTACAGGTAACTCAAGGCTGTCTTTGATCATCCTGGAGCTGATCATTGGCTGAGCCTTTGGCATTCTGGCTATTCTTTTATCGATTTTGATAGTTGTCTTTTTTTCTGCCACGTGGGTCTGGGTTTTGTCTCCATTTTAAGGCACCGGAGTTCAAGTTAGCTGAACAGCCAAAATTTTTTCGCCACCTCTTCATTTTCCCTTTCCAATCACCTTTTTAATTAAAGTACATTGTTCTTCTGAACAATGTCTTACACGACTAGTTTTCCTCAGGCTTTCAAAGAGAAATGCAGCAATACAAATACATTAATAACATTGCTTAATCTGGCACTGGTATTATTTTGAACACTCCTGTAAGACACAAATAATATTTAGCAATGGGAATTTCCTGGGCAGCGTACATAGTGACCAGTGTGGAATACTACATAACACATACCTTATATTTGTATTTTACTTCATTTAGGCCAAAAATACAGTATGTCAAATTTGCATATTAATAATACGCTGTATTCACAAATTGTTTTTAATTCATTTGGAAAACCCTGACGCAGCATAGTAAAAAATACAGTAAGGACATGTTTCAACGCAGCAGCAACAAGTGGGCAAAAAATCAACGTAAACATTCATAAAGTGGAAGTCGTTTACGTCGACGCCCCTCCTCGGACTGCTTGACTGATGTCCCAACATTTACTCGTAACTTCACCCTGACCAATCGCAACAGAGTAGGCGTGGTCGGGGAAAACGGCTGAGGAATCCGAGCTTGCCAGCCAACAGGAGAAGAATGCAGATTTATTCTAGTATTTTATGAAAGAAACATACTACAGTACCCCACTGGGATTTTTCTCCATTTGGAAATAATCAAGAACAAACACAAACGTTCCCGAAAATGGATGGGATTCCAGGGAATGTATAATTGGTAGAGTCCACATGCAGCAAAACGTCCACCACCGCAGTTTGAAGTTGATGTTTGGGGGTTTATGCAATTCTTGGTCTTCTGGAACAACATCTTCTGCATGGAACGCACTTAAATCGCACACAACTTGCACATGCTGACCTTTTATGAGTCACTTGTGTCATGCAAAAGCCTTTTCCTTTGCTGCTTGAGTTTAAAGGATTATAGCCAAAGTGCTTTCAAGGGTTTTATGACTTTTTTGTTTGAAATGATGACTCTTTTCAAAGCACTTTACAGAGGAAACAAAACAAGTGGTTGCCCGTTTGAAGCCAAAAAAGGTTTACGAGTTTGAGGTGAAGTTCCAATGAGGCATTTCGTGCCGCTGCCACTTCAACCAAACGAGCAACTGAGCGGAAAATGAAGGTCAGTCACTAAATCGCTCGAGCAGGCGCTGGTTACCCCCGAGTGGGACCCCTCGGGATTTCTGAAGGAGGGCTGCTTTATTAACAGCTGACCATCAGGAATGTCTTTTTTTTTTGCACGCTACATCAAGACATGTCTGATAAATCCACACATAGTATGTTATTTAACGTATGACACAGTTGCCCGTTTCGTCAACAAAAATTCGATTCTTTGCTGAACACCCGTGAATCAGCAAAGCTCAAGTCTTCATTAAGCACCCGTGCGTCAGTGAAACCTGAGTCTTCGTCACCACCCGTGAGTCAGTGAAATTCAAATCTTTGCGTACCAGTGAAACGAGGGTCTTCGCCGAGCACTGGTGCGTTATTGAAACTCAAAGGTTTTGAGTACCTGTGAGCCAGTTAAGAGTATTTTTTGAGCCCCCATGAGTCAACAAAATGCTTGTCTGACGAGCACCCGTGCATCAGAGAAACATCTGGCGAGTCAGTGCAACCCAAATCTTTGAGTATCCGAGAGCCTCTGAAATGTGAGTCTTTGGTCTTGGTCACCACCCGTGAGCCGGAAAAACTTCAATCTTCGAGCGTTCGGGAGCCAGTCAAACACGAGTCTTCATTGTGAGTCAGTGAAACGCAAGTCTGCATCGAGCACACTAGAGTCAGTGAAACGCCAAGCACACGAGTCGGCAAAAAGTTGAGTCTTTGTCGGGCACCTGCAGATAATGAAACTTGTCTTTGTCAAGCACCCGTGAGTCAGGTAAACCCGAGCTATTGTGGCGCACCTGTGAATCCGTGAAACTTTTCTATTCATGCACTACATGTCACGCAATTTACATAAACAATAAGAAAAAAAACAATATTTTTAGTTTTTTAATGAGGCCATCTTGGCTGCAGAAGGCTAAACTGTACAGCAGTTATTTATAGCTCTGGTCTGAGAGACATGCAGTCTACTTCAGTCATAACTTTGGTTCCTGCAGGTCAACTATCGCATGACTTTTGTATGACAAACCTCCGACAGGAATCCAGTGTGTTGCCACATCATTTTTTTTTTTAACAACCTGGCACTTGTGTCGTCACAGCAAAACAGCCATTTGGGGAGCTGTGGCGGAAATACAGATACACAGGGAAAACAAGTTCTGCCTCAGGTGGAGTACTCAGACAAATGTACTGCACAGTAATAATAATCATAATAATCAATGGATTGGATTTGTATAGCGCTTTCCACACTGACAACCCAATGGTGGTGGGTAAACTGCATTTTGGGGTGGACTGATTGGCGCCAACAGCCCCTCCGACCACAGGGTGGCCGTGTGTGGGTGAACGGTCTCGCCCAATGATAGGATGGACAAAGCGGAACCGCCAACACTCTGGTTTCTGGACAACCCTTGTCAGCCACTGCTGCGAGTGCACGTACACTTCAAATTATTAAACCTCACTCCCTGATTCCTTGAGAGCTGCGCTGGACGGCAACCGTTGCCAGCTAGTGCTTTTAGTTCCAGTTTGAGATGACCGGGAGTTGCGTTTCCAAAATGATGAAATTCTGAGGTGTAGCATTCATTTTGGGACACTCGCAGAGGTCACCTGGCGGCTCTGTTTCTCCTCAGCTTCACCTGACATGGAAGATCGTTGCTGTCGCTCCTCTCCAAACAACATGTGTTGATAAAGAGAGACGTTCTTCAAAAATCAGAACAAACCCTATTTTCAGGTCCGAAAGACATCCTGGTCGCTGTTTTTGGCTTCCTCGAACGGAGGCTGGCTGGTGCCTGTGTCCTGGCCTCCTGAGCTCAAGGGCCGGGTGTTGGCGCGTGTGGACCGCTGCCGCCGGGTGCCGTTGCCTACGCATCGCATTAGGTTCTTGAAGGTGGTCCACATTTCCTCGTCCTTGTAGGAGTAGATGCAAGGGTTCATGACAGAGTTCAGCACAGCCAGGAGCAGCAGCCAGCGCTTTAGTTTCATGACGTTGCAGCTGGTGCAGTTGAGTCCGTCCAGCAGCAGAACCACCAAGCCGGGAGTCCAGCAGATCACAAAGGCTCCTTTAGGGAAAATTGGAGAAATTTAAAACATTACTGTTGTTTTGCATGTGAGGAGATGCACTGAAAATTACATATGCACTTTTTTTTTTAAAAAGGGGATAGAAAAAAAATGCAGGAGAATATCCGCTAAAAACATTTTTATCTTCAGGATTGCATACCGATATTCAGGATCGGTATTGGCTGCTGATCAACTGTCGGCTTCAGAGATTGGGCTGATCCGGATGCCGTGATTCTGGGCCACACTAACATGATAGCTGTGGTAAATGTGCCTCAAAGCTGGTTGCCACCCGAATCTCACCACCCAGATGTAGAAGAAAAAGCACCCCACCTTGCAGACATTTTTGTGGGGTACCGTTATTACGTTACTTTCATGTTGGACGCTAAATATTCGGCTCGTGGCTACAGAGATTGACTTCCATCGCTGTGCCCAAATTCCTTTGTCATGGTGCCGGACCTGGCATGGGAAGTGCTGCTCTAACAGCTGGTTGTTCTAAATAGCACCACAAATTGACCTATAACCATGTTCAATGATTATTCCTACTCTAAAAGTATTGTAATGGCGGCTGAATAATTCAACGTCAGTTTCTACTTCTACGCACTTGACTCCAAACACTTGCATGCTGAACACCACTGCCCTCTATAGCCCACACTCTAAAGAGTAGCCTGGATCAAAACAATAATCCCACCGCTACAGTATTTTGCACGCCCATTTTTGTCAGTTTTATCTTTTATTGGATGGACTTTTATTTTTATTAGGAACCTGAATCACACAGGTTTGTTACAAAAGACAAACAATATTGTTGGTCATGTTGCGTAATAAAAAAAAGTACATTAAGCAATACTTTGGTTAGATTATTTTTAATGCTTTGAGTTATTTATTAACCGTGTTCAATTCCACAAATTCATCATTGTAACAAAAGTTTATTATTTAGAAAATAATAAGGATTGGTACCCGTTTGGATCGGATCGGCAAAACTTTTTTTTTTTTAAATCATATCGGATGCCAGAAAATGTGGATCAGGACATCCCTAATCAAAATTATTAATATTTTGATTTGAGTATCGAATACAGAGCATGAAATTGGAAGTATCACTATTTCAACCTCAATTAGCACATCACAATGGGACAGCCTAAAATATTTCGCAATTGATCATAGCCTATCTTTGTAGTATCCTTGATTTTGATTTGGTCTCATTTGGCCAAAATCCTAAGGAGGCGTTTACTGAGTGAATTTTGGGTATTCAGTACCACTGCAGTGCCAAATTTTTCACCAGGCATGCTTCTTCATGCATGTTAAAAACTATTTCGAGGAGGCTTCATTCCCATCTGTCACTGCAACCATGAAATCCAACCTAGGTGTATTCCCACATGCAATGTGAGGGAAATAGTCGGAATTGGAGCAAAACAACTGCCGCAGACATACACAAAAAAACAAGGCTTCAATTTACTAGGGCGCAAGGAGACTGAAACATAGCACGTGTGCCGATACAAACACTAGATACCTACGAAGCAAACAATTAGCCATCTACGGTATCTCCAACATGTCTGGGCAAACAACAGAGCTGCAAAGGGGATTTCAGGAAATGAAAGCAAACCACAAGCTACAACCTGTCTGCACTGGCAACATCTCTTGACTGCAGACAAAACAAAGTGTTTAGTGTACAAGTTATTGTTGTAAATGACTTTTCTTTTAAATCTCTTTCATTTCATGTCATTATTGATCTGTGATATTTCTTTATCACTAAATTAGAGGTGGGGGGTGGCATAAGGACTTTCCTAAAAGAAGTGGGATGATGTGGTTTATGGTCTCAATTAGAAAGCTGGCCCTGACACTTAGAAACACTCCCAGACTGTGGCAGCGGGATATGAAATGATGTGGAAACTTAGCACCCTGGTTAGTAGAAATCAGAATACCCAACAAGGCGCCAGGGTGACGAAACCACAACTTGTTGCACTAATTCGTCTGTTTCATATTCTTTCTTTGAAGACATGCAGTTGTCGAACACGCGCACTGCACCTACTTGCCTTATTACGTCCAAAACTTTCGCAGTCATTCATTCGGACTGGACCAACAGAAAGCATGCCGAGGATCTCTGAACCGGTTTATCCAGTTTCCACTTCCACCCAGCAAACTGGAGGAAGAGTTAACAGTTTAACTGCCAAAAGATAGTAAACCCTCCAAGATGACACGATGCTGACGTGTCTGTAACAGAAGCATCAAGCTATGATGTTTGTGTGCGACGTTAAATGATGCATATCATAGGCAGTGGCAATGAACACCAGCGTATATGTTTAACTTTGGTTTTCCTGTTTGCTTGGGCGGAGGAGGGGATGCTCATTGAAGCAAGGTCACAGTGTGTTTAGTGGACAGCGTGCCGCAGAGTTCTTGCAGGACAAGATAATTACACAGCAGTTTGAAATACAGCATGTACACGGTACAGTACTCCAGCCATCTGGATGCTGGATCAGCAAAGGCAGGGTGCATGCAGACAAAGAGCAATGAGAGACCAGATCTCCCGGATGTGTCCGTTTTTTGTGGGTAAAGTGCAGAAATGATAACATCACAAAAACCAAAAGTCCTCCAAGTCCTGGTCTCACGTGAATTTCTGGTTTGACAATTTACGTTTGCACTAACAGTCGGATTCCCAACAGATTTGGGTGAAGACTTTTCAATCGCTGGGGGCCATTCGTCCATTTATTTTCTTTAGCTTATCTGGGTCCAGACATACCGGTTTTTGGCCACCTATTCCACTTATGCTAAGGGGATGCCAAGGCATTCCCACGCCAGCTGTGAGACATAATTCCTCCAATGTGCCATAGGTCCTGGTTGGACATGACCCTAACATCTCACCATGAAAACATCTAGACATGTTAACTGGATTCTGTCGATATAAAGAAAATAGCAGAGTCTCTACTCTGAGCTGACCCACCTTGTGAGTCCAGCCACCCTGCAGGGGAGATTCATTTTGTGACCAAAGGTGAGAGTGGGTACGTAGATTAACCAGTAAATCGAGAGTTTTGCCTTCTGGCTAAACTGATAAACTCCCTTCAGCATGACTGTCCAGTACACCGGACTCTAGGCGTCCCTCACTCGTGAACAAGACCCAGGGATATCTGAACTCATCCGCATGGGGCAAGTCCTCACGCCCAACTGGAAAAGCACAATCCACCGTTTTACTTAGGAAAGTAGAGAGGAATTATTCTTGAAGCAGCAGCTCTTCTCTGAGCTCTTCCCAGATAAGCCGAGCTCCTCGACCTCTCTCATGAGTCACCCACCCTGTATCGGCGAGGTTGCTTTTTCAATCACTACCCAAAGCTCCTAATCACAGGTGAGGGCAGGAACGTACATCGACCAGTAAATTAGGTGATTTGTTTTCTGGCTCAACTTTCTCTTCACCATGACTGCGTTCCTGCATTTTTACACTCCAACCTTCCTTCACTAGTGCACATGAGATACTCAGAGAAACCTCAACTTGTCCACTGGGGGCAAGACCTCACTCTAAACTCGAAAGTTACAATTGGTAGTACCAGTGTACTCATCTTTACTTGCAGAGGATAGGTTCCTGCTTGTTTTGGGGCTTTTGGGATCCCCAAAAAGGGCAACTTATACTGTAGAATTAATGTTGCTGTGAATTCCAGTTGCACTAAAGAAAAGGTCAACATGACATGAGGATGTAACAGTTATACTTCCATAACATCCATCCATCCATTTTCTATGCCGCTTATCTTCATTAGGGTCATGTTTTGCTAAATTCCTTAAGTGCGAAGTGTGTTAAGCTTGGGTCTGCCAAAGGCGCCATTCCCATAGATGAAATGATGTCCACATTCGAAGTAAATCCTGGTTATGAGACGTTGTCATCGTAAACGAGAGTTTAAAAGAAAAAAAAAAGACTTATTTGATTTATTCTTTGAAAACTGATAGACTTATCCTTGCTTTAAATCATATTGCACTGAGCAACCAATTTAGACATGTTTGTTCCACTTTCATCTCTGTGCTACCACTATGTAGCAGTAACTCCCAGTTCCGCTCTTTTGGTTTCCACACATGCTCTTTGCCATCAGCAGTACCCTGATGATGGATTCCTGTGGTGGCACACAAATTCGAAAATACCAAAGAAAAATCAGTTGTGGAATTAACTCTTTGGATGCCAAGGGCAGATACGATGGTTGCTTTTTCACATGACTAAGCCAACTCTTCTACTCCTGAACATTCATCGCTACATTTGTGTGTACCATTGACTGTATTACATAAGAACCAGTGAAGTTTTGTAATCCAGAAAATTTTGCTCGAATTCCAAACTGTACAACTTAAGAAGTTCCACTCTATTGAATGATAATGACTTAATCTTCATTGGTAAGCACTGAACTTGTATTTCCCAGCAAACGTGGAGGTTCTGCCTTGTGGTCTTTCTTCCATTATACTGGGTGGGGATCAGTTTGGCTACTTTAACACCATTAAGATATTGTGTTGCAAACCACCCACTCAGACGAAGAACATGATCAACTTATATGACTAAGCTCATCTCGGAAGAAAGTCGTCAAGGAAAAAGGAGGTTTCCAAACGACATTCAACCCAAATTGCCAGCAGCAATTGTGTCTGAGCTTTTGTTGTGGACAACTGAAGATACAATACATCCTCCATTCAAACGCTCCTGCTTGACGTTGGTGTTCTCCTCCAATTTCAGATCAACATTTACGATAAAGGTGACTGTTACAATGACTCCCAAACATTCCCCTTCTCTCTTCAATTACTGTTCTTCACTCATGACACAATCCAGGTTTAAGACCTAAAAATGCCTCACACGCCTATTAAGCATTTTCAAGAATAAAAAAAGAGTTAATTCATTCATCTTCTATGCCGCTTATCCTCATTAGGATCGCGGGTATGCTGGAGCCTATCCCAGCTGGCTTTGGGCGAGAGGCGGGGTACACCCTGGATTGGTCGCCAGTCAATCACAGGGCACATATAGACAAACAAACATTCACACTCACGTTCTATGGACAATTTAGAGTCGCCAATTAACCTAACATGCATGTTTTTGGAATGTGGGAGGAAAACGGAGTACCCGGGGAAAACCCACGCACACACGGGAAGAACATGCAAACTTCACACAAAGATGCCCAACGGAGATTCGAACCCTGACCCTCCTGACTGTGAGGCGAACATCCTACGCAGTCATCCACCGTACGGCCTTATTGTGCAACTTTAAAATTAAAATGTTTTAATAAATTTAAATGAAATAGTTGAAAAATATTATATTTATAAATACTTCTTGAAGCATAGAAAACCTGTTTACAATCTTCTAAACACACAGCTCCCCTATAGTTCTCTTCAAATTATATTACCCACTATAGTAGACATAACGGGAAAAAATAAGACGTAAGACATTATGTGAAATAACACCCCATTTTACACCACGTCTACTATATTGTACTACTATAGTATGTCTACATGTCTATAGTATGGTCTACTATACCATAACAAGAACAAATTAGACATATAAATCAGTAGTATTCTACACTGGTCACTAGATGTCAGTATGTTACACTGATGAGACTGTAGCCACCACAGGAAGTACGCTGTCCAGGAAAAACTCTCCCATTGCTATGTTATTTGTGTTTTGTCTTATTTGTGTCTTACATTAGTGTTCAAAATAACAGCAATGCAATGCGACTAACCCGGAGAAAACCCATGTACGCACGGGAAGAACATACAAACTCCACACAGATGCCCAACGGAGATTCAAACTTGAACCTCCTGCCAATGTGCTACCCACTCGACCACCGTGCGGCCCATAAAAAGAGTTATATGATCTAACTAAATGAACTAAAAGACAAATACAAGGCAGAAGGAGTAATTATATATATATATCTATATATATCTATATCTATATATCTATATCTATATATAAATCTATAGATATAGATATATATATATCTATAAAAATAGTTTCATCCCCACAGCCAATTATTTTAAATGGTATATTCCTTATAAACTCATGATCTTTTGATCTAGAAATTGTAATTTATGCTGGTGTTCCAATTGCCGTGATGTGAAAACCTGTCAGTGTATGTGTGTGTCAGGATGAGAGAGTGGGAGATCCCCCTGAAAGTGAGACTTTATCGCTGCTTGTATGTGTTTTTGTACTTGGGATACTGCTGTATCATGTTTCTTAAACTTTCCCTTTAAATTTGGTATCAAATTGCAGACTTAAATCATAGCGATTGCAAGTGGACAAAAGCGAAGGTCTAGTTCAACCCATTCAAACGGAAGGATCCGTCTGAACAACATCCGTCTGACATAAAACATATAAAGGACAAATACTGGTTCTCCAGGAGAAATTCACATCTATTTATCAGTACTCATGTAAAACTTGAAAAAATTTGACCATGCAAAATACACATTTTTGAACCAAATGACTATAAAATTAATTCAGCAATTAATCATGTTTATTATTTCAAATTAATAAAAATTAACAAGGGCCGCACGGTGGTCGCGTGGGTTCGAATCTCCGTTGGGCATCTAAGTGTGCATACTGTCTACTACATTGGGTAATACGAGTGTAAAGCCATTTAAAGCCGCAAGGAAGTACACTGTCCAGAAAAAAACAATGAACAGTTAGTACGGCCAATATGTCTTATTTATGCCCGATCATATCTACTATGTTGTGTAATACTAATGTAAAGGTGACTATAGGAGTCTTCTTTTCCTTTCGGCTTATCCCTGCTTATCCCAACAGGGGTCGCCACAGCGAATCATTGTGTTCTGTTTGATTCGCATGTTTTGATTTGGCAAAAGTTTGACGTCGGATGCCCTTCTTGACACAATGTTATCATAATATTGAAACCTACTTCAAAGAAAGTCGGGTCTGGAACCAATTGACCACAATAAATGAGGCGTTACTGTAGCTACTCACCACTAATAAAAAGATGAAACTTGAGTCACGGTGTAGCCTTAGCCTGGTCGTCAGGCTAGCGTGTGAGGCCAGTAACAACTCACCATCATTAACTTTTATCTGCCTTGCTGCAGGGTTTGAGTCCGGATTGACTGTTGACGCAAGTGCTAACAGAGCCAAATGAACTTTTGCATCTACTAAGATGAGTTTAAGGGCCGCCAAACAAAATGGGAACTTTCAACAACATGATCAGTGAAGCGTAAAGTCATAAACATGTTAAATAAGGGGTACGTCATAATTATCACATGATGGAAAATATGGACATAAAGCTTCAACACATCAAATCTTATCAGCCACCTGAAACGCCAGACACCGCTACAACCTCGGGCCTTGTTCCTATTGGCGCGGCGTTTGTTGCCGGTGGATGACCAGCCCTTTACCGCCGTATCGGCTTTTGTCAGCTAGTTAAACCCTCAAATCCACACTCACTTTATACTTCAGATCCGCTGCTTTTAATAGTCTTTTTAATAGTAGTGATATAATATTTGGTTAGGAAAAATCTCCAGGTACTGTTTGTCAACTCTGAGTTGTTCTGCCTTCAGGTATACACAAACAGTTAAATCTAAATTTAAAAAATGGCTATAAAATGTTATCGGTTTTGGTCTTGAGAAGCAAGTAATTATCACTACTGGCTTGGAAAACGAATTGGGCATCCCTAAAAAATTACCTGTATTATCACGTGTGTATACATTATTCCAACGTAGTACAAATACAAATTTAAAAAATTATGAATACAAAAATGTATTGTCCAAGATGCAGGAAGTTACCGGTATCAGTTTGAAAACCAGTATCTCAAATTACCACGTATTGACAGTATACCTGTACATTGTTTCTGACTTTGGGTCAGTGAAGTGTTTTTTGCAGATAAAATGACCCTTTTTTCAAGAAAAACTATAAATATAAAGCTATCAGTATGAGTCTTGAGAAGCAGGACATTATCAGTATCGGCTTGAAAAAAATATATATTGTGCATCCCTAAAAATACCTTAATGTCATTTCTGTAGTATAAGCTGCTACTTTTCTCTTAAACTTTAAAGCCTGCGGCTTATATGGGCCGTATGAAATCTGTTTTTATTTTTTCCCAAATTCCGTTTTGTCACTAAGGTCATCAGGCATCGTAAAACGCTCCTCACATTAAAGTGGTAAAACACAACGCGGCAAAAATATACACATCCAGCCCGAGTGGCACACACAACCGCACTAGCATTCCGTTCACAGTGTGAATGAAAGGAAGATAATGGAAGCAAAGTTAAGAGGAGGTTCTGCCAACTTTACAGTAATAAATCAATAAATCAAGTATTTTAATGGTTTCCCATCATGCATTTCACTTTATTGTAAGTGCCTTGAAAAGCGCTATTCATTCATTTATTCATTTTCTACGCCGCTTATCCTCATTAGGGTCGCGAGTATGCTGGAGCCTGTCCCAGCTGGCTTAAGGCGAGAGGCGGGCTCACCCTGGACTGATCGCCAGTCAGTTGCAGGGCACATATAGACAAACATTCACACTTACAGTCATACCTATGGACAATTTTAAGTCGCCAATTAAAACATAGTTCATTATTATTGATAGAAATGTATCTTAATTTGGATTTTTCTTTATTAAAAAACGGCATGCCGAATCCGGAATATGCAGGGATCTGATGTACTTCATCTGTTGTTTCCATCATTAAGGTACGTTGTATCATTCAGAAAAGGTTCTGTTCCACATTCATATAAGGATGTTGTGGGTTTTTGTTGCTCGTGCTTTGCAGAGTCTGTTTAGTGACTGCACATATTTCCTGGACGACACTGGACACTTAATATGTGCGTATTGTGCTACTCACCATGTTTGCCAATACATAAAGTCACCTAATGGTGAATCATGAATCATTCCAGAAAGTGTCGAAAGAAAATGTCAATCACTTCCCCCCCACCCCCCGAGTTGACATTGTTAGTGTCTGGGATGATTTTTTTCCCCCCACATACAGTACACACACTTTCAATAGTCTTTCTGGAAGAACAGTAGATGGGCCAACATTCTTAGACTCAAAATAATCCACCAAGTCAAAGACACTCAGCAGTACATTCACACATGCAATAAAAACAAGTCAATTCACTTAATAACCCATGGGCTCGCTTGGCAGCCATAGTGTTTGTGATGCAGCTTGTTAATTAAAGTAGAAAAAAACATGAAGAAATAAGCTTATTGTGAATGAGTTTTGTGCAGGCCTAGGGGAAAGCGCTTACCGAGCACCACCATGACCGTTTTGATGAGCTTGATGGGCGTCCTTTTGCGGTTGATGGAGCCACTTGTGTGGGGCTTGAGCAATGACGTCTTCTTCTTGACGTAGGTGTAGATCCTCATGTAGATGGCCACCATCACCAGAAAGACAACCAGGTTGGACACCGACCAAAAGACCAGGTAGCTCCTGCTGAAAATGGGTGCCAGCTGGGAGCAGTCACCCAGGTTGCAGATGCAGTTCCAGCCCAAGCTGGGCACCGCCCCCATGAGGATGGAGATGGCCCACACCAGAACAATGAGCAACGTCACCCTCCTCTTTGTCAAGTTGCTGTGGACTTTAAAGTTCATGATTGAGATGTAACGCTCCAGAGCGATGACCAGCAGGTTGGCCAGTGAGGCGGAGAGGCTGATGTCCAAAAGACCTTGACGGATGAAGTATCCTTTCACCGTCAGCTTCCGTGACTCCTCACCTGTGTTGAACATGAGGTACACGTACGCGATACCCGCCAGGAAGTCCGAGGCGGCGAGGTTGGAGAGGAGATAGTAGAAGGGGTAGTGGAACCTCTTATTGGTGATGACGGCAGCGATGACCATGGCGTTGGACACCAGGATGAAACAGCAGAAGAGCGAGCCCACCACTTGGACCAGAATGAGCTGGGTTTTGTCCCATTTGTCGTCGGCGCCGCTGTTGTTGTAGAAAAAACTCATGGTCTCATCATAATGGCAGCTGAGGTTCGGCAGCGCCATTTTTCTATTGAAACCAAAAGATATTCATGAATTGCATGATAAATAATGTTTGAAAAAATGTCACATAACTTGGAGATATTTGAATTCTGTAAAGCAGGGGCATCCAAAATTTTCCATCGGGGACCAATTTAATTATAAATATTTTTAAATTGTTATATATTTTAATATGCATATTTACTAAATAATTCAATATGTAATATATGTTATACCTTTTTTTTTTAAAAATATGTTATTGTATATGGCATTCAAGTCCAAAGTGTGTCCCTGCTACTATTTGTGGCCCACAGCTGTATTATTGGCCAACCTTCCAGAAACGGGAAGACTCGATCCTCGCACTCTTCACCCAGTCACTGTTTTTGTGCCCTTGGGCAAGACACTTCACACACTTTACCTCGAGCGCTGCCCACACTGGTGTATGAATGGGAATGAATATATAATGAGTTCACTTCACTGTGAAGTGCTGTGGGTGCCTTGAAAAACGCTATGTAAAATATTTTTTTTCTTAACTTAATAACTTGAAAGTATAAATTATCGGTTTGCATATTAACTTCATAGCGCTACAATATCAAAGTCCTTTCATTTTTCCATGTTGCCTTTGGGAAAAAGTTTGGACACCCGTCTGTATTTCAAGAGAAATATTTGTGTTAGCATCGTATTGTAGGTGACAGTATTTTTAGCCTCATTAGTATCAACATGTTAAAATGTGTCTTATTTATACCTATTTTTAAAAAACGCTAAACTAAGCGGCATACAAAATACATGGATGAATAAAAAAAACATTTGCTGGCCACAAACGGCCCCTCGGCCGCACTTTGGACACCAGAGCTGTACAGCATTTCATTTTAATAGCATGGTGTGTCAATCATTCACAGACACATTCCTGTGTGTAAAAACAGCACATTAACATTAAAATTAAAGTATGATTCATAACAACATTCCTGATTTGATCACACAGAATCTTAAGTACAACTTTTACCCAAACATTTTATAAGCTGTGTGTTTATGATTGGCATTTCGAGTGAACACAACCGTCAAGCTGATAAAAAGAAAGGTGCGCTCACCTCAGGTAAATGGCTGCGTCACGACACCGAGAGAGCGGGAATGTTCCTCGGCGAAGAAGCGAGCATGTCCCCCCCCCTCCAGCAAGACTGCCCACACAGCTGTGGAATGGGTGAGGAGAGCCGGCAGAGGACGAGCGGGCTGAGCACAGACGCGCAGCAGTCGAGTCCTGATGGGTTGGGAGTACCGAGCGCCGTGACACGGAGCACAGAGGGCGTGTGCAGAGCCTGAAGTTAGTTAGTCCGCCGCCGGCATCCTCGCTTGAATTCCTCCGCGCTCCCTTCGCTCACTAGCTGTCACCCAACGCGCCTGCGTAGTAGTACCTTGCTAAGAACAGTAGGGGCAGTATGACCCGCAGTGCCCTCCAAATCCAGCAGATAGGGCTCTTTCTTTCCATTTTGTCAAACGTTGACAATTAGCGGGGTGTGAAACAAAGTAAAGCGAATATCCAATTTTGTTGGAATCTATAAGCAATGTGTTAAAATAGTATTTTAAAAACTCAGCGTAAAAAATCAGTGCAAAATGTTTCAAAACACACGTTTTCTTGCGTAAGACCAGTGTCACGTGACTATGCATGTGATACCTGATTGGCTGGATCTGAGAAGGGAGCAATTCAGTCCTGTCTTTTTTTTAACTAATGTTTTAAAAACTTTTAAAACATTGTATTTTAGCAAACTGAATTTTTTAAACTCTGAATTTTGTTAAGCTGAATTTCAAAACACACGTGTGTTTAATTTTTTTTATTTCATGTTAAAAAAAAATGTAAAAACCAGTTAAAAAAACTAACCTTTCCTAAGATGCACAATAAAATTCAATTATTGCATGAATTTAAACACAACAACCACACGTAAGAGCTGTAAAAATGATGTGGCTAAATGGCGAAATCCTGCTATTTCATGCGCTGTTGTGCATAGTTCACGAATGGAATCACCTCGTGTCAGCGTTTCCATCATTCAGTTGCTGCCCTCTTGTGACCGGCTGACGTTAGTATATTGACAAATCTTCATTAACAGTAATGATTAATAATAACACATTTTTATATTCTAGTCCAGAGCTTCAGTATATTAGCTCTCACATTGCAAACAAAGTCAGTGAAGAAGACGCGACAAAATATTGCAACATTTCAAGTGTATTTACTGGAAGATTATGCATCCACAAATGTTTTTAGGAGGATGCATCGCTATGATTCACAGCCTTGCATAGCCCAAATTCTTGGCACTGAAGATGGCAAATTGCAAGTCACTAATGTCAAGGACGTTGTTGCTACAAAGTTCGACCACAGTTTTCGTACACTGATGATGTTTGCAACCAAACATTGTACCATTTCAAGGAATCAAGGCCCTATAGCAATGCATTGTTTTTTTAAATTTGCTGTGACTGAAAAATAACCCGACATGGGGCCGACGCAAATTGGGAGGGCCAGCACGTCGATAAAGGCGGCGAGAAGTCAAGCAAAGCACAGTAGCTATCTCATGTACTGGATGTTGAATTATTTAATTCATCATTTATTCGCATGCAAAACTGCAATTACACTGTAAAAGATGTTTTTTGTTAATACTTTAGTGTGTCTTAAAGGAATTCATTTGATTTCCCATTATTTGTCATGGGGAAAATTGCTTTGGTTTTTATACATTTGACCTTTGGTCAGACTTTCTGGGACAAATTAATTCCAAAAAAACTATTTGATCACAGAGTAACATGCCAACACAGTGGTTGGAAATGAAACAAAAGCTTAAAGCGGTCCTTTAAGGAACTGTAACTTGAGGAACTGTCCCTCAAGTTACACAAGTGGCAGGAAATGACGGTAGAAAGACACTCAAAGCCAGCTTGGTAATGTCATTTTTTGCCTCAAAATGAAATTGACCAAGGCAAAAGGTTGGCCACCGATTTCCGTTGGTGCAACTGGACCGGAATGGTCATGTGACATGTTAGCACTCCTATGTCACTGAGACAGTGCTTTCATGGGAGCAGAGAGGCGGGAAACCGATCTATTTAATTGCACTACAAGCCTTTTTCCTGCTCAAGCAATTCTATATATAATTGCATTTAATGAAAGATACGGCATATCAAAACGTTTATCTACTGTAATAAGAGGAGTACATTCCCAGTGTACAGCATAACCTCTAATCAGTCATCACTGGGTGTGTCCACTAAGCTCCCAGAAACTAATTTCAATGTTCTCAGCCCGGAGGAGTCCAACCTAAACCTCAGTGGCTGCTCGGTGATGATAGGATGGGTTCATAGAAAAGAATCAAGCGGGGTGGGGCGGGGGGCTGTCAAATGACTGTCAATGTTGTGGCAATCAAGTGAAGGCAACACTAACTCAACTCTTTTTGCAAACTGATGAAAAGTAAAAGGAAAGAAAGGAGCCGAACTAAAATTATACTTTTGGTACTAGTTGGTATTTCCTGGCCAATTTACAGTACACATGTTGTGACTTTTTATATATATGACATTAAATATAAAATATGAGGGAAATTATTTATATCATTAAAAAAGCTTAAATTATGAAACAATTTGTGTCATGGCCAATTGATACAGTATATTTAAGGAGCTATATTGACAATTAAAACCTAACATTATTGAAAACTACCAATTTATTTCACGACCACCTATTAGGACATATTTGCCATTTTTAAAAATGATTTAACGGTATTAATTTATTTTAAAGAGGGTTTCCTGTTTAAAAAATGCTGCAAGGAAGACAAGAACAAATCTGTGAAAAATCTCCCATTTTTTTGCCTCAAAATGCATTATTTTATTTCCATGCGTTTCCATACATTAATGCAAACATGCAACCCTTTCACCACCACGTCCCCATGCCATCACAAGAGTCACCGTGATCGCCGACGAACACTGTAAAGCCTTTCCATCTCGGGTTGAAGATAAACAAGCTCATTTTGCGTCTCTTGCACAAAATCATTTTGTACCTGCAGGAATGACCAAGCTGTACTCAAGAGAGTTTGCGTCAGGCGCGTGAAGTCCTCATCCCATCATCCTTTACCGCGACTGCGTTGATCGGGATGTGCAACATTTGTCAGCAGATGAGTGCGAGTTCATCATTTTCATGGACTCTGTCAGGGAAGAAAAGTGCAGAAAACGTAAGTACGTAAGAAGTACATCAATCCTAGCCTGGAAATCCAAAAAGTTAGGAATCCACCAACACACATGGAGAGTCAAAGCACAGTGCAAACCCAAACACTTTCTCCCAGCTAATGAGGCTTTCAGTTTCCAGCCTTCAACATTGTTTGAGTTGTGGGTAAGGGTGTTCTTCAATGAGGGAGCTGTGACGGTGGGGCAGGTGTGAGGTCGTACGGCCTCCAATCAGCCATTACTGGGTGTGTCCACTAAGCTCACCAACAGCCAAGACCAGTGGAGCCCACTCCATACCTCAGAGTGGAGGAACGCCGCTCGCTGCTTGCTGATTATAGGATTAGTTCATAGAAAAGGAATGAGTAACAGTAAAAAAGACATTTTTACTGTAGCAAAAATCATTGTTCATATATTTCCCTAATTACATACACACATACAAATAAAATATATCTTGTAAATTCCGGTGTGTAAGCTACACCTCCTAAATTTAGAGAAAAAAAAGGTTTTGGTCAAGCAAGCCGCAGCGGTGTAGAAACTGCATGTGTCCACGTCATAAAATGACACTGTGGCGTTCACCAGTCCGTGAGGACCAGGCAAGTCTTTGACAGAACCCAATCATTAGCTATGAAAAACCCATTGGAAATTGCAGGAGACTAATAACAGTCTGACTCACCATGTCATTTTATTAACACCTCGGAAATATCAATGCACGTTTAAAATAACAGCAGCTATTTTAGCATCTACCCATAATGCATCACTGCCAGAGGAACAGTTCATTGGAGGACAAGCAGTGTGGGATGGCGCTGCAATGCTGCCTCTGTCCACCAGAGGGAGTCAGAGGATGCGGGGCCCAGAGAGATGCTGACGTCATTGCAGCGCCCCAATGAATGCGTTGCTCAGATCCTAATGAATTATGAGAAAATGAATTCTTTTTTCATATCAAACTCATAATTGTACGTGTTTGTATAGTTGACGTGTACACCTTTTGAGTGTTAAGATGCTGTGCGATGAATTTAGTGTTAGGGGGTTCAAAGTTTAGGAAAAAAGAAGCTTCTTATACACCAGAATTACATTAATCTATTTAGAAGTTTCTTTTACATTTTGTTTGTTTTGTTTTATTTTGCACCATTGATTATTTATAGAGAATTACTTGATATTGCTACACCATCTTATATTGCTATATTAAATATTGTTGATAGATATTTCTTTTTTTCATGATCAACAAATAAGGAAAATAAATTCACATTCACACTTGACAAACGCCCAAGTATAGAGTATCAATATCAATAATACTTTTAATTTTTTGCAGCTTCACTCCCACGGTTTTTCAATTATACTTTTGCCCATCCTCCACTGTCCTGACATGAGACATAAACACAGATCTCTTTTCTGTGCGTTAAACAGATAAAGGCAGGAAATTAATGCACGTAATGGAACAAACTTATTCCACTTACAAAGCCTGCTATTAAAACACCTGCAAAATCTTCCAACAAAGTTTTATATTTTGGCCATTTTGGCCTGTTTTTATCAAATGAAAACCCACTAGGAGCCACAAAACCAGTTTGACCACTAAATTGAAAGTAACGCTGTTATAAAAGTAATGCCACATTCCTGTTCTCTCTTCCTGTTCTTGTTCCTAAGCCTTCTCTACCGATTTTGGAATCAAATTCCTTGTTTGTGTTAGCATACTTGGCCAATAAAGTGGATTCTGAACATTTGCAATAAAAGCATTGTTACACATCGATTAATTCCAGTTGTAGTACCCCTCTCTGTATCGTCACTGTTGATACTGTACATAGTTTCAAGTATGCGATGATATTGCATATGTAGTACACCAATACATGCCCTATGTTACTATGTGACAGTACCCTGTATCGTACCTTTCACAGCAGCAGAAGATGGGGTATCGGGTATGGACATCCATTTGTCGGCTCTCCTGTGGAGCTCCCAATTCTTTCTGATCGTGGAGGAACTTGTGCAGGTCTGTCAGCGGGAATCCATCCCTTTGGTAATTCTAAAAACGTGAAAACGTGACAATTAAGAACTGTTTACTTTTAGTTGGAACATGGGTAGTAGTTACCTTGATGGTCTCGTAGGCGTCGGTGATGAGGGCGATGAAGAGCGACAGCACCATGTAGATGAAGAGTGAGATGAAGGAGTAGAGGTATGCCCGACTGAAGAGCCAAACCAGTGTGTTCTTGTCCTTCAGCTGGGCGAAGGTGGTGAACATGTCGTCGCCGTTCAACAAGGAGAACAAACACTCTGCCACAAGGCTCAGGCCCTCAAACTAGAAGAGATGGGAGAAGCTCTTGCATTTTTTGCCACTTGCAAAAACTACGAATCCCTTCATATTTAAGCCCCAGGGGTCCAAGACCTTGTATTTTGGCAGCATGATAGGTGGCGTAGCATGACAAAGCATATAGATAGATAAAGTTTAACCAGATTTATAATCAATGTTCTCTACGTCTTGTCAATGTGTCATTATGTCATGTCTCATCTGTAAGCGCGTTCAAAAAGTAAATAGGCAATCAAACATGACGAGCCTTGCTATTGCCGTAAAAAAACGAAAAGCCTAACAATGAACAGCCGTTTGGTTCCAAAGGGAAAGGATGCGAGGGCAATTTTCCTTTACTGTAATATTATGCTTATTTTACGGCGACATGGCTAGATTGGTACTCTCCCAATTTGATGGTTGCTGGTTCGATCATCGGTCCTTCAACATAATACGTTTCAACAATCCATTAATCCATTTTCTGTGCCGCTTATCCTCATTAGGGTCGCAGGGGTATGCTGAAGCTTATCCCGGCTGACTCTGGTCGCCAGTCCATTGCAGGGCAGACAAACAAATGTTCGAATTCAAAGAATGTTTTTTGCAAGTTTTTTGGGGGGGGGAATGTGGGAGGAAACATGCTAACCACTTGGCCAATGTGTGGCTGTTTGAACAATCAATGAATTCTCCATTTTTACTTTAACACTTCAAATGCCGACATTTTTAGTCTGCTAAAAACAATGGGCAAATTAAATGGCGCCCCTACTGGTGGAAAATCATTTTACATTTTACCTTACTGTAAAATTCCTCCTATTCTACAGAGTGGCATGCCTCAGGCGGTAAATTGGTGTCTCTCAAACGGATGGTTGCTGGTTCGACCCTCAGTCCTTGTGTAAACTTTCAACATTCATACATTACAACAATCATTTTCCATTTTTACAATTCAAATCCTGCCGTTTTCTTTAGTCCGCTAACTCCTTCCACATTTGCCGTAATTCAGTACTTTTTGTGGCAATTTTTCCCACTGCTAAATGAATTGACACAATCCTTTCTGGTACTATCCTCAAGTGGTGTATATTACATATAACAACATTTATTGTACAGTATATTTCAGTTTAGCTTTAGCAATCACACAAAATGATTAAATTGCGAATGAATGCAGGAACACGGATTTTAATTTTTGGTGGATTATTTTAGGCCCAATGTGTTGATACACATTGGGCGTTACCAATTCTAAACACAAAAGTACATAAAAACGCTCCGAAGCACCTAGGACTCCAAAGGGTTACAATGTAAAAGATGAAAAAGAATCAGACCGTTAGAAGGGTGAGGTTGGAGCTCAGCACAGGCTGTTCCTGCAGAGTGTGATAGCATCTAACCAAACAACATCCTACTGCAGTACAACAGTATGCATGTAGTACGCTAAGCCCGAGGAGGACGTGAGGGACGCCAAATACTGCAACATCCTCTGTTTACTCCTTCAGTAAATACACTCGACATTCTCAGAAGGAGCGACACATTGTCGTGGGCGCATCCACTATGAAATGAAAAACATGCAGGGGAACAGAAAGTGCCTTACAAAACCACCGGTGGTGATACTTCCATTTTTGGATAAATAAAATAGATCTTCATGTGTTGTTCATTTGTAAAACAAAGTGAGCCCTACGCTGCAAAGATTGCACAACGGTGCTCAGACACACGAGTAAACACTGACATCTTGTGTCAACACAGCATGGCTCGAGTACAAACAAGGTTTCCTATCCGCCGGTCGTGTCATTAAATGTCTCCTGCTCATGACGTTGACCGAATGACTTACCTTCTCATGGTACGGCCCCAGCACAATCCACCCGCAGAAGGTGTATCCCAGGTAGATCATGCCAGCGCAGCAGCAGAAACGCAGCACCTTTGGAAAGGCTGCCTTCATGGTCAGAATCAGCACCTAGTAGGTCGGAATGAATGAGAAGCAGATATAAACAAAGAAAATAAAAACAAAGACAAGATGAGTACCTTACAAGACTTACATTATATTTCTGGAAGTAGCCTAGATACCTGATCACACCGACCCACACTAACAATGTCGACGTTCCCAGAAATATACTGCAAACGTCATAGCTGGTCAGACTCTGTGGAGAAATAAAGTGGAGTTGTAATTAGTCATTAAAGAATTATTTATGGACACATACAACAAAAAAAGGTGGATATGTAGGCTGTATTAGGGCTAACCTCTGAAAATGCAAAATAATATATTTGGAAATTGTTTTGCAAAATGCTAAAGTAAATTGAGTGCTTTTGGGGATTAAAAAAACATTTATTGCACAAATAATACAAAATGGATGCAAATTTGCACATTGTTGTATCTCTTCTCTGGCGTCATTCACACTCCGTAAAAGAGGAGTTTAAGTTTTTTTTGCCAACTACTGCCGGTGTTTCAGGTTGTCGTTTTGACATCTTTAATCTGGGACAAAGGCAGGGTGTTTCGTCACAATTCTTCATTTCCATGTCTTAACGTTTAAACCCATGTCCTGCAATTTCTGTTTCATCACCAAATCTTTCTTGCTAATCAAAAACTATCGACACATTGCTCAAATCTCCACTATAATTACTGTAGAAGTCCTCCGTTTTGTACACCGCCATTTTTGTTTACCTGAGTGATATTACCCTGATGATGTCACTTTCAGATATTAGGCTGAACTGCGCCACAACAAAGTTTAAATGTAGTTTCTGCAAATGAACCGGTTTTTTTTTTAAATTTTTTATTTTTTAGTTTATTTTCAAACAATATACATCATATTTAAGCAAAGTTGATGAATCATGTCAGGGATACTTTACGTATACCTTTGCTTGTATTTCCATCTTCAGTATGGATCCAATTATAGTCAGGAGGTCGCTGACGATGACCAGCACGTACCAGCCGTTGAGAAACTCTCCCTGGTCCTCCTCACACACTTTTCTGTTGTGGTTTTCATGGAGGAATCTAGAGAATCTCTGATATAGTGCAAGAAAAGATGAATATAATGTGTGTCTGTGTGTGCATGTTCATCGTGTATTATGCATGTTGAACTTTAACATGTGCCAGGAACACAAACTGACCTGCAGCAGCCTGACGGCGAGCACCATGGAGCGTGTGCACAACACAGCAGAGGTGAGGCAGACCAAAATGACAAAGCCGTCGAAAACCAGAAGATAGTGCGTGTTTTTCTCAGCTGAAAGAGATAACACACAAGTCGCCACTAATCTTTTACGTAAGTGCAACACGTGAGCTACTGATAACGAAAAAGGAAAACACCCTCGTAGGCGCAGAGAGCATTTTTGTGAGCAGGAAGAACATTTCTACATGCAATTGAACTTCAAACCTGTGTACAGCGACACAAGTGGTTTTTTCTACCTGTTCCGGATATCTTCCAGTCTCGGCAGGCGCTGCTCTGTGCGTCGATGTCCAGAAAGAGTTTCACCTTCCCACTGTGACACTGGTTGTCAAAGGTTACCTGGGGTGACACATGACAGCTTATCCAACAATTCCGTGTCAATTTGGAGCTCTAGACTGTTTTATAGTCAGGTGTTAGCAGGTGATGCTACTTATGTGCTCATCATGAAAAGAGAATGAAGCTGAGCCGTACCGTAACAGAGAAAGAGTAGCAGTCCGGTAACTCTCGCGAGCGGACCGTCTGCAGGTTGATTCCTTTAACCTTGAAGGCTATTTTGATGTCCACCAACCTGAAAAGGATTTTATTTTAAATAAATATAATATTAATAATATATTCATATAATAATTAGATCATATGTACACATACTGTATACACACACACGCATATATACTAGGAGTGTAACGATTGATTAACCAGATCAATGCATCAATCTGTTTTTGCCAAATTGCCATTCCAGATGACAAACATCAATCTAACGATCGTTTGAAAGGTAATCAATTGCTTTAATCAATACTAGGAAATAAAGCATTGGATTTAAGCATGGCAGGTTTTACATAGATGTGTGTTTTTTTAGGTATTTTAATGGTGAAGGCATTAAACGTTACCCTTTTAACAGTTTGATTTCTCGTACAGTAAGTTGATTAGCCATGCCTGTTCACTGGGGTACACGAATGACGTCATGTGATGCTGAGCGTACACGCTCTTTTAGAAAAGTCCATGTGGACGTCCTAAAACATGCAATTTTTCATAGAATATGGGACGTATTTTCATTGGTATACATGCTTGTTAGCTATATGACTTCTTCCTCTTCAATTTGGTGTGGGAGTGGTGGACCACATCCAAAGTCAACTCCAACTTGAAGCCTTTCAAAATCCTGGATGGGAGCGTCAGGACAAGATAAAAAAATACATAGGGAGCATTACGTTTGTGCATTTTTGTGTTCTGGTTGAATGGTGGGCTTGTTGTTTGGAAGCCACTGTTGTTCTGGCATATGTTCCATTTTTCTTGCGATGATAAGCGTGTTGAATAAACGCCTCCTTGTATCTTTAATAGCATCTGTGCAAACACTACACTATGTAGGACATTCATTCACTTTAATATCTATCTGCACATGACATTTCATTCTAAATCTGGTTGTGCAAAATATCTTCAATATTTTGGTTAGAGAAGTGAATGAGGTATTAAATTTAAGTTAATCATGTTTTATCAGATAAAATTAGTCAAGCTGTTAATTCAACCTGAAGTGTTGGTTGCCCTTTATTCAAATAAAACGTGAAGGTATTTGCCATGAATTGTTGTTTACCTTTGTGTTTATATCCATAACTAATGTATACCTGATTCTCTTACAAAAAGCAAAGGGAATTTAGGAAACTTCACCTCCACCGTCCAGTATCCAGCTATTTATTTCCCTGCCAATTTTATGGCTAAAAGATTACTGAATCATGTCAGATCGCATCATTCTAAATGAACCAATATCGTCCTTGAATCGAATTGGCAACCTTGATGTCTCATGTAGTTGATACTTTACACCAGGAGATGGTGTAACTTCATCATCATCATCTGTAACTTCAATCTGAGCAACATTTGTTGGCATGTTCCTCTGCAAAGCTTAGGAGTTTATAGACGTTGAACTGCCGAGTGCGCGCGGCAGTGTGTCCGTTTGCCATAACAGGGTTGTCTAACGTCGCTAATGGTGAGGGGGCAACGCACAGCCATATCCTGTATGTATACACCGCATTGAGTGCTGAGCCGTACATTGTTGGTTTTACCCAACTGATGTGTCGTTTCAATGGTAACGAACAAATGTGTAAGTGCATTGTGTCACACAATTTAGACAAGTCTAGTTTTTTCAGCGAGGGCCACGTAGTGACAAATGAAAGGATGCATCTTTGTCACTTTTATGTTTTTCACAGCAACAGATGTAGATAAGATTTATATTTCAAGACAATAACTGGTTGGTGACGTTGCTGAAAAAGCCCATTAGTATCACCTTCACTTGTCTTTTTATGAAACTTTGGCTGTTTTTTACTCTTCACTTTCTTCTTTGTAAATTTTCTTTTGTAATATCTTGACTTTATTCCCATATTACAACAATTGTTTTCTAAACTTAATTTTTCAATTATTACTTTGTTTAATTTGTTTCTCATACTACACATTGAAAAAAATTTTTTTAGAATATTTCAACTCATTTTTTTCACTTTTTTTAACATATTTTCTTTACATTTTATTTTATTACAAGTTTACACTGGTTAGAACAACTTTTTCTCTAATGATTTTGACTACATTCTTATAAAATTTTTCAAATTTCTGCAGTTGCATTTTACTGTAATTTTACTATAACTTTCAAGCATTTCAACTTTCTTCTTACAAATTTTCATCTCATAATAATGATTTATTCACATAATATTTGGACTTTTTTCTCTCGTATCATTTTAACTTTTTCCACAACCTAATTTTGCAAAAAAAATGGTTGTTTTGCTTCTCATAATATTACAACATTTAAAAAAATGCGTCTCAGCTTTGTAATATTGGTGAAATAACGTATTATGAATTCATAAAAATGACTTTTTTCCTCAGAATTACTTATTTGTAATATTTTGACATCCTTCTTGCAAAATTGAAGCTATTTTTAAATTTTCCAATTATTTTCATTGTCATAATTTAAACTTTATTACAACAATATTTTGACCTCATTTGTGTAATAATCTAACTTTTCGAACTAGCTACATTATTACTTTTGTTTTGTTTTTTATAACAAGACAAACATCTTTTAAAATGTATTTTTTTCTTTATTAAAATTAAACTTTTTGAAATAGACAAATGTTTCCTCATTTTACATTATTCTTGTGAAATTGCAACTTTTTTTTCTTCAAATTTTGTCTTTTAATATTTTAACGTTGTTTGTAAAGTCAGTGCTGAATTTTCCTTTTTTGCTTGTTTTTTTGTTTTAAATGTTCGTGTTAAATTCTATTTTTAGAATATGCTGAAGATCAAAAAACAAAACAGCGGCCCGCAAATGTCCCCCAGGCCACACTTTGGACACTAATGGTCTAAAAAGATGGGGTGGAGTACCTGTAAAAGTCCAGCTCAAAGAAGGATGCGTTGTGGATTCTCCATTGATGCGCCGTTGTTGGATGGAGTGACAAGCAGACTGAGGGAGAAAAAAAGATCAAAATGACAAGGCACTCACTATTAGTTACCAGAGCTCTGTTTAATTTGCAACCATGCCAAAAGAATATCAGCAAATAAAGCTAGAAGAATACCACATCACCCCCCCCCCACACACACACACACACACACACACGCACCCACACACACACTCAGCCAGACACTTTTACAAACATACCACACAGAACTCTTTAAAGGGTCACTGACAATTCATCATCTTTGAATAAAATTGTTTGGAATTATGTTCTACATTTTTTATTTGACGGTAAATTCGGAAAAATGACATTTATAGATCATGGCATTGCACCTGACGAATTTGTCGCAGTCTGAAGTCGACTTCTGTTTTTTATATTTTGCATCAAAATAGTAGTCATTTCACAATGTGTTGCTGCTTGATGTTCATAATATCCCGAGTGATACTGTGAATTTATTTTCTTTGCCAAGACTACAAGACTAAGACTACAATAGACAAAGCAAGTACAGAGACTGAGAAACAGATGAATGGCCACCTTAAGTTCTGTTCTTTGCAGTGGTCATTTCACTGATGACTGCTGTAAAGGGAACACCTTTACAAAAAGGATTTGGCTTGAAAGTATGGTGCAAACGCATTTTAAAAAAGGACGCTATTCCTGATGCAGTTTAAAGAAAAAAAGAGACAAAAAGAATGTCAAAGTTGCCACAAAACAGAGTAAGTCATGTCTTGTTTACATACTGTATTCTAAACACTAGTTCACCACAGAGACATGGCTACAAAGCATTATACATGTAATGTAAGCATCTTCTCACAGAATATGACAAAAGATGAAATCAATCAGGCTATAAAGACCCCTTTAGGCAGATTAAGAAGCCGATCTAAAACAATAGTTGAAGGATAAGCAACTCCAGAGTAATTCACACTTACCATTCTGTGTTTTGCAGGAGAACAATCTTCATCTAAATGTCTTAGGGCTCCAAATACTTCTCCCTTCTTTTTTTACCTCAAAAACAATAGACATCACTCAAATGTTTGATTTATAGCAATGTGAACATCCTTCTCGTACTGCTGTTTGTCTAGCTGAGAGGCATCTCCCCGGTGACGTTATTTCAGGGAAGAAGAAGAGCTAGCCCATCATGAGCGCGCTAGCCATGAAACCGTGAAAGTATTTTTGAAATTTTGGCTTTAGAAAAATGAATGTAGAACAAAATTATAAACAATATATAACACATTAAAGTAAAGTGGATAAATCATGTCAGGGACCCTTTAACGTTGCACACAACAAACCGCAACTCAATAACTCAATGTTCGGTTGTTGAATAAGGTTTAAAAACATGAGATAATGTTGCATATTGCTAATTACAAAAAAAACAAACTCAGTTTCCTTGGCAGCCCAACACCAGAAAACAGATAGTCGTGTGGGAAATACTGTGCTAAAAGATGCGATGCTCCTCCGTGAATCACCACATTATCGTGGTGAAGGGGTTTGAGTGCCCGAGTGATCCTAGGACCTATGTTGTCGGTAGGCTTTATGCCCCTGGTAGGGTCTCCCAAGGCAAACAGGTTCTGGTGACGGGCCAGACTAAGAGTGATTCAGAAGACCGTAATGAAGAATATCAGGAGGAGTGACCGCACCTCGCCCGGACGTGGGATACCGGGGCCTTACTCTGGAGCCAGGTTTGGGGGAGGGGCTCGCAGGCGAGCTACTGGTGGCCAGGCTTTCACTTGTGGGGCCTGGCCGGGCCTAGCCCTAATCAGGAACACGAGAACTCCCCCCTGCAGACCCACCACCTGCAGGGGGCACAGGTTAGTTTTACCCTGCTGATGATGTGTTGTTGCAATAGTAATAAATGCGATTTGGGCAGTGGTCGAGGGCGGGTGTCCGGGCAACCTGGTTTTTGGCGGCCAAATCTGGTTTTGGGACATGGAATGTCACTTCTCTGGTGGGGGAGGATCCCGAGCTAGGGGAAGAAGTGGAGACTAGATATAGTCGGACTCACCTCAACCCACAGTTTGGGCTCTGGAACCTAATTCCTTGAGAGGGGCTGGACCTTGTTCTTCTCTGGAGTTGCTCAAAGCCCCCCGACTTGGTGCCTCTGTACTCGTACGTGGACAGTTCTATCACCGTGGCTGAGGTAATTGGGGTAGTTAAAACACTCGCCACTGGCAAGGCTCCGGAGGTAGACGAACTTCTCTCTGAATTCTTCAAGTCTCTGGATGTTGGGGTACTGTCTTGGTTGACACGCTTCTACAACATTGCATGGAAGTCGGGAACAGTACCTCTGGACTGGCAGACCGGGGTGGTGGTCCCCATTTTTAAAAAGGGGGGCCAGAAGGTGTGTTTCAACTATAGGGTGATCACACTCCTCAGCCTCCCTGGGAAAGTCTACTCCAGGGTGCTGGAGAGAAGGGCACGACCGTTAGTCGAACCTCGGTTACAGGAGTTGCAATGTGGTTTTCGTCCCGGTCACGGAACACTGGACCAGCTCAACACCCTTGCAAGTGTACTGGAGGGTATGTGGGAGTTTGCCCAACCAGTCTACATGTGCTTTGTAGACTTGGAAAAGGCAGTCGACCGTGTCCCTCGTGGTGTCCTGTGGGGGGTGCTCCAGGAGTACGGGATTGGTGGCGCGCTAATACGTGCCATTCGGTCCTTGTACAATCGAAGCAGCAGCCTGGCCCACATTGCCAGCAGTAAGTCGATCTTGTTTCCGATGAACGTTGGCCTCTGCCAAGGCTGCCCTTTGTCACCAATTATTTTCATAATCTTAATGGAAAGAATTACTAGGCGCGGTGAAGGCGTTGAGGGAGTCCAGCTTGGTGACCTTAGGATCTCGTCTCTGGTATTTGCAGACGATGTGGTCCTTACGGCCTCATCAGGCTGTGACCTTCAGCGTTTACTGGAGCTGTTTACAGCTGAGTATAAAGCTTCTGGGATGAGACTCAGCACCTCTAATCCGAGGCCATGGTTCTAAGTCGGAAACGGGTGGACTGTACCCTCCGGGTTGGGAGTGAGGTCTTGCCTCAGGTGGAGTCTTGGGGGTCTTGTTCACGAGTGAGGGACGGTTGGAGTGTGAGGTCGACAGACAGTTAGGTGCAGCGTGGTGAAGAGAGACCTGAGCCGGAAGGCAAAGCTCTGTTTACCGATCGATCTACGTTCCCACCCTCACCTATGGTCATGAGTTATGGGTCATGACCGAAAGGATGAGATTGTGGATACAAGCGGCGGAAATGAGTTTCCTCTGTAGGGTGGCTGGACTCACCCTAAGAAATAGGGTGAGGAGCTCGGCCATCAGGGAGGAGCTCAGGAGTAGAGCCGCTGCTCCTTCACATCGAGAGGAGCCAGTTGAGGTGGCTCGGGCATCTCGTTCGGACGCCTCCCAGGCACCTCCCTGGTGAGACATTTCAGGCATGCCAAGCCGGTAGAAGGCCCCGGAGGGACTATGTCTCACAGCTGGCCTGGGAACAACTTGGTGTCGTCCAGGTGGAGCTGGAAGAGGTCGCCGGAGACTGGGAAGTCTGGACTTCCTTATTGAGACTGCTGCCTCCGCGACCTGGACCCGGATAAGCGGAAGAAAATAAAATGGAATGGAATGGAAGATGGGATAGAGATTTAGAGTGTGTTATTTGTACCCGTCTCCAGCTCGGCGTCTATGTCGTAAGTCTTGTCTGAAGGCTTGACGTTGCCTCTCCTATAAAGGTTTTTGCAGACAACCAGTGGCAGCAGGTCGCCGTCTTCATCCTCGGCGTAACTGATGGGGCCCACGGCGAGCCGACCCAGCTGACCATACTGTAAACATCCCCAGCATCTCATGAAATCACTGAGCCAGTCGCATACACACGGAAGTACTTTTCCACTGCACTTGAGCCATCCAATCATGTTTTACCTGCAGTCACTTTATAATTAGCCACACCATTAAAACCCAACGACTTGCCTGATCCAGTACGTGAAAGAGGCTGTCGTACACGCCTTGCTGTGTGTACACGGCGACGCTGTAGTCGTCCTCGTCCGTGCCGCTGTAGTCCTTCAGGAACAGGTTTTTCAGGGCCATGGTGTTCTCCTCTTTGTAAGACACCACCAGTTGGTTGTTGAGGCCAAAAAGGACCAGCTGAAGAAGACATGAGTCTTTTCATCTTAATTGATTTTTATATATTTACAAGTACTCGCTCACTTTGGCCATGGTCTTTAAAATAAAAAAAAAAAGTAAATACAGTGGCAGATGCTGGTCATTCAAGGAGGGGAAGCTCATTTTTTTCCCGGCCTACATCACAAATGTATTTATGTAGAGTCGACCCTCCATTTCTAGTCGTTTTACCACAGACAAAGTCACTGGGGATGGCTAAAGTCTCGGAATCGGTTCAGAACATCGCAATGAAAAACTTGGAAAATGCGCCGATCGAATTTGTACGTCAAAATTGCTGATTCGCTCATTTCACTGTCAATCAAAAAGGGATTCGGCCCCAGACAGATCATCCAATCATCACGCAGAAGCCGAGCATACGGACCAGACCATTGCCTCATAGACCCCCAGAGACATTCAGTGACCTGTGGGCGGGGCAAAGCCCAACATCTAACGACTGTCCAGTTTCCCACAGTGAAACAACCCACTCTACACTTCCCCATCAAAGTCAGACACTCAAGAGCGTGACTGTGCAAAAGCACCGTCACACTTGGGGAATGAATGAGAAAGAAGTCACGTCAGTTACCTGTAATAAGTAACTGATTCTGAAAAAAACATGGGACATTTTTGGGGGAAGAATATTAGGGGAAGCTGAGCTTCCTTGTAGTCTTAGAGCAATCGCCACTGGTAGAACCTCTGTTAAGCACAAAAGATTAAAATGTAGTCTTGGTTTGCGTACGTTTTTCGATTCGCATTCTGTTATTAACAAACTTGGTGAGTCCAACTGTGTTGACTCGATACACGGCTCAAGATACCATTCAAAAACAAGCCCCACATACTGTCTAATTGTGCAAAGTAACAAAGTAAAAGTGTCATAAAAACATATTACGCTACAATTGGAACTCATTGATAACTACATCTTCCTGAACCACAAGCACGGGCGTTAAGATTTGTTTACGATTTTGTAGAAATGTTCGCAGCAGCTGACATACTGTTAGAAAAGTTAGCCAAGCTACATTCACTTACCTGGCAAAATTGTCCGATGATGTATAGCATCAATAAATGTAAGAATTTCTACATTTAATTAACCAACATTTTATTCAGTAACACAAAAAGCACACTAAAGGGGTAAAACAGAATTCTGAAAAAATTAAAACAGAAAAACAGAATTTTGGAAAAAATAAAACGAATTTCACGGAACCCAGGAAAATCTCGATTGGACTGCAAACTGTATGGTTTCTTCTGACGTGTAAGGTGAACTTATTTCTACACTTTACAGCTCATAAACGTTCAGCATTTTCTGTACCGTTACACCATAAATTCTCTCTGAAGTTACTTTGCTTTTCAGTCAAACTCATCAGGAATTTTTTTGTTATTGTTTCGCTTTCTGCAAGTGTAAAAAAAAAAAAAAACAGATGTTCTGTGGTTATTGCCACATGAGGAGGAAATCAGTTAAGCGCCGTCAGCAGCAAACGCTATCAAAGTTCATGTTTGCGGGCGGGGCCGGCTTATGTCGCACAGAGATAAAACAATCATCAAGGGACTGCCATGAACTGAGTAAACTTTAAATGATTAAAGCACAGGTACGTACTTGGGTGGTGATCATGACTATCTTGAGAATCTGCACCCCCAGTTTCCAAGGGATGTGCCTCCTGGCCCGATACTTCTCACATGGGCTCATGAAGTAGTACTTCAGGTCATCCCGCAGGGTCTCGTCTTTGACCAAGTCAAGAGTTGTGGTGGAGCTATAAAAAAGGTATTACATTTGGTCATGGTCACCCTTATTTACACAATTATTCTTGCTTCACTTCTTGTGTTTAGTATAAAAAAATGTAATTATCCATAGATTGCTTATTTGCTAATGGAAATAAACACGGTAGTTAAAAAAGCTGACATTGTATTGTGCATAAATACAGAATGGATAATAAAAGATAGCTCAGTAGTAAATGATATCAGACACTGCAGCATTACTCCACATTCAGCGACATGCCAAAAGTTTCTCTTAAATTCAGTTGTACTACATCCTTGTTTGCGTGATGTTTGAAAATGTACATTATTTCAATATGAAGAGTTTCCTGTACATCCATTTCATCACAAATAAATTTATACTGCCACAGATAAATGTGCTACTTTTTGGCATGACCATTTGGCTCTTGCTCTTAAATAGGGCCGCAACTAACAATTCTTTTCTTGGATCTTTGATCTTAAGGTTGTAGTTTCAATTAATCTAGTAATTGGTTAGGCCCAAATCAGGAGTGTCAAACGTGCGGCGTACAGGAAATTGTAATAGATTCTAATAACCCAGCAAAAATGGGAAAAAAAACAAGCAGTAATTTTCCAACAATAAAGTCTAACTATATATTTTTAAAACACAAAAAAGCTTTATTTTTACAAGAACAACATAATATGAAGAAAAATAATTTGTCTTAAAAATGTTATTTTTTTAAAAACAAAATATGAAAACAAAGTTCTTTTTTGGGAAAAAAAAATAAGGATAAGTCAGTATATTATGAAAATAAAGTTATAGTTATAAGAAAATTTGCAAACAGAAAGAAAAAAACAGCAACAAAGTAAGTCATAATACATCCATCCATACATTTTCTTTGCCGCTTAACCTCATTAGGGTCGCGGGTATGCTGGAACCTATCCCAGCTGACTTTGGGCAAGAGGCGGGGTACACCCTGGAGTGTTCACCAGCCAATCGCAGGGCAGACAAACATTCACACACTCACATTCATACCTATAGACAATTTAGAGTTGCCAATTAACCTAACATGCATGTTCTTGGACGTCATAATATTATGAGAAAAAAAAAACATTTAAGGAGATTATTTATATGTAAAGCAAAACTGAAAAAAAGCAAAAATAAAAAAACAAAAGACTGAAGATAATAGCAAATAAGTCATACAAAAATGATAATTTAACAATAAAACAAAAAACTGCATAAAATTGAAAATTCATTTAATTGAACAAAGTCATAATTTTAAATTTTTTTTAACGTAGCAAGAAAGTCATAATTTTTCAAGAACAATCAAATATTGTGAAAAAAATATAATTTTATTAATGAGAAAAAACAAAATAAAATTTGGGGAAGTTAGGATAGGAAAAAAGTGAAAATATTATAGGACTAAAGCCAAAATGTTACGGGAATAAAGTTGTAATATTACAAAAAAAACAATTACAAGAACATAGTTGAAATAGTTGGAACATTTTTTTTAAAAAAGCACACATCAGCAAAATTTGCTTTTTGTTAGAGTCTGTTTTGGTTTGAGTCAGGCCTTCTGTAACGGATTAATGACATTAACCAAAGAACCACTGAACAATGATGTGTATGTTATCTTTAAAATCAGCACACACCTACGTGGAACCCACAAAACAAAACAAAAACTTTTAAGTTGTGATGTTATAAGAAAGAAACAAAACAAAAAGGGAAATTTGGGTGAAAACAGACTGGGGAAAAAGTGAAACTATTGTGAGAATAAAGCAAAAATATAATGGGAATAAAGTTGTAATATTACAAGAAAAAAATGACAAGAACAAGGTGGAAAAACTAAGTCAAAATATTAAGAGAAAAGTCATATTCTAACAGAAAAAATGTTTACATTCGAGGAAAGTTTTTATTTTTTAAAGATCAAAAACTGACGCTCACACCAGTAAGAGGATTTAATAATAGGATTTACATTATTTGGTATGGGAAAATTTGTTTTGCTTTTGGTTTGAGTTGGGCCTTCTGGACCTTAACCAGGGCACCACTGAACAATGACGTGTACATTGTTTTTTTCAAATCAGCACACCCAGAAAACTTCGCCAGTGCGTGCTACACCCACAAAAACAAATATCAGCTTAATGGCCAATTATGCAAATTAGACGAAAAGGTAATCTACACCCGAAGCCACAGATAGATTGTGGCCCTGTGGGAAACAGCGCTACATGCATTACCAAGGAGACAAAGTAGGTTGTGTGTTATCCTCACTTTTTTCCGACAATTAAAATGACACGAACACAAGTGAAGCAAATACCAGAATGTTTTAAAAAGCAGAAGTTTGGAGCGTTGCAATGAGTGTATTTTTCAAGAGGAAGACCTCCATCGAGTCAAGACGAGACACTGGTTCCATTCAAGCCGACGCCCGAGTCCAAAGTTCCTTGGGGGAAGTTCAAATATTTACCTCCAGTGTGGACTTTTACCGTCACGACATGTTTATCTGCTATTTCCTGCCATCTGTTGTCGTCGCCATTGCTAGCTTGATGTGTAACATGTGGCGACGATATCACTTCACTCCCTTTAACTTTTACACTTCCACTTTTCTGGCAGCTACTGGGAAAATGAGAGCTTAAAAGTGAAACTGACCTCACTGAATTGCTCCGGTCAAGATATCGGGTCAGTAACTCCATGGATGGATTGCTGGATGGATGACTGAGCCACGACCGTCAATCACCCGCGCGTGGTCATCAGCGTCTTGACAGGTAGCAGCTGTGCTCTCCAACAGAGCGGCGCACCTGCCGGCTAGCCAATCAGCGAGCGATTTTTCAGGCACGTGACCAGCTGGCAAACTGTGGGCGGGAATGTTTTTAAAAATCCAGCTGTTGTCTTATTGGCAGTTTTTATTTTTGCACATTTTTTTTGTTATACGACGAAATTTAATTTCATTTAATAACAGTATGTGATTAACACTTTCAATGAACATTATCGTGGCATATGGAAATGATCGGAGCACTGAAAACCTTATAATTTAATGAAACATTTTAATTCTAGAAATTGTAATAGCAGCATTGATATATTAAAGAACGATACTTAGAAAAACTTATGAGAAAGAAATAAAGAAATATTTTGGGGGGAAATTAGGTTAGAAAACAGTTTTAATATTGTAGTAATAAAGTCAAAATATTATGGGAATGAAGTTCCCCTTGTAACAAGAATAGTTACAAGAAGCAAGTTAAAATAGAAAAAAAAACTCTGTGTTTTTACCAGAAAAAAGTCAAAACATTTTTAAAAAAATTTATATTCTAACGAGAAAAAAAAGTTTTAGGATGATTTATGAAGAAAGTTTTTTTTAAAAGAGCAAAAACGTAAGTTTACAGCAATAATAGGCGCTTCACTTATATGACAAATATTCTGAGAAGAGAAGTTACATAGATTATTTAAGACGCTAGCAAACCTTTTTTTTTTTTTTTTTTTTACCAAAATCACAAAACTGATGTGCAGGGCTTGTTTATTAAGTCGTAATATTTTGAAAATCGAACAAAACAACAAATAAAGGTGTCATTTTTGGAAAATTAGGTTGTGGAAAAAGTTATGTTAATAAAGTCAAAATATTCTGGTAATAAAGTCATAATAATTACGAGAAGAATATTTACAAGTTTAAACAGTTAAATAAACAAGAGTTGGAATGAAAAAAAAGCTGTAATTTTACAAGAATTCAATCAAAATATGGAATTCCATGGAATGTCACTTTTCTGGTGGGGAAGGAGCCCGAGCTTGTGGAAGAGGCGGAGACATTCCGACTAGATATAGTCGGGCTCACCTCAACCCACAGTTTGGGCTCTAAAACCAAATTCCTTGAGAGGGCCTGGACCTTGTTCTTCTCTGGAGTTGCTGCAGGGGAGCGGCGGCGAGCTGGTGTGGGCTTATTGTTAGCCCCCCGGCTTGGTGCCTCTTTGTTGGAGTCATCCCCAGTAAACGAGAGGGTTATTTCCCTACGCCTTAGGGCTGGGGAAAGGGTCCTGACTGTGCTTTGTGCATACGCGCCGAATGGCAGTTCAGAGTACCCAGCCTTCTTGGAGTCTATCAGAGGGGTTCTGGAGAGCACCCCAGATGGTGACTCCATAGTTCTACTGGGAGACTTCATCGCCCATGTGGGCAATGACAGTGTGACTTGGAGGGGCGTGGTTGGGAGGAACGGCCTCCCTGACCTGAACCCGTGTGGTGTGTTGATGCTGGACTTCTGTACAAACACCATGTTCGAACATAAGGATGTCCATAAGTGCACTTGGCACTAGGACACCCTAGGTTGCAGGTCTATGATCGACTTTGTGGTCGTATCATCAGACCTGCGTCCGCAAGTTCTGGACCAGCGGGTGAAGAGAGGGGCTAAGCTGTCAACTGATCACCACCTGGTGATGAGTTGGATTAGATGGCGGGGAAGGATGCCGGACAGACTTGGTAGACCCAAACGCGTAGTGAGGGTGTGCTGGGAACGTCTGGCAGAGTCTCCCGTTCGTCAAGTCTTCAACTCTCATCTCCGGCAGAGAGGGAGTAATGCGGTCCCTGTACCGGACCGTTGTGGTGAAGAGAGAGCTGAGCCGGAAGGCAAAGCTCTCTGTTTACCGATCGATCTACGTTCCCACCCTCACCTATGGTCATGAGTTATGGGTCATGACCGAAAGAATGAGATCGCGGATACAAGCGGCGGAAATGAGTTTCCTTCGTAGGGTGGCTGGACTCACCCTAAGAGATAGGGTGAGGAGCTCGGCCACCTGGGAGGAGCTCAGAGTAGAGCCGCTGCTCCTTCACATTGAGAAGAGCCAGTTGAGGTGGCTCGGGCATCTAGTTCGGATGCCTCCCTGGTGAGGTGTTTCGGGCATGCCCAGTCGGGAGAAGGCCCCGGGGAAGACCTAGGACACGCTGGAGGGACTATGTATCTGGCCTGGGAATGCCTTGGTGTCCTCCCGGTGGAGGTGGAAGAGGTCGCCGGGGACCGGGAAGTCTGGACTTCCCTACTGAACCTGCTGCCCCCGCGACCCGGACCCAGATAAGCGGAGGAAAATGGAATGCAATGGAACAATCTGAATATGACGAGAAAAAAGTTGTATTCCAGCTATGGATGCCCAGATCCGAGATCGGTCCGATCCGGTTGCCTTAAATCTGGGCCACACTACCAACATGACAGGTTCGGTAAATACGCCTCAAAACTGGCGAGGACAGCGGTTGAGGTCTCGGACTAATCTGTCATGGTGCCGGGAGCTCGGACGGGAAGTAAGGCTTTAACTACTGGTTGTTCTAAACAATATCACAAATGGATCTATAACCATGTCAAATTTAGTCCTGCCCTAAAAGATTTGTAATGGTGGCTGAATAATTCCAAGTCAGGATGGCTGTAATTCGGTTGGCCATTTATTTGCATGTCAACAAAGTGCACACAGTCCTTCAAACAGAAGTTCCACTTGCTACTTTCTTATTCTACACACTTAACTCCAAACGCTTGCTCTAACCAGCATGCCTCACACCACTGCCCTTTATAGCCCACACACAAAAAATCCACCTCAGTATCCGTAATCTTTTGCATTCCCATTTTTTCCTAATTATATGTCTTATGAGATGGACTTTTTTTTTCCATTAGGGAGCTGACTCACAGAAGTTTAAAAAAAGCAAAACAGTATTATTGGTCATGCTGTGTAATAAAAAAAAAAAAGTAAATTCAGCAACTCTTTGGTTGGATTATTTTAAATCTTTGAAGAGCTATTTAATACCCATATTTAATTTCACAAATTCATGTTTGTAACAAAAGTTTATTATTTAAACAATTTTTAAAAATAGGTACAGCATCAAATCGGCAAGATTATAAAAGGATTAGAAAAAAATCGTATCAGATCCCATGCCAAAAAATGTAAATCGGGACATCCCAAATTACAACCAAAAAAGTCAACATTTAGGAAAAATGTATAAAATCAATTTTTTAAGTTGTAATATGAAAAACAAAACAATATAAACATTTTAGGAAAATTAAGTTAGGGAAAAAAATCTAAGTTGTAATATGACAAAAAAAAATAGTTTTGGGAAAATGAGGATAGGGAAAAATTCTAATATGATAAAGTCAAAATGCTGTTATTTCTTGATATACAGTGGTATGCAAAAGGGTTTTGTTCAATACCCTCCACGTTCACCAGACCTCACACCACTCTACATCTTTTTGTGGACATACCTAAAAGACAAAGTCTACGCAATGGCACCTCCAACAGTCACTGAATTGAGAGCAACCGCTGAACGTGATTGCACACAAATACCAAGAGATTTGTTTCATGACGTGTGCTATTCCATCGCTTTGCGTTGTCGGCAGTGCGAAGCAGTTATAAAAAACGGTGGTTAAACAACTAAATATTAGTTTAGTGATTCACAGCATTGCCAAATCCTAGAACCAAAAAAGTTTGTATAAAATAGTTTTGAGTTTGTAAAGACAACAGCAGACACTGCATTTTTTATTTTTAATTAAACACACCACTTTTAACTAATTGCCCAATTGCACAGCCTTAAGAGCGTACATATCATGAATGCTGGGTTTGTTTTCGGCGAATCTAGTGGACCTACTGGTAACTTGTTTGCCATGTAGCAATAAAAATATACTAATAACAGAAATTAATCTGGTTGGTCACATTGGACTGCTATTATATTAAACACTACGGTATATAGATACATAACTTCTTATCATATACACCATAAAATGTCCAAGTTGCATCTTTTCATTTTTCACTATGTACAGTATCAAAAACAGGCATTTGGTTGTTCTTTTTTTACTGGTGCGCTCGTTCTCTACAGGCTTTGACATACTAGTACTTCATGCGGTAAAACCTGTGAAGATAGAAGAGCGCTCCTGTCTTACAGAGGATCTTTAAACAGCCCTTTTAATTAATTTGATTTATGAATATATTAGCCATTAGGTGAGATAAAAAGGTGAAGATACGACAAGAGCTTTGGATCATTACATACAAAAAAATCACAGGGATGGGAGAGGTCCGGCCCATCGGCCCGGAAGTAACTGAATATCAGTTGTACTTGTACTGGTAGTGCAAAATTACTTATAAAATCATTATTATATATGATAAATAAAAGAAAAATGTGCCTAAATCTCTCAATATATGATTTTTAAAGCATGGAGAGTGAAATAAAAATAAAGCTGCCACAGCATTTGGACTATTTCAAGTCTTTCCTTGCGACTTGCGACGCTCCATAAAAGTTGAATCATTTATCTCATACAGACTGTAACTGCTGTGTATGAATGTAAATGTATGAATAAGAGTCAAAACCCTTACTGTGCATGTTGTGCATGCAAGGTTTATAAACTTGCAGTAGTTTGGATGACAGCAACCTTTTTTTTTTTTTTTTAAATGACCGTCTATTAAAAGGTAGTACTGTGGAGTCCAACTGCCTTCTTTTTTCCAGCCGTGTGGTATCACGATATGTTGGATGACATCGACTGCTGTACAGGTGTGCCAACCGTTTCCACGTCTGTCAGCGTCGCCGAGGATGCTGCGCCGCCTCCAGCTGAGGAGGTCTTCCGGACCTGCAAAGGCAGGCATCAGGTGCATCACTGACTGGAAAATCTGCTCGTGCACCCCCTTCATCAATGAATTTATGATTCATGATGAGCATTATTCAGCTATTGTATTGATCATGTGATACAGTAATCCCCAATTCATCACAGTTAATTGATTACAAACCCGCCTGCGATAAGTGAATTGCCACAAAGTAGGATTCCTTAGTTATAAATGAAATATTTTGCTATTTAGAGGATTGAAAACACAATTTTAGAATTTATAACACATTCTAAACATTATTTGAGCCCTCTAGACATGAAATAACACCCCTATAGTCACCGTTGCACTCCTAATACCCAATATAATAGACAACATAAGAGAAAATAAGACATAAATAACACTCATGCTCGTGTATTGCTGTAAATGTGTTCCAGTGCTAAAGAAGCTGGGTGCGGGGCGGACAGGGAGTGACGTCAGGTGTTCATAGTTGAGTTTTCAGAGTTGAATCACCTAACAAAGTAAGTCATTTTAGGAATTATTGTGCCTGTTCTGATATAATTCAATAAAAGCCTGTTGCTTCGGCAATCAAGTTTGGTGCTTGTGTCTCTCACCAGGCATTACAGTAACATTACTGCCACTTGCTGACCAGTGTAGAAAACTAAATATTAATGCTTCATCTTCTGAATGCCAGCTGTGAGACATAGTCCCTCCTGCCTTCCGGCTCAGCTCTCTCTTCACCACAACGGTCCAGTACAGTGGCCGTATTACTGCTGACGCTGCACCGATCCGTCTGTCGACCTCACACTCTAACCATCCCTCACTCGTGAACAAGACCTCAAGATACTTGAACTCCTCCACCTGAGGCAAGACCCCACTCCCAACCTGGAGGGTACAGTCCACCCGTTTCCAACTGAGAACCATGGCCTCGGATTTAGAGGTACTGAGTCTCATCCCAGAAGCTTCACACTCAGCTGCAAACCGCTCCAGTAAACGCTGAAAGTCACAGCCTGATGAGGCCATAAGGACCACATCGTCTGCAGATAGCAGAGACAAGATCCTAAGGTCACCAAGCTGGACTCCCTCAACACCTTGACTGCACCAAGAAGTTCTGTCCTTGAAGGTTATGAACAGAATCGGTGACAAGACCAGCCTTGGCGGAGGCCAATGTTCACCGGAAACAAGCTCGACTTACTGCTGGCAATGCAAACCAGGCTCCTGCTTCGATTGTACAAGGACTGAATGGCACGTAGTAGCGGGCCACCAATCCCGTACTCCTGGAGCACCCCCCACAGGACACCACGAGGGACACGGTCCAATGCCTTTTCCAAGTCTACAAAGCACATGTAGACCGGTTGGGCAAACTCTCACATACCCTCCAGTACCCTTGCAAGGGTGTAGAGCTGGTCCAGTGTTCCGCGACCGGGACGAAAACCACATTGCAGCTCCTCTAACCGAGGTTCGACTAACGGTCGTACCCTTCTCTCCAGCACCCTGGAGTAGACTTTCCCAGGAAGGCTGAGGAGTGTGATCCCCCTATAGTTGGAACACACCCTCCGGTCACCCTTTTTAAAAATGGGGACCACCACCCCGGTCTGCCAGTCCAGAGGTACTGTTCCTGACTTCCATGCAATGTTGTAGAGGCGTGTCAACCAACACAGTCCTCCAACATCCAGAGCCTTGAGAAATTCTGAGCGGAACTCGTCTACCCCCGGAGCCTTGCCACTGGGGAGTGATTTGACTACCCCAATTACCTCAGCCACGGTGATAGAACTGTCCACGTACGTATCCTCAGACTCTGCTTCCTCTATGGAAGGCATGTCAGTGGGATTGAGAAGGGCCTCGAAGTATTCCTTCCACCGACCAACTATATCCACAGTCGTGGTCAGCAAGCCCCCGTCCGCACTGTAAACAGTGTGAACTGGGGGCTGCTTCCCCTTTCTGAGGTGTCGGACGGTTTGCCAGAACCTCTTCGAGGCCGACCGAAAGTCGTGCTCCATAGCCTCACCGAACTCCTCCCACACCCGAGTTTTTGCCTCGACCACCGCCGAAGCCGCGTGCCGCTTGGCCTGCCGGTACCTGTCAGCTGCTTCGGGAGTCCCGCAAGCCATCCATGCTCGATAGGACTCCTTTTTCAGCTTGACGGCAGCCCTAACCCCCGGTGTCCACCATCGGGTTCGGGGCTTGCCACCACGACTGGCACCGACCACCTTGCGGCCGCAACCACAACTGGCTGCCTCAGCAATAGAGGCACGGAATACGGCCCATTCGGACTCAATATCCCGGTCCTCCCTCGAGATGCAGGCGAAGCTCTGCCGGAGATGAGAGTTGAAGACTCGACGAACGGGAGACTCTGCCAGACGTTCCCAGCACACCCTCACTACGCGTTTGGGTCTGCCAGGTCTGTCCGGCATCCTTCCCCGCCATCTAATCCAACTCATCACCAGGTGGTGGTCAGTTGACAGCTCAGCCCCTCTCTTTACCCGTGTGTCCAGAACATGCGGACACAGGTCTGATGATAGGACCACAAAGTCGATCATAGACCTGCGACCTAGGGTGTCCTGGTGCCAAGTGCACTTATGGACATCCTTATGTTCGAACATGGTGTTTGTACAGAAGTCCAGCATCAACACACCACACAGGTTCAGGTCAGGGAGGCCGTTCCTCCCAACCACGCCCCTCCAAGTCACACTGTCATTGCCCACATGGGCTTTGAAGTCTCCCAGTAGAACTATGGTGTCACTAGCTGGGGTGCTGTCCAGCACCCCTCTGATAGACTCCAAGAAGGCTAGGTACTCTAGCTCCTTCCCCACCAGAGAAGTCACATTCCATGTTCCAAGAACCAGATTTGGCTGCCGAAGACCAGGTCGCCCGGACACCCGCCCTCGACCACCGCCCAAATTGCATGGCACCAGGCCCTTATGCTTGCCCTTGCAGGTGGTGGGTCTGCGAGGAGTATGGTTTATTTATACCATATATTCAGCCAAACTGGCTGTTTTACTCCCATATTTACTATTTATTCTCTATCCTTTTCATTATTCATCAACGCTATTGTTCATCCCTACCATCATATCCCACAATTCCTGTCTGAACCACAAGCCATTTTGCTTGGCTGTAGCAGTAGCGCAATTGAAAAAAATATTATCATTTGCTTATTTTCTTATTTTTATTTTATGTGATGTAATCTGTGATTCGTGTCATTTAATGTGTGCTTTTTTGAAATACAAGATATAATAATTTAGCAGCTTTGCTATAAAAATGTAAAAAAAAAATGTAAAAAAAAGAAGATCTTACCTCCACAGCATCTTTATTGTTATCTGGTGTGCATTTGTGCATTGGGGAAACCCTCTCCATGCTGCTGTCGTCTTTAGGTGGTTCCGACCGAAAAGAGTCGCACTCACTGGTTATGTGGTTTGTTTTGGCGGGTCTTCGCACTTCCTGCGCCAGGTTGTCCAAATCCGGCTCTGTTTGAGGGTCACTCTCATCCCCCTGACCTTCCTCCGCACGCTTCCGCCTGTTCCCGTCCAACTGGTACGCGCGGTGTGTAGAGGCGTTGGCGCTGCGTAAGGTCTCCACAACCTTCAGAGCTGGTTCCCTGTTGGGTCGTGGCAGGCAAACGCGATTCCTCTGCAGTCCGGCCTCGTCTGCGTTACGTTGTGGAATGCATTGCTGTGCGTCCCCTCCCTCCACGCGGCCCTCCACTGCTTGGAGATGAGGCTGATTCGGCTCTGGGAGAGGTGGAGGATTTGGATGACGAAAGGGTGCCCAAATGCCGTACCGAAAGGAAGCCTGCACGCTAACATACATTAACACCTGGAAAGGACATTGTCTTTCATTCCTCCTCAATTGATGACATTTGGAATGCACACGGACAGCAATTCGAGAGTCTTTACCACAATAGCAAGCACAATGATGAAGAGAACCGGGATCTGCAGGGAAATGGGGAGATCTTTGAGGAGCGCTCGGAGAAACTCGCTGATTCCCTGGCCGATGTGCTTCAGTGGCTCCGTAAAGAAGGTTGTGACTGTCACTGAAATGGCCTAAACACAAAAGTGAACACTTCAATTCAAAAAAAAAAAAAAAAAAAAAAAACAACAGAAAACTCAGTAGCAGAATGTAAGAATTTTTGTCATGGAAATTTTGGTCCAAATATGAAATGGGAATTTTTTGGAATATGCAAGTAGATAGTGAATAGGCCACAAATGAAACTAACATTTTGAGGTTGGAATCAGTGGAAAAATTATGGAAATAGTACCAATATGGGAAATATTGGTCTTGAAAAAAGTGGTCTTGAATGAGTTCTGAGGTTGGAATCACTTGGAAAAATGGAAATAATACAAATTTTAAAATATAGTACAAATATCGGTCTTGGAAACGGTGTCAATACTGGAAAAAAACAAAGAAATAAACAGGTCTTGATAGACTTCAACGTTTTGACGGTGGAATCAGCAGAGAAATGCGGAAGGAATACAAATTTAACATATTTTGGTTACAGAAAATAACGAACTATGGAAAAATTGGGAATAGTCAACAAGTTTTAAATTTTTCCAACATTTTAAGGTTAGAATCGAATGAGAACTGTGTAAATACAAATTTGGGGAATATCATACTTGGGAAAAAGTTAAATTATGGAAATTTATAGAAATGTGCAAGTGACCAGCCAATAAGTCTTGAATGAGTTCAACATTTTGAGGATGGAATCAGCTGGGAAATACGAAAGTATATTAATTTGGCAAAATTTGGTCACGAAAAATGTAGAAACAAAAAAGTGGAAATTTTTGGAGCAAGTGACAGTTCATGAATAAGTTCAACATTTTGAGGTTGGATTTGCTTGAGAAACATAAAAGTGAGAAACAAAATATGAGAAATGTCGGCCTTGGAAAAAAATGGAATTATGAAAACAGGTCTTGAATGAGTTTTGAACATTTTGAGGTTGGAATCAGATGAGAAGTGTGAATGTAACACAAATTAGGGAAATTCTGATCATGGAAAATGTAAATATACAGGGAAAAAGTGGGAATTTTTGGAACATGGATGTGACTAGCCAATGAGTCTTGAATGATTTTAACATTTTGAGAGTGGAACCAGTTGAGAAATGTAGAAATAATGCAAATGTTGCTATCAGGAATTGTGAAATTGGGGGAAAATTGGGAATTTATAAAATGTGTGAGCAATTAGCCAATGGGTCCTGAATGAGTTAAGCATTTTGCAGGTGGGCTCAGGGTACAAATGTGGATGTAATACTAATTGAGTCCGGAAAAATATGGAAATATGAAAAAAAGTGGGAATTTTGGGAATCCGAAAGTGACAAACAAGTATTGAATGAGGTGAACATTTTGAGGCTGGAATCAGCTGAGAAATATGGAGGTATTACAAATGTGGGGACTTCTGGTCAAGCAAAAATGTGGAAACTCGGGGGAAAATAAGGGATTTTTTGAAACGTATATATGACTAACCTACAGGTCTTGAATGAGTTTTTGAATGAGAAATGTGGAAATACAAATTTGAGGACTTTCGCTTTTGGAAAAAGCGGAAATAAAAAAAAAAGTGGGAATTTATGGAACGTATAAGTGACTAGCCAACTGGCCTTGAATAAACTGAAAACAATTTGAGCTGGAAAAGCATGGAACCTGTCATGTGAGAAAAGAGAAAAAAAAAAAAAAAAACCTAAAATTCATCTTTTCTCCGTAAAAATTGTTTGCATCGGTTGAGAAAGACAGATGCACAAAACGTGCAGGCATGTCGTACCTAACATGAAGAGCATGGCTAAAAGGTTAACAGTTAGTTATTGGTGTGTACCTTGGAGGGAGGGACTAGCAGAATGGGGTCGACCATGAGGACTTCATAGTATTTCTTGCACGGGTCGTCCTGCAAAGTCCAGGTGCTTCTGAACCACTCTGCAGGGCACAAACAACATTGTTTTATGAACTGTAAACAACGCTTGTACAGGTTATGTAAAGGGAAGCTCGCTGTATGATAAATCTAAACTAAAGCAACCTTGAAACACACAAGTACGCACAAGTACACACGTACGCAAAGGCAAGGGAGGTGTTTGAAGAGCAATAGTGTCACCTAGTGGTGGTTCGGTGGACTGACTACGTGTGTTCAGTACTATGTAGTGTCTAAGGGTGCAATCACACTCGTAGTTCAGTACGGCAATTAAAAACAGATACTTTGAAGACACATTTGTGCGGTTTGGTTTGCGTTTCACCCTTTCTGAACTGGTTTTAGAACTTTCATCACCTACAAAAGTCTCCACGTGATTTGCTAGTCAGAAAAAAACAGCAATAGTTTTACAAAAATAGTATTACAAGAAAATAAATTAATTTTGCAAGAATAATGTGGAGGACGTAATGAACCAACAAAGTTGATATGTTTGGACAATTAGGTTGCGGAAAAAGTTATGTTACTAGAATAAAGTCAAAATATTATGGCGTTTAAGTCAAAATTAGGAGAGGAAAATTTACAAGGAAGTTGAAACAGTGAAAACAGCCAACAGGAAAAAAAATTATGTAATTTTCCGAGAATCAAGTCAGAAGTTTCAAGTTTATGAGAATGATATGAAGAGAAATAACGTCATTTTAGCCGCATGAAGATTAAATATTAATGAAACAACAACAATGGGGTGGTGGTCCCCATTTTAAAAAAGGGTGACCGGAGGGTGTGTTCCAACTATAGGGGATCACACTCCTCAGGCTACCTGGTAAAGTCTACTCCAGGGTGCTGGAGAGAAGGGTACGACCGTTAGTCGAAACTCAGTTACAGGAGCTGCAATGTGGTTTTCATCGCGGTCAAGGAACACTGGACCAGCTCTACACGCTTGCAAGGGTACTGGAGGGTATGTGGGAGTTTGCCCAACCGGTCTACATGCGCTTTGTAGACTTGGAAAAGGCATTCAACCGTGTCCCTCGTGGTGTCCTGTGGGGGGTGCTCCGGGAGTACGGGATTGGTGGCCCGCTACTACGTGCCATTCGGTCCTTGTAGAATCGAAGCAGGAGCCTGGTTCGAGCTTGTTCTCGGTGAACGTTGGCCTCCGCTAAGGCTGCCCTTTGTCAATGTGACCTTCAGCGTTTACTGGAGTGATTTGCAGCTGAGTGTGAAGCTTCTGGGATGAGACTCAGCACCTTCAAATCCGAGGCCATGGTTCTCAGTCAGAAACGGGTGGACTGTACCCTCCGGGTTGGGAGTGAGGTCTTGCCTCAGGTGGAGGAGTTCAAGTATCTCGGGTTCTTGTTCACGAGTGAGGGAAGGTTGGAGCGTGAGATCGACAGACGGATTGGTGCAGCATCTGCAGTAATGCGGGCGCTGTACCGGACCGTCGTGGTGAAGAGAGAGCTGAGCCGGAAGGCAAAGCTCTCTGTTTACCGATTGATCTACGTTCCCACCCTCATCTATGGTCATGAGTTATGGGTCATGACCGAAAGGACGTGATCGCGGAAACAAGCGGCGGAAATGAGTTTCCTTCGTAGGGTGGCTGGACTCACCCTAAGAGATAGGGTGAGGAGCTCGGCCATCCGGGAGGAGCTCAGCGTAGAGCCGCTGCTCCTTCACATCGAGAGGAGCCAGTTGAGGTGGCTCGGGCATCTAGTCCGGATGCCTCCCGGACGCCTCCCTTGTGAGGTGTTTCAGGCATGCCCAGTCGGGAGAAGGCCCCGGGAAAGACCTAGGACACGCTGGAGGGACTATGTCTCACAGCTGGCCTGGGAACGCCTTGGTGTCCTCCCGGGGGAGCTGGAAGAGGTCGCCGGGGGCCGGGAAGTCTGGACTTCCCTACTGAAACTGCTGCCCTAGCGACCCGGACCCGGATAAGCGGAGGAAAATGGAATGGAATAGAATGAAACAACAAAAAGTTGTAATTTTGGGGGAAAATTGGGTTGTGGAAAAAGTCAAGACAAAAGACATGAATAAAGTATCCATATAAAAAGTCATAATTACAAGAAGAAAATTTACAAGAAAAAAGCTAAAATTGTTGGAAAACGAAAAAATAGCAGCAACGGAAAAAAACAGACAGATATGCAGATAAACAGATCGAAATCTATAATAAACGAAGTTTCTAATAAAGGTAATCACAGAATAAAACAATGAAGACATGACAGAAGAGATGGAAAAAGAAAAAAAAAAAGAATAAGCATAATAGTGCAACTGTTTAATCTCAAGACGTGAGAAAAAAAGTGTGTTTCCATGTACCTTTCAAACTATCGCTCCAGGTAATCATCTTGACTCCGGTGCATTTGTCGTTGACGCTGTCCATCTTGGCGATGTTTCTTTGGTGCTCAGCAAAGGCAGTCTGATAACAGATGAAATGTGGTGGAACCAGTGTGTAAAAAAGTAAAATAAAAAAGGCGAATTCATGATCAGAAAGTGAAAGTTCTTTCACACCTTGTACAGATAAAACCAGTTCCAGACGACACTGACGAGGAAGCAGATGACAAAGAAGCGTCTGCACTGCACAAAGCAGGAGATGCTGGACCACAGCTGTGTGCCCACAATCGCCACCATGGACAGAACAGCCAGCGACAGCTACAAGTACAGGACGAGATTAGAGGGGCCCATTTTCTTAAGATAAGTTATACACTATATCTTCTTTTCCTTTCGGCTCATCCCTTCAGGGTTCGCCACAGCGAATCATTTGCCTCCATCTAACCCAGTCTTCCTTCATGTCCTCTTTCACTACATCCATAAACCTCCTCTTTGGTCTTCCTCTAGGCCTCCTGCCTGGCAATTCAAACCTCAGCATCCTTCTACCAATACAGTCACTATCTTTCCTCTGGACATGTTCGAACCATCTCAGTCTGGCCTCTCTGGCTTTATCTCCGAAACCTCTAACATGTGCTGTCCCTCTTATGTACTCATTCCTGAATCCTGTCCATCCTGGTCACACCCAAAGAGAACCTCAGCATCTTCATCTTTCCCACATTTTTACTCTTTTTTTTCCAAATATTTCAATTTTTTTTCTAAATAATCTTCATGGCCGCACGGTGGCTGAGTGGTTAGCACATTGGCCACACAGTCAGGAGATCTGGAAGACATGGGTTCAAATCTCCGTTGGGCATCTCTGTGTGGAATTTGCATGTTCTCCCCGTGCGTGCGTGGGTTTTCTCCGGGTGCTCCGGTTTCCTCCCAAATTCCAAAAACATGCATGTTAGGTTAATTGGTGACTCTAAATTGTCCATCGGTATGAATGTGAGTGTGACTGGTTGTTTGTCTATATGTGCCCTGCGATTGACTGGCGACCAGTCCAGGGTGTACCCCGCCTCTCACCCAAAGTCTGCTGGGATAGGCTCCAGCATCCCCGTGACCCTAATGAGGATAAGCGGTATAGAAAATGGTTGGATGGATAATCTTCATATAAAGACTTTATTCCTGTAATATTACAACATTTTCTCCAACCTAATTTTCTTTTTATACATTTTCTTCTTGTAATTATTGTAACATTATATATTTTTCTAAAAATTACCACACACAAAAAAAAAAAAACGGGCCGCCACCGGCCTCACTTTGGACATCCCAAGTAGAGGAATACATAGATATTTGTGAATCCCCTACTTTTTTTATACCTTTAAAAGCGTGTCCAGCTCCACGCCAAAGGTGTCTTCAAAGCGCCACCTCCAGGCCTCGTAGTCATGCTGTCGGAGGTCAACCAGAATCTGACTGACAGCGTTGTCCAGAGCTCCTGGTCTCCAGCTGTCTTCTCCTCCGTCCAGGAACATCTGAATCTCCGACACAGATTGTTTGGACAGTCTTATCTGGGCGTCGTAGTAGACGTCTGCGGAGTCTGAAGGCTGGTGGGGCGGGGAGACTAATGAATATTACCCATACATTTCATTATGACACACACACACACATATGTAGAAGGTGTGAAAAGGCAACGTACCAATCCGAGTCTGTGAATATCCCTCAGCAATCTTCTGAGGAACCTTTTAAAGACTGGGTTGCATGTGGGCTGCTGTAAGATGTGCTTCATTTTCTTCTCTTGGGCTTTAATCTAATGAAAAACTCCGCCAGTCATCGGTAGCTTGCCACGCCTCGATCAAGAAAAGGTTTCACTTTGATTTCCTTACCTGGGTTTGTTGAACAGCCAGTTGCTCGTTGTAGATAGTCATCCCAGCCTGGCCGGAGTCGCCAACGTCATCTCTTGGTGGAATTTGGACATTTGAATGTTTCGCTGGCTGGAAGGGACATGACTAGATTCAGGTTTCATTCGTAGGATTAGTTGGAAAGTAAACAAAATAAAGCTCCCAACCTCAGTGGATTCCCTCACGGTTTTGGCGGTCGCGCCGGAGTTGAGCATGTCATACGGATCGATCCAGTCGTCGTCCGCCTGCTGACTAGATGCCAGCGTCAGGTAGGCGAACAGGACGACGAGGAACATCCTGCCAGGTAAAAGGAGGGTTTATTCCCCCACGTACCGTCTTACTTGTAGGGTTTGGTCTTGTTCAGGCTCGATGGAGAACTTAAAGGCAGTTAATTTAGTAGACGCAAGGAGCCAAGCTAACCAAACAATGAGTAAATGCACGGTATTGTTGTTCTAAAAATGAGTTTATGTCTGTCAGAATGTCGCATTCCAAAGCAGGTACTCGCCGTGCTACCAGCTATCCTACTTGTGTCACAATAAAGTAAACCCGGAAGTTTTTTTTCTTCGCCGGAAGCGGACACAATTAAGTATTGCACTTGCGCCACCCTCTGGTTGGAAGTGAACTTTGTGTAGCGACACTAAAGTGGTGTTCAAAGTGCACTTTCTAAAAACATAATTTAACAGAAAAACCCATACAAAAATCAGCAATAATCTGAGAAAAAAATTACGTTTTACGCCGCTTGCTGGTCTTCTCGGTGGCCGGTCTTGGTTCCGCCCGCCCTTGGGGGCCGTGATGCTGTGATGGGTGGGTGGGGCTTGCTGGCTGATAGGAAGTGGTCCCTCCTTCTTACATTCTCAGTGACAATTCCACGTGCACACATCATTGCATGTATTTATACACGCAAACATAATACAACACAACTCACTGACTTATTCACGGTATTGGCATGTTATTTATATTACAGTGATGGCAATGTCAGCAGTAAGATTACCAACAGTTATTGCCAAATTAGAATTATGGTTAATATTTTAATTATTACTGTTACTAATAACTGTTTCAATACCGTATTATCACTGTGGCTTTTATTAAGTCCTACATTTTTTTAATATCAAGTTGTAACATTTGGAAACTTAGTTGGGGAAAAAAGTTATATAACGGAAAAATGTATATTACATGAAGTAAAAATATGAAGATAGAAGAAAGTTGAAATATTTGGGAAAAATGGGAGAATAATGGGAGAAAGCTGATGCTAATAGGTTTTTTAACATATGAAAAAGCTGAGATGCAGTTTTTTTCTTGAAATACACATAACGTCTCCGCATACCTACATCTTGCTTTACAAAATATCCAAGTGCCAGAGTTGCATCCCTGCATTTTTTCACTCTGCGGCCTGTTGGTGGAAAAAGTTTGGACAACCCTGCTTTAAGACATATTTATTGCAAAAACGTGTATAAAATATTTACACAAAAAATGGGTTCTAAATGGCAACTTTCCTTGATACTGAAAACAGAGTAAAGTCATGACATATATTATTAAGATTGTCCAGAGCACTTACAAGTGCCAGTGGGTTCAAGCAGTTCCATATGGAGTTATCAAGCTCATAAAGGTTTGATTCAGAGTAATTAAACCAGACAATATAATTAAAAGGCGATTTATTTCCCCTTTCGCCCTTTATTAGTTTTCACCCCTTTATTGACACCTTTTGCTCGTCTTCCTTTCCCTTTGCCGCCCTTTGCTTTCTGTTCTTTCTTTTGAATTCCACGCATGTCCTTCTTCATGCGACCGTCCACCACTTTGAAGACACCCTTGATGCCGGGAGGCCGCCTCACTTTCTTGCCAGCTCCCTTTTTGGCGACGACGTACGTCACTTCTCTCTTTTCTTTTCCCACGCCGGCTTTCTTGTAGATGCTGACACGACAGAGAACAACGAAAGGCGGTTATTGATGCGTTACTCAAACAGGAGTTTGTGAGGACAAACCTTTTGAGCTGAGCCATCTTCTCTCTCTCAGAAATGTCCACGGTGTTTACAACTGCCTCTGCTTTCTTTTTAGCCTGCTCCATCTTCTTCAGCATCTAGTGAGGAACCAACAAGTTTCTGGCTTATTCAAAAGATCAAGACTTTTTATACAATATTTATATCAACTTTTTATTTTGATTTAACTGTAATGTGTGCACACCTGGAGGTAAGAAGCACTAAAACTAATCAAATATTTTGACACTACTACTACCACATCCTTACTATTAGGAGAACCAGAGTATAGAGTGGAGGGAGCCACCTGCTTTGGCCCAGCAAAGTGCACTACAATCGGACACATGCTCTAAGCAGCCGTTGTGCCGCTGTGGAGGCCAGAAGAATTGGCATATAAGGTGGGGGGGGGGGGGGGGGGGGCACCTGGCATAGCCTAACAAGGTGCACTGTATTCCATATTCTTTTTAAACGTGCGCGGTGGCTGGTAAGGTTTTTTGTGTGCTCATCGTGGAGCATTTGGTACTTGCATGCTAAATGTCTTCCTCTGAAAGTGAATTTTGTTGACAAGTGAGCTCAGGGGGCAAACCACAACAGGAAGGAGAAAAAAGGAGTGCTTAATTTGCTCACCCACACAGTGCGGGTAATTTTTTTTTAATTTTTGGTTATCAAAAGTATTTTTATTGTTATTGGACGTCATAATTCTCCGACCTCTAGTTTAAGGCACTGACGTAATTATCTTACCCTCTTCTTTTTCCTGGCCTTGGCTTCAGCGACTCTCTTAATGGGCCGTGCATCAATCTCCTTCCACTTCTGTTTGTACTCCTCCACCATCTCCCTGGTGACCGGCACCGGCTTCCTCCTGTGTTTGCGTTCATCATCCAGGAACCACTCAGGCACCTCCCACGGCTCATCAGACGACGCAAACCTGCAAAAGCGTGAAGAGATGCTGGTTGTAAATGTGCACGAGGTCGGCATCCACAGCAGTCTGAGAAGGTATTCCAGCACTGAGGCGCCACACACCTGTGGAAGGAGTTGTCCACCAGGTCTCTGGCTTTCTTCTTGGATGTTGCGATTTCACAGCCAAGGGCCAGGCCTTCTGCATCCAGGATGCGGGATTTCTTACCTTCGCAAAGCAGAGCGTGTATTGTAATGGGATGTTGCTTCTTATATGAACAGAAAATGGTATATGCTCACTGGTGCTTTCAACGGGAACGACCTGGAAGTCATCGTCATCGTTATCAGCTTGGCCTGTCCCGCTGCCACCTTTGGCTTTCTTCATCTTGGTTATGTATCTGGAAGCAGCAGCAGACTGTCATGCAATCATCAAAAGACAAACTAACTATAGACTATATAGTAAGTCCACTTACTCATCATCATCGCTGCTGTCATCCGAGTCGCTGTCCTCCACTACTTCTAGCAAAGGTCCCGCTTCTTCCTCTTTCGCTGGAACAACCTCTTCCTTTTCCACTTCCTCCTCAGCTTTCCTCTTTTTGCCTTTACCTACAAAAAACAAACAAAACAATCCCTTCTCAGGAAACGCTCAAAAACCGATTCGGTCTCCTTGCACACAAGTTCTATTAAATTGTATTCATTATTCTCAAAGATCTTCTCTCATCTCTTGTTTATTGTGGAGCTAGAAGCAAATTGTCCCTCAACACTCTGCCTGACATCTCTCCCCCAAAGATTGTCTCATTCCACAGAAGGAGAGAGCTGTTTTGCGACCAATTGTTATACGGAATGCCCCGCCCGGCAACAACCCTAGTTTCAAGCATCAAGCATTATCAAGCAATTCAGCTGTACTCTTAGGGACTGAATCTTCAAATCGGTTTGCCAAAAAAGACGCTAACCTGGTTGTTTGCTTTGGAGCCACTGAGTCTGCCTGAGCTCGCTATCGGCGTCACCTTCCAGCTCGAGCTCAGAGAAGATGTCCTGCAAAAGCAAACAATGTCAGCACGCTAGGAAACGGCTCATCCATCATCATCACCACCCCCAGTCTTTCTGATAAGAGCCAACCCCCCTTCGGATAGTACCGTATTACAGAAATCCATGAATGCATCTTCTGAATGCCTTATAGTTATATTGTACTTTATGTAGCCATTTTTATGCTTGAAAATGCTTCATTTAGGCAAAGTAACACATCAGAGTGGCATAGAAAATGGATGGACGGATTTGCTGAAATACAGTCGTCCCTCACTTAATCCCGGTTTAAACATCATTCCTTCACTCTATCACGCTTTTTCAAATATTAACAAATGACTGCTATTTCTTGGTTGAATATGGCCTATTATTGTTAAATAAAAATTGCACATTTAAGCCAATTGTACATACCTTGACTTAAATTCAGCATTTCCATGGAATTAAAACATTTAAATGAACATAAAAACAAAAGCAAGACAGAAAAGCATTCTAATTGTGAATGGAACAGTGTATTCTACATATGCCACTAGGTGTCAGTAAATGTTCAGTGGTGAGACTGGCACAAGACTCCGGTTTCCTCCCACATTCCAAAAACATGCATGTTAGGTTAATTGGCGACTCTAAATTGTCCATCGGTATGAATGTGAGTGTGACTGGTTGTATGTCTTTATTTGTCTCCTACGATTGACTGGCGACCAGTCCAGGGTGTACCCCGCCTCCCACCCAAAGTCAGTTGGATAGGCTCCAGCATACCCGCAACCCTATTGAGGATAAGCAGTATAGAAAATGAATGAATGGCTTACTTGCTTTAATTGTGTCTACTATGTTGGGTAATCTGAGTGTAAAACCGTTTAAAGCCACCAGTACAATACGTACATTTAGGTATTGTAATGTGGATGTATGTGCCAAGTAAAAAAAACAAGGAGCTGCTATTGTGAGTCTGTTGTCTTATTTAAGTCTAATGTCGTATTTTCTCTGATCATATCAACTATAATTGGTAATAAAAATGTAAAGATGACTATATGGAGATTATTTCATGTCTTCAGGGCTTGAATAATGATAAAAACTGTGTATAGAAGATCGTGGAAAGTTTTTCTATGCCATAACTATGAAAACATTCCATTTATTAATACTGAATCCTACTTCACAAAAATGCACGTATCATAAGCCAAATCTTCTTTTCCTTTCGGCTTATCCTTTTAGGGGTCGCCACAGCGAATCAATTGCCTCTATGTATCTCTGTCTTCTGTATCCTCTTCTCTTGCGCCAACTACCTTCATGTCCTCTTTCCCTACATCCATAAACCTCCTCTTTGGTCTTCCTCTAGACCCCCTGCCTGGCAGTTCAAAACTCAGCATTCTTCTACCAATATATTCACTATCTCTCCTCTGGACATGTCCGAACCATCTCAGTCTGGCCTCTCTGACTTTATCTCCAAAACCTCTAACATGTGCTGTCCCTCTGATGTGCTCATTCCTGATCCTGTCCATCCTGGTCACACCCAAAGAGAACCTCAGCATCTTCATCTCTGCTACCTCCAGCTCTGCCTCCTGTCTTTTCCTCAGCGGCACTGTCTCTAAACCAAACAACATCGCTGGTCTCACCACAGTTTTGTACACCTTTCCTTTCATTTTAGCTGAAACTCTTCTATCACACATCACACCCGACACTTTTCTCCACCCATTCCAGCCTGCCTGCACACGCTTCTTCACCTCTTTTCCACACTCTCCATTGCTCTGGACTGTTGACCCTAAGTACTTAAAATCCTCCACCTTCTTTATCTCTTCTCCCTGTAACCTCACTCTTCCACTTGGGTCCCTCTCATTTACACACATGTACTCCGTCTTGCTGCGGCTGACCTTCATTCCTCTCCTTTCCAGGGCAAACCTCCACCCCTCAAGCTTCTCCTCCACCTGTTCCCTGCTCTCACTACATATCACAATGTCATCTGCAAACATCATAGTCCATGGAGATTCCTGTCTAACCTCGTCCGTCAGCCTGTCCATCACCATAGCAAACAAGAAGGGGCTCAGAGCTGATCCCTGATGGAGTCCCACCTTCACTCGGAACTCCTCTGTCACACCTGCAGCACACCTCACTACTGTCTTACAGTCCTCGTACATGTCCTGCACCGCTCTAACATACTTCTCTGCCACTCCAGACTTCCTCATACAATACCACAGTTCCTCTCTGGGCACCCTGTCATAAGCTTTCTCCAGATCTACAAAAACACAATGCAGCTCCCTCTGACCTTCCCTGTACTTCTCAATCAACATCCTCAAAGCAAATACTGCATCTGTTGTACTCTTTTTTGGCATAAAACCGTACTGCTGCTCACAAATGCTCACGTTTGCCCTTAGTCTAGCTTCAACTACTCTTTCCCATAACTTCATTGTATGGCTCATCAGCTTTATTCCTCTGTAGTTGCCACAACTCTGCACATCTCCCTTGTTCTTAAAAATGGGCACCAGCACACTTCTCCTCCATTCCTTAGGCATCTTCTCATTATCTAAGATCTTGTTAAACAACCCGGTCAGGAACTCTATTGCCACCTCTCCTAGACACTTCCATACCTCCACAGGTATATCATCAGGACCGAGTGCCTTTCCATTCTTCATCCTCTTCAATGCCCTCCTCACTTCTTCCTTACTAATCTTTGCTACTTCCTGGTCCACAACAGTCACCTCTTCTACTCTTTGTTCTCTCTCATTTTCCTCATTCATCAACTCTTCAAAGTACTCTTTCCATCTTCCCATGACACTACTGGCACCTGTCAATACCCTTCCATCCCTATCCTTCATCACCCTAACCTGCTGCACGTCCTTCCCATCTCTGTCCCTCTGCCTTGCCAACCTGTATAGATCTTTCTCTCCCTCCTTGCTGTCCAACCTAGCATACAAGTCATCATAAGCCCCTTGTTTGGCCTTTGCCACCTTTACTTTCACCTTACGCTGCATCTCTCTGTACTCCTGTCTACTCTCTTCAGTCCTCTCAGTGTCCCACTTCTTCTTAGCTAACCTCTTACTCTGTATACACTCCTGCACCTCCTCATTCCACCACCAAGTCTCCTTATCTACTTTCCTTCCAGATGACACACCAAGTACTCTCCTACCTGTCTCCCTGATCACAGTAGCTGTAGTTGTCCAGTCATCTGGAAGGACTTCCTGGCCACCCATAGCCTTTTTCAACTCCTTCCTAAATGTCACGCAACACTCCTCCTTTTTGAGCTTCCACCATTTTGTCCTCTGCTCTGCCTTTACCCTCTTCATCCTTCTCACCACTAGAGTCATCCTACACACCACCATCCTATGCTGTCTGGCTACACTCTCACCTACCACTGCTTTGCAGTCACTGACCTCCTTCAGGTTACACCTTCTACACAAGATGTAGTCTACCTGTGTGCTCCTACCTCCACTCTTGTAGGTCACCCTATGTTCCTGTCTCTTCTGGAAGAAAGTATTCACTACAGCCATTTCCATCCTTTTTGCAAAGTCGACCACCATCTGTCCTTCTGCGTTCCTCTCCTGGATACCAAACTTGCCCATCACCTCCTCATCATCTCTGTTTCCTGCACCAACATGCCCATTGAAGTCCGCACCAATGACAACTCTCTCACTTCTGGGGATGTTCTGCATCACTTCATCCAGGTCTGACCAGAATTTCTCTTTCTCCTCCATCTCACATCCTACCTGTGGAGCATACCCACTAACAACATTGAACATCACACCTTCAATTTCTAGATTCAGGCTCATCACTCTGAGACTATTTTTACCTCCAGGACGTTGCTAGCAAACTCCTCCTTCAAAATCACCCCAACTCCATTTCTCTTCCGATCTATACCATGATAGAACAGCTTGAACCCTGCTCCTAAGCTTCTAGCCTTGCTACCGTTCCACCTGGTCTCCTGGACTCACAATATGTCTACCTTCCTTCTCTGCATCATGTCAACTAATTCTCTACCTTTTCCTGTCATAGTTCCAACATTCAAAGTCCCAGCTCTTAGTTCTAGACTCTTAGCATTCCTCCTCTCTCTCCTCCTACGGACACACCTTCCTCCTCTCCTTCTTCGGCCAACAGTAATCCAGTTTCCACCGGCATCCTGTCGGTGAACAGCACCGGTGGCGGGCGTTGTTAACCCAGGCCACGTCCGATCCGGTATGGAAGTAATTTGTCTGATTCGCATGTTCTGGTTTGGAAAAGTTTTACGTCGGATGCCCTTCCTGACACAACTCTCTGTATTTATCCGGGCTTGGGACCGGCACAATAGGACACTTTCTTGTGCCCCGTTGCGGCTATCACGAACCAAATAACCACGATAAACAAGAAATAAATGTATGTGGTCTTTTTTGACTAGTAGGCCATATTTAGCCTTGAAAAAACGAGTGATTACTGTACTTCCCACCCTTATTTCCAAAATTGATAAGCACTAAGGTTAAACTGGATTGACTACTTTGATAGATTAATGTGTGTTTTTGCTTGTGGCTGGGGATCTTGCCCCGCGACCCTAATGAGGATAAGCGGTATAGAAAATGAATGAATAAATGATTGAATGAATGGGGACCCTGCTCCACAGAAGAAGCGAATGTGTTGGATTACAGGACAAAGAATGGAGAAACCTTGCTGAACCACAAGTTGGTCTCATTCTCTCTCTTCTCATCCTTCCCTTCCAGTTCCACCAGCAAGCCACCGTCTTCCTCTTCGTCCACTTCCTCTTCCTCTGTGAACGTCACTCTGAGGGCCAGGCAGACGAGGTTTTACTAGAAGGACCAAACTGGCAAAATGCGTGAAGCATGGTTGCGGCGCTCACTCACTTCTTGGTCTTCTGCTGCTGCTGCGCCGCTTTCTTCTCTAGCTCCTTCTGTCTGTGCTCAACCTCCTCCATGTCTTCGTCATCCAAGTCAGAGGCCAGGGACATCTCATCTGCTTTGTCCTTCTCGTCCTCAGACAGGTAGATGTCATCTTCGTCATCCCCGAGGTCGTCTGCAGCTTGCATGTCTCCTTTGGATATGTTGGCCAACTCCTGATATAAAAATTAAAAATGTCAAGTGTGTGGGGGTGTGTGCGTACGGGTTTGTGTGAAAACTCACGCGCTTCTTCTTCACGGTGTGTAGGGAGAAAAGGGAGACGTCATTGTTGTCAGCAATGGAGACTCCTGGAAGATCCATCTTCAGCTCCACCCGCTCTCTCTGCTTCCTGCGCTCCTTTAGCAGCTTCCTCTTCTTCCTGACTCGACACACACACACACACACACAATTTAAAAGCTTCTAAAAGTGATTTGTCCTGCAAATTCACAGATGACCAAGTACCACTGTTAAAAGCAGCCCACAATTTGTACGTGTTCATGTCAACCGATATCACACTTGTTTGCAATCCTTGAATGCACCATGTGTGTGGCAACAAGGTGACTTATGGATCATCTTACATCATCAGTCATTAATGGCAAATAGCTTTGCATTTCACACTTTAAATGTGTTAATTTTTCACATTTAAAGTGTGTGAGGCATATTTAGGGCTTAAGTCTGTATTGTGTCGGGAGTGAACAATGGCAATTAAAAATAAATGGGGAGGGTTCTGCAGCCGGACTTAATATAATTGTTAGAACTGTCGCTTTTATTGCAGGTGTTAAAAAAAAATCAGGAGCAGAAAGCCAATGTCAAGCTAGAAGAACAGTGTCAAAAATAGAAATTTTGTGGGCGTCTTAATTACTTGCAGGCTTTCACCATTCGCTGGTGGTACCAGACCACAACCCCCCCTATTGTGTAGCAAACCTGAGCAGAGCAATGCTGTCACCTGCGGGTTTTTTATCAGTATTGACAGGCTGTCTGTATCTGGTGTTTTGTAGGTGCTTGTCACATAGAATAAATTTCGACAATGTTTTTTTTTTATTTTTTTTTACTAGATGCCAAATAACGATAGCATCAGTTTCACACAATTATGATACGGTCGTCCCTCGCTGTATCACGGTTCGAATATCGCCATCTCACTATATTGCAGTATTTCAAAAAATGGATTATTATTGAAAGACTAGTTATATGTAGTAATGTGGTCACTATCCATGTTGTTACATTATCTTTCACACCAAATGCAAACTGGCTATTGATGCAGGAGAGCCCAGCCGACACGCCATGGTTGAGATCAAGTAGGAAAAATTGGTTCTCCTCTCATTCGGTGTGGAAGTGGTAAGTTATTTGCCTTCTTTTCCTTTCCCACTCCGTTTCAAACACTTTAAGTTCAGAATGATAAATTAGAGAGGCTAACTAGTTGGCTCTGAGGTTTGCCATGCTAGGGTGTTATTTCATGCCTGAAGGGCTCTAATAATGTTTAAAAATGTACTTTGTTTTAAGTACAAAAAAAATCTGTTTATTAATATTGAATCTGAGTTCCAGACAATTCACATACCACGGTCAGATCTGGAACAAATTAACTGTGATAAACGAGGGACGACTATATTGCTCGTATTGCACTGACAACCAGGACAGGTGTGTGTGTGTGTGTGTGTGTGTGTGTGTAAGTCTTGTGTTACCGTTTGAGATCAGCCACCTCCTCCGCTTTCAGCTCGGCCAGTTTTTTCTCCATTTCCTTCTCCTCATTATCTCCTTCCTCCTCCTCCTTGCCCTTATTGCCAGGTTCGTCATCTGAGGTTCCCTTCTCTTCGTCAGAACTTAAGCTAATGATGAGACAGACATGATTAGCATTGTGAATCTACTACCACATACCCCTGAATCTGAAAAAATCATTTTTCATAATCGGAAGTATTACTCAACTGCTCATCTGTGATTACCAACTTAAAAGTGTTCTTTTCTGATATTATAATACATGTTTGTTGTGCAAATACAAAGTTAATTTATAATCTTAACGTGTTTTTTCAGGGTTTTTTTTCCCCATTGTCTCTCTGAGTTACATTAAGTAAACTTACACTGCATATGAATTTTTTTACAATCTCATGTACACCTAGGAGTGTCTTTCAGTACTACCCATATGAGAAGCAGGGACCTAGAGCACACGTTAGCTGAGCGTCGACCTGTACCTGATCTCCTGGTCCAGCTGCTTGGCCTCCTCCTTCAGTTTCTTGGCCAGGTATCTCCTCAGCTTGGTCCTCCAGTTCAGCAGCAGGCTGAAAAGAATGTAGGGAAAAACCTCAGGTATTGGAGTCAACAATCAACAATAACAAGTCTACAAAATATTCATAACATAGATTCGGCCAAATTTAACAGTTTTGACCAATACAGTATTACATCATAAATATCCAGAAACTACTTGTGAATTGTGTAATTCACAATTTATCTCATTAAATACATTAAACATACATTTACTTTATCATGTAACGTCCCCATTTATTCTGGAGTATCTATTTTCTATTTATGTATTTCATTGCATTTTAACATTTGCTTATACATGAAAACAAAATGCATTCTTATTTGATCTTTATATTAACATTTTTATTTCTTCTATTGTTTAATGTACCCGCTTATTTTCAATTAGCCATATCCTATTTATTTTACTGTATTTTTCATTTGTACATGAAATCAAAATGTATTCTTATTTTATTACTGTTACCTTATTTACTTTACTGTTACCTTATTTTATCTTTATTGTATTTATTTTTTCCTTCACATGGCATAAACCTTTGCCTTTTTTTCCACAGAATCGGTGAACAAAGTAAAAATAAATTAAAGTATGCAAAAAGTCAACATGTAAATGTTATGGTGTGAAAGAAATATCAGTAAGGAGAAGTGGTAGGATTAAATACACTCTGCTTCTGCCTACTCCTTTTCAGACGTGCTGAATTGTGTAACGCAACCATGTGATAACTTATTAAACATGTCAAAACAAACCACCCTCGTCAGTAGATTCTGAATTAAAGCATAAAAGTAATAGATTCGCTGTCCAGAAAGGTTTTTACCGAAGTTCTTTGCGCCCCAAAACTTTGATGTCGCGACAGCACTCCATGATCTCGTTAGTAGTGGCAGTGTGGGCTTCCAGGTCTAGGTTGTCAAAGGTGATCTAGGAAGAACAGGGTTGGATAGGCATGAGACTTTAGAGATCCCCCTGCTGCTTGGAAAGTCAATCTCTATATGGTAGACAATTCTATACGCACTTAGATACACGAGTCACGATAAGATTAAAAAATGATATATGTTAAAAAACAGAACGATACGATTAAAAGGTTACATTTGTTGATGTAGACAGTAATTTTACATTATAAAATAAAGTAGCCAATTCTATAAAAAAGTCTCATAATTACAGGATTTTCAAATGTGTTAAAGAGAACATCTTATCCCCAAGGATGCTGTAAGGCAGGGATTCCCAACCACCAGGCCACAGGAACCGTCCAGGGGCAATGATATGAAAAATCATTTGATAACTTTACCAAATTTGATGTAATTTTATACCAATTTTGAAAATATGGACCATTATAATATTTTTAAAAAATAGTTACCAATTGCACAGTTCTGCATGTTTGTTTTTTGTGAGCAGCGACTTGTCCCACTTTGTTCAACAGCCCTTGAATGCACCCCGTAACTTTCTCCCACGCTCCACAGATAGACTACTACACTGTATTTTTATCCGTTTTCTCTCACCTCATATTTGGTCCTAAATGCTGATACTACGTGGAAATGCATAAAGGTAAGATTTGATGATGTTTTTTGAGTATAGTATTGTGTATATGTGTGGTGCACATCCTCTCTGAAAAACAAACCGCCAGGCTTGCACTGGTGAATGGTGATTCTGTATTCATTTAATGCTTTTATTTTAAGTTGTTCATGTCATAATTTTACATAATAAATATGATAAATGAGATTGCTATAATGTACATCTGTGTTGCTGATGTGTTGAAAATCTTTCCCCTGTGACTAGCTAGCGCACTGTTAACGCTAAGCCCAAATTGTCGTGTTGGAGAGACGGACTGTCGGACAATCCATACGATGTAGCTGCATCTCTCGCTTGTCAAACCGGATCGCAGTTCAGATCAGTTTATTGCTCACAACCCTACCTGCAGCTACAACTAATTGCATTTTGTAGAAGACCACCTGTGAAATAATGCTCCAGAAAAAAAAATTCTAGATTCATACTAACATGTGAACTCATTTGTAAATATCAGCAAGTTATTGTTTATTACATCACAAGGCCAATCGCAATGTCAATACCAAGCAAGAAAATTGTGGTTCACACTCCACGTAATTACGCATCCCTTGCAGTGAAACTAAATGAAAAAAATTAAAAAATGCTCACCTCACTGGCTTTGCCAAGAAAGTCCACAGGGTTTTCAGCTTTGAGAAAGGCGGTAGCAGTTAAACTGTGGAAGAGCGTCAGATCACCATCCGAGTAGCCCTCTGCCTGAGGCACAAAAAGAGCATCTGGGTCAGTAATATCGACAAATACAGGCACTGGACTGTTCATGTTGTCAAAAGACTCTAGCAGTTACTTAACTTAGGAGCACACAGTGATGAGCCAGTGCTTCATACATTGAAGGGCCGCCAGACAGAACCGGCACTACCTTTATTTTTTTTAATTTAGATTTGACGCTACCAGTTCCTTCCTCGCTAACAAACAAATTAGAATGGTGATACGGTCTGTTTAGCTTATCCGTACAGCTGATGGCATAACTGCTTCTTAACACACCTTACATGCACACACCACAACTGACGAAACCAATTTATTCATCAATATGCAGTGATCCCTTGTTTATCGCGGCAAATTGGTCCCAAACCCAAACATGATAAGTGAATTTCCGCAAACTAGGATTACTTCTTTATAAATGCAATATTTTTGCAGGTAAGAGCAGAGAAAACCTGTTTACCAAGTTCTAAATATGTTTGTTTTATATTATTAGAGCCCTTTAAACATTAAATAACACCACTATAGTCAATATAAATTTTAGATTTTGCTAAGCATGACACTCACCACTATTAGATCATGTCCCTCATATAGAACGTTGTGTCAGGAAGGGCATACAACGTAAAACCTTTGCCAAATCAAAACATGCGAATCAAACTGAAGAAAATGATTCCCTGTGGCAACCCCTGATTGGAAAAGCAGGGATGAGCCGAAAGGAAAAGAAAGAAAGTCACTCTCGCACTTCTACTACCCAATATAGTAGGCATAATAAGAGTAAATTAGGCATAATATAGACTCATACAAACAGGATTGGGGGAGTTACGTTTTCTTATTCTTTATTTACTACCTGTTGGGTAAAAAACAGTAATCCCTTGTTTATCGCTGTTAAACGGCTTCAAAACCAACCACAATAAGCCATTGAATACGTAAATAAGACTCTTGCTCGTGTGTGTTTCACTAAATGTCTTCAAGACGTGTGGAAAGGAAGTGACAGAGCGGATTCACGTCGAGGAGTTTTAGCTGCAGTACGGCCACAACAGTAGCCTGTATTATTATTACGATGATGACAACAATGACTATTATTATTTTTATTATGCTTAATTTACAACGTTTCTATGCTTGAAAACGCATGATTTAGGCAGAGCATATTTAACATTTGCTTAAATATGCATTTTGGTCTAATAATAGACTGTGGTGAACCACCAAACAGATCACATATTAAGTCATTCACTCCCTGCCATTTTAAAAAAAACCTCTATTTCAGGACCACCCATTTTAGACGATTTTGTTCTGCAAGCGTCCTGTCACTGTCCATTTCACGTGTAATCGAAGTTGATTCTTGTTGTACTGACATGATCCACACATACCTTTGGCTTCTTGTCAGGAACCAGTTCTTTCACAGTTTTGGCCTGCACTTCCACCTCCTTAAACGCATACTTTGGATCAAAGAACTTCGGATCAATCTTGTCTGGAGCTAAGAAACCTGTCCGTTCAAAAACAAAAACATAGTCAGTATTAATGAGCCCATTGCGGTGAGGCGGAAAAGAGGATGCATCCAAAACAACATGCTGTAAAGCGTCACACTGACCCTGGCAAATGACAAATATCTCAGCCGACTCATTCCGAGAGGCTTGGGGTTTGGTGGCTTGCACCTTTTTGAAGAATTGCTGGAAGATCCACAGCAGCGGCTGGTAGTCTTTAGAGCGGAAGACCTTTGTGACAAACGTGCCCCCTTTGTTCAAGAAGTCGCAGGCCAGCTTCAAGGCCATCAGCGTCAGGTGGGCTGGGAAATAAGGAAACAGTTTTACACGGGTGATGGACTGTGCGCATTACTAACGAACTCAACTATCTTACTAATAGAATTTTGCAGTTTCACTCCATCATAAACCGTGCTGTTTCATGGTTGAATGCGGCCGGTTATTAGTCAACATACTCACCGGCCACTTTATTAGGTACACCTGCCCAACTGCTCGTTAACACTTAATTTCTAATCAGCCAATCACATAGCGGCAACTCAGTGCATTTAGGCATGTAGATATGGTCAAGACAATCTCCTGCAGTTCAAACCGAGCATCAGTATGGGGAAGAAAGGTGATTTGAGTGACTTTGAACGTGGCATGGTTGTTGGTGCCAGAAGGGCTGGTCTGAGTATTTCAGAAACTGCTGATCTACTGGGATTTTCACACACAACCATCTCTAGGGTTTACAGAGAATGGTCCGGAATAAAAAAAATATCCAGTGAGCGGCAGTTCTGTGGGCGGAAATGCCTTGTTGATGCCAGAGGTCAGAGGAGAATGGCCAGACTGGTTTGAGCTGATAGAAAGGCAACAGTGACTCAAATAACCTCCCGTTACAATCAAGGTAGGCAGGAAAGCATCTCTAAACACACAGTACATCGAACTTTGAGGCAGATGGGCTACAGCAGCAGAAGACCACGTCAGGTGCCACTCCTTTCAGCTAAGAACAGGAAACTGAGGCTACAATTTGCACAAGCTCATCGAAATTGGACAATAGAAGATTGGAAAAACGTTGCCTGGTTTGATGAGTCCCGATTTCTGCTGCGACATTCGGATGGTAGGGTCAGAATTTGGCGTCAACAACATGAAAGCATGGATCCATCCTGCCTTGTATCAACGGTTCAGGCTGGTGGTGGTGGTGTAATGGTGTGGGGAATAGTTTCTTGGCACCCTTTGAGCCCCTTGGTACCAATTGAGGATCGTTGCAACGCCACAGCCCACTTGAGTATTGTTGCTGACCATGTCCATCCCTTTATGACCACAATGTACCCAACTTCTGATGGCTACTTTCAGCAAGATAATGCGCCATGTAATAAACGCTAGTATCATCTCAGACTGGTTTCTTAAACATGACAATGAGTTAGTTCACTGTACTCAAATGGCCCCCACAGTCACCAGATCTCAATCCAATAGAGCATCTTTGGGATGTGGTGGAACGGGAGATTTGCATCATGGATGTGCAGCCGACAAATCTGCTCCAACTGTGTTATGCCATCATGTCAATATGGACCAAACTCTGAGGAATGCTTCCAGCACCTTGTTGAATCTTTACCACGAAGAATCGAGGCAGTTGTGAAGGCAAAAGGGGGTCCAACCCGTTACTAGCATGGTGTACCTAATACACTGGCCGGTGAGGGCCACATACATATATGTATGAACGTATATATATGTATACACGTATATGTATATACACACACACGCACACACATATATACACATATATATACACACACATAATATACACACACACACACACACATATATATATACATAAATATACATATATACAGGGTATTTGCAGATTTAAATTAATTTTACAACAATAAGCATTTTTAAGCATAAAAATGGCTAAATTATGTAAAATGTTATTCAGGAGATGCATTCAAAGATGTTGTAATGCTATGTAGTATTCTACACCGGTCATTATATGTCACTGTAATGTTGGGTTAGACACACAACACAGGTTTATTGCAGGTTTGAATGATCTCACAGCAGGCACAATAATCCCTGAAACGGGTTACTGTTGCAACCGTAACAGACACACACCGGGCTACAACGCAACTCTGAACCCCTGAAGTCACTTCCTCTCAGCTCTTCCACTCAGCTGCCCCAGCACCGGAACCCATTTACAGCAACACACAAGTACAAGTCTTATTTTCTCTTATTACATCTACTACTGTATATTGGGTAATAGGGAGGTGAGCTATTATGGGATTATGTGCTATGTCATGTCTAGAAGGCTGCAATGACGTTTTAAAAAAAGGGTATTTAGAATATTATTTGTTTGTTTTTTTTTTTTCTACTACAAAAATATTCCATTTATAACATAATGATTCCTATTTTGTCAGAATGTACTTATGACAGTCGGGTCTGGAGGTGATTAACCACAATAAACTAGGGAATACTGTATACATTTAACCACTACTGTTTATGTGGACAAATTCTGCAGAAATGTAACAGTATATGTAATTTAGAGCAGTGTTTTTCAACCTTTTTTGAGCCAAGGCACACTTTTTTTCATTTCAAAAATCGGACTCATTAAAAAAAAAATATTTATACACCAATTAGGTGAAAGTGGATGATTTCCCCTGGCACACCAGACACTACGCCACGGCACAGTGGTTGAAAAACACTGCTTTAGAGCAGGGAATGTACATCTTGTATAGCAACTTAAATCCATTCTCCACTGAAAAGAAATCAACCCAGTCATTGTTGTCTAAGTGAGTACCAAAATAATTGTGTCTTTACTGGTCTGGGAGCAACACAAATGCTGCCGGCACTGGGGAGCTGTGCTTCACAGAGGGTAATATGATTTCACACTTTCACATTCTGAAAGTGTGTGTTGTGTTACAGTATTTTCTTTGCTGTACTTTGACTACTTCAAGTTTCATTTTCTATCCTATTTTTCCCTCCGGGAGATATAATAAACCTGTTGGTGAAATGGGAGGGGTGTGTTCTCGTGAAATACTGTATATAGAGTAAAAGCAGTACCTTGGGAGAAAGCATCATGTTGCCAATTGGCTCCCACATTTGGAGCTCCGTCGTTCAACACGACATCAACCTTCCACGTCTGCAGCTCTTTTCTGAGGGCCTGCAGTGTGTGGATCACAAACAATGTAATTTCATGTTATTTTTTTTAAGGATTCATATGTGACAAAATGAATCCTGACAAAAAAAGGCAATAAAAACTGCTCATGGTAACCTCTGTGTTAACATAAATAACTTTAACATTGTTTGTCACACTTAAATGTTTCATATCATCAAACACATTTAATTATTAATCAATAACAACACAACTTAACACAATATGTAGATGCCGCATAGAGCGTTCAGCCGTACGGCAACGTCGTCGGCATACTGGATATGGCAAACGTCGGAGCGGAAAAGCTGCATCATTCATGTGTTATTGAGAAGTGTTCGACTCCTTTTACTGCCCAACCCAAATCCCAGTTAATAACATCTCAGGTAAGACTTAATTACCTTTGATAGTATTTATATGTGTATATAACATTATAACATCGTTTTGAGAGCATAATTGGCCAATGTTGTGAAAGCACTGTATTCATTCATTCATTCTTTAATGTCTATCTGGTAGGGAGAATGTAAAAAACACGGAAATAGCGGCAGGCAGATGAGACAGTATCTGCAGGAGACTCTTCGGCAGAAAATGCACTGTGTTGCACACAAATGCACAATATTTACTGCCACGTCGAGGAGCTAATTGCTGATGCTGTATCTGTTAGCTTCACAACAGATATGTGTTAAGTCCACGACAGGCCGCACGGTGGTCGAGAGGTTAGCATATTGGCCACACAGTCAGGAGCTATGGAAGGCTTGGGTTCGAATCTCCATTGGGCATCTCTGTGTGGAGTTTGCATGTTCTCCCCATGCATGTGTGGAAAGAAACCCTAATCAGGATAAGCGGCATAGAAAATGGATGAATGGATGGAAATGTGTGATGTTACACATAACGGTATCAGAATCGGTTGATATCGGAATCAGAAATTAATCAGACTTCAGAAAAAAAAAAAACCAATATCGGACATGCTTTAGTTATATGTATGAGAATAAAGTCAAAATAGTACGGGCATAAAGTCATAATTACAAGAAGAAAATTGAAATAGTTAAGTAAAAAAAAACAGATGTTGCAATTTTACAAGAATAAAAAAATGTCTTGTTAATAATTATAATGTGAGAAACATAAGTTGACAGTTTTAGAAAATTAGGTTGGATCCAATAATGGGAATGAGGCCAAAAATAATATGAGATATTATGAGAATAAACTTATAATATTACAAAGTTGTTTTTTTTGCACCGATTAGTTAGGAAAGTTTTAATATTTGTTTTATGAGAAACAAAACTAAAGTTGTCATTTGTGGAAAATTTGGTTGGGAAAAAAGTTATACTATTATGGGTATAAAGTTAAAATCTTATCGGCTATTATGAGAATAAACTCATAATATTAGGAAAATAAAATGTACAATGACTGGTTGAAGTTTAAATATTTTGAAAGTACAAAAACAACAAAATGGGGTAAAAGGATGAAGAACAAATTTCATAATAATATGCTCTTTTTTTTTTTACATTTGACAAAGCGGAGATGCACTTTCATACAAAATAATTCGGCATAACTACATGTTGTTTTACAAAACCTCAAAGTGGCAAAGTTGCATCCTTTCAGTTTGTGACTCTCACTGGAACAAGTTAGAACACCCCTGTATAAGGTTACATTAAAAGTCCGATTTATTAATGTGGTGGTTCACATTAACAAACAAATGCGACTTGTTATGTGAACGCAAAGCGTCTGGACAGTGACAACATCACTACTCACATTTCCGTGTGTTTACAAAAGTGAAGACTGCTGCAAAGTGGGCTCTAATGATGTGCGATACCATTGATTTAATTTCAGATTTTGATATTGGGTAAAATTTTGGCTGGTATCGGCGATACCGATTTAATGTTATGTGCAAATTCACTTAATGTGTCTGGTAAATTTTTAAAAGTAGTACAGTATTTCCAATCATAGCATAAAGAATACAAGACATCAAAGTAATTCATTGATTATTTTAAACGGTGAAGTATATTGCGGTAGTGGGGTGATTTATATAGCCAAGCTAATATACAACATCAGAAAAAAAAACAAAGTACAAAATCATACACCTGAAGTATCACTATTTTGATTTCAAAATTGACTATAGCGCATGAAGAGCTGGTATTGGAGATATAGACATTTCTGTATCGATCCGCACATTACTAGCATGCGCTCTTTACTGCGTTTGTGGCAATTTCATGGAATTTGTGCAATGGAAGTCAATATTTTCTTAACCAAGCGTTTCCCTGTAGAATATTAATAAGAAAGATGGCAAGAATTTTGGTATGGAAGTTTGTAGACGACTTTGTTACCATGTCTGTTCCAAGGTACGTGTGGGTGGAGTGGTGAGACATTGCAGAGAGCTGCTTCACTAACACCTTATTAAAAAAATCATTTTAGAATCGGAAGAACTTTTGCCTAGATCGGCGAGTACCTGTATCTAAGTCTTGCATAATAAACCACTCCATTCCGTGACTGCCTACATCAGTTAGTACCTTAAAAGTCTTGGTTAGCACAGCGATACACGCCTTTCGATGACGTATGTATGCGATCTCACTGCAGTCGCATCGCATACATATCTGATTTATATCCACTCTCCATTATAATCACACATACGAATGAGGCCTGAGTCGCATTTGAAAAAACGTGAATTGTGCTGTTCACACAGACATAAAAAAAAAAATCAGATGCAAGTCACATATGAGAAAAGAAATCAGAATTGACCTGCAACACCCAAGACCTACCTGTCTGCATTTCTCTGTTGTGATGTCTTCCTGAAGGGTCACTACATTAGGGATAGGCTTGATGGGCACCAGGTCAACGCCTAAAAGGAGATCTCACTTGAAAATACAATTCCAAGGGGGAAAGCAAGGTTGGATGAGGAGTTAGGAAGGACTCACCAATAACAAGACTTGAAACAGGCATAAATTTGGACGCCACCTGCAGCCTGTCAAGAGATAATCCAATAAATGAGACTACACGATATCACCAAATGTATTGATATGATCAATTTGCGTGAGTGAATGAATGTTGACAGCTGACTAACCATCCGCCAGGAGCGGCACACAGATCCACCACAGCCCTGGCTTTCTGTAGGAATTGATATTTTCTGTTGAGCTGGATGAGTTTGAATGAAGAACGGGATCTGTAACCTAGAAATAAAACACAGACATTAAGAACAAGAGGGAGGGGGGAGGAGGGGGGGGTAACATAACATCAGAGCAAGGTAGCATGATGCTAGCTAACGTTCCTAAAGTGTCGTGTTGTCGTTTTGGTACCTGTTTCTTTGGCTAAGTGGTAGAATTTATCCTTCCGGGTCTTTCCGACTTTGAGCTTCTTCCCCATGTTTGTGGCGGCGGCGGCGGCGGCGGCGGCGGCTTTGCGGTCGACCTTCGCACAAATTTGCTACACTTTTACAGAGAGAAAACCGACACGTGCGCGCCGCTCGTGCGCAGATATTCTACGTCACGTGCGTCGACTTCTTCTTCGCCCGCTGATTGGCCGCGCGTGGCTTAACAGCGCCACTCATCGGCTGTACATGAAACACCTGCAATACAAAATCTCCAACTGTGTTGCTTTTTCTTTCCTAACACTTGAAAAACAACCCATGGATCTAAAACTCGTTTATTAGGAATTAAATTGACAACACCACTCTTTTTTCAACTTTGTTTTAAATTATTACAAGGTCCCTCCCAAAAAGGCATAAAATGGTTATGAAATATTTTATATCCATTTTAATTTATGGGTATAAAATATAATAAAGTTATTTAAGCTAAAGTTTAAAGTTATTTTTCGCTTAAAATTGTATGTAATAAAGTACAATAATGATATTATTTTGTTGATATTTTTATTTTTTGTTGTCTTTTATTCTGATGATGGAAATCCTCATCTGACGATATCTACCTGTATTTACTTGGTATTGGGTTGATACAAACATTTGCAGTTTCGCCCACCCATGCTCTACAGACATGGTTTAAAAGATCAAACAAGCAAAAGTGGGATTTTTTTTGTCATTATTTTATTCATGACCTCTGACTGCTGACTTTCCTGGAAATCTTGAAGCCAGGCTGGGAAACATCCGCAGGATCACACAGACGTTAGAAGGGCCTGTTCCTGGATCGAGTGTTTATCAGTCCCAGCACAGAGAAGGCACTCGCTGCTGCCGTCACCAAACTGATGGCCCCGATGGCCCTTGTAGCCTGTCAATGATTTTAAAAAAGCAAATGGCTATATAATATATTATAAAATAATTATAAACGATATACTGTTTAATCATAAATAAATACACAGAATTAATAAAATACAACCAATTGTAGTAAAGTTGCTAAAGAAAAATATAAGCAAAACAACTGCACACACCACTTATATTTGTCATTTACACAGTGTGGAGGAATCACCACACATGGCTCTCAGAAGTTTCTAAACACAATAACATTTATTTATTTTAATTTAGTTTTTATTAAAATATATGTAACATATCTTGCTTTACAACAGGGGTGTTCAAAGTGCGGTCCGAGTGATATTTTTTGCCTGTGACACATTCCAAAAATACAATTTAACAAAAAACTTTTAGGAAATGGCAAAAATGGACAAATCAGCAGTAATTTTACAGAAGAAGTCGAAATGTTAGGAGAAAAAAGTTGTAATATAACCAGAAAAAGTTGTCATTTTTGGAAAATTAGGTTGCAGAAAATTTTATAAAATATAAGGGAAAAAAATGGGAAATAATGGAACCCCACCCCCAGCAGAAATGGAAAAAATTGTTTGAAATGTTATATTATAAGAAACAAACAAAACAATGTAAAGTTGTAATTTTTGGAATATTGGGTTGGGGGAAAATTTACATGGGAATCAAGTTAAAATATTGTGGGAATAAAATGACATATTACATATTATTGTATGTAATAATATATTCAATATATTATTTTTGTTTTATAATCTAAAATGTTTTTTTGCTGACATTCTAAAATAAAAAATGCATCACAGCGTTAGAAATATCATTCAAAATATGAAATCTTTTCAGCACTTTAATCCATCTGATTCAGATACTAATGACTAATTATGAATTCATTATTGGTGCTTTAAAATGCACACTTTTAGTTGTAATCACTGTCAAAAAATAGGATACGACTCTCATGGAAATACATTTGAAAATATCTGTCTCTCTTGGCCCAAAAGGTTCCCGACCCCTGCTATAGAATTAAACATATTTTATTTTGCATTTACTGTTTTTAATGACACATTTATTTTGTATTTATTTGACAGGCCCTGTTTCATTCTACCGCTGCTTGTTTTGCCTCTTGTGTTTTGCAGCGGTGTCCTAAGTGCGTCCCTAGAGGGGTCATTTGTTGTTTGCAGCCCATTTTTGGACGGGCCTGCTGCATATTCTGTAAATAAAATTAAACAACAGATAGAAGGAGATGTTTGCTTTATTATTCTTGCTATGAAAATTAATTAAGAGGATAATTGAACATGAGTAACAAAGCATGAAGTATTTTGTATAGCGACACTAGTACAGTAGATATGCTAAGATGTATATATTTTTTTAAATGCATCTCAGATTAGCTATTAAGATGAAAAGCATATTATTAGTGTGAACTTTGCTCTTTTTCCCCATTTTTGCTGTTGTACTTTTTAAATTTTCCAAATATTTCAACGCTCCTCTTAAATATTTATTGCAAATTTTATTTTGTAATACTTTATTTCCATAATATTAATATTCCATTATTTACATCCATTAGATTTTTTCTTCCAATATAATTTTCTAAATGTTATTGTGTTTTGTTACCCGCGACCCTAATGAGGATAAGCGGTATAGAAAATGGATGGATTATGTTTTGTTTCTCATAATATTACGACTTCAAATATTTAAACTGAATTATACTAGTGATTTAGAGTTTTGTGAGTTTTTGTTCTTGTTAAAATATTCCAAAAAAGTTTTGCATCAAATTACAACTTTTTCTTGTTATATTACACATTTTTTCTTAATATTTGGACTTTATTCTTGTAACATTACAGCAGATTTTTCCATTTCTGATGGGGTTTTCTTCCCAGCTATTTCAACTTTCTCCTGTCAATTTTCTGATTGTAATACTATGATGTTATTCCCAAAATATTTTTACTTTAATCCTATATTATTCTAACCTTTTACTCAATTTTAATTTTCCAAAAATTATAACTTTACTTTGTTTTGTTTGTTTGTCATAATATTACGACTTAAAAAATAAAATACATTTTCTTTAATATTTCAAATAACAAATATAATATGTTAAAATATAATATGTAAACGCATGTTATTTTTTCTCATTATATTATGAGTTTATTCACATACAATTCCGACTTTTTGTGACTATTTTCTTTTAATATTTTGACTTGAACTGTTTTTTTACTATTTCTGCTGTTTTTTCGCCAACTATTTTATCTTTTTTCTTGTTATTTTATGACTTCATTCATTCATTTTCTATACCGCTTATCCTCATTAGGGTCACGGGGATGCTGGAGCCTATCCCAGCAGACTTTGGGCGAGAGGCGGGGTACACCCTGGACTGGTCGCCAGTCAATCGCAGGGCACATATAGACAAACAAACA
>QODF01000087.1:459379-588617 GCA_024372805.1 Oostethus manadensis | reverse complement strand
GCAACCTAATTTTCCAAAAATTCATATTTTTATTTTGTTTTGTTTTTTTTGCATCATATTATGACTTTTTCTTGTTAAATTACAATTTTTAAATAGATATTTGGACTTCTGCTTTTTTTAAATGTTCTTGTTAAATGATATTTTTAGAATGTGCCGGGGGCCAATAAAAAAAAGCAGAGGGCGGCAAATGGCTAACCTGGGCCGCACTTTGGACACCCCTGTTCTAAGCCAATGAGAAGTGGTATAGGCAATGCTTACTACAGCCATGCAGTGCATGAATGTGGAGTGAGTGGTGATGACCGCCGTCACCTGCTCAGACACTCCCTCGCCGTAGCGCAGCAAGGTGACAAAATGCTCGCAGTTACTCCCCAGCAGGTCGTACGACACCTCCTGGCCTATGAGGACTTGGGCTCGCTGGATGATCTCGCAGACGGGCAGCGGCGTGTGGTTGTGGTCGTACTTGTTGTTGACCCGGTACGAGTCGCTGCCAACCACCTCCTTCAGCAGCTGCATGCGCACCACCGCTTTGCGGCTGAACACGGACTTCACGCTGGACATGGCGGCGGCCTGGCTCTCATCTGGAGACAAGACGGGACGAGAGACAAGATTCTATTCATGTTGATATGATTTGAGTGTTCCACAAGTGCAGTGGAACCGTGGTTAGCGTCATTAATCCCTTACAGAAGGCCCGACTTTAACCAAAACGTATTCTAACCAAATCAGTTTTTTGCATAAGAAATGATGTAAATCCAGTGTCTCCATTCTAGAAAGCCAAAAATGTTAACAAAAAGCATCTTTTTATAGTTTGTAAATACATATATACGGGGTGTCCAAAGTGAGGTGCTGGGGCCATTTGCGGCCCTCAGCTTTTTTTTATTGGCCCACGGCACATTTAAAAAAATATAATTTTACAACAAAAAAAAAACATCAACAGCAAAACATTTGGCAGTAATTTTTTACAAAAGTCGAAATACATATATAAAATGTTGTCATCTAACAAGAGAACATTGTAATTGTCCTACAATAACAAAATTTTAAAATCCACCAGTAATATTTGGAGTAAATAAATATAACAAAATAATATAACAGAGCTGCTCGGTGGATGACTGGGTAGCATGTTGGCCTCACAGTCAGAAAGATCAGGGTTCGAATCTCCGTTGGTCATCTCTGTGTGGAGTTTCATGTTCTCCCCGTGCGTGTGTGGGTTTTCTCCGGGTACTCCGGTTTCCTCCCACATTCCAAAAACATGCATGTTAGGTTAATTGGCGACTCAAAATGGCCATTAGCATGTGAATGTGAGTGTGATTGGTTGTATGTCTGCCCTGCAATTGACTGGCGACCAGTTCAGGGTGTACCCCGCCTCCCGCCCACAGTCAGCTGGGATAGGCTCCAGCATACCCGCGACCCTAATGAGGATAAGCGGTAAAGAAAATGGATGCATGGAAAATAATATAACAATATACCAATTGACCAAAAATATCTATTAAAATATATATACACAGCATATATTATATTCATTTTATTTATTTACTGTATATTTTAATATATATTTTAGTGACATAAAGTAAAAATATTAAAGAAAAAATATTGTTTTTTTAAACAAAAGAAAACAATGCATCAGATTGTAGTTTTGGGAAGAACAGGTTGTAATGTTACAAGACTAAAGTTGACAAAAAAATGTAAATAGTTGCAAAATAAAAAAAATTTTTTTTTAAACCACACACACAATAAAAACTGAAAAAAAGCACAATTTTATGAGAATAAAGTAAATAATGTCATTTGTGTAATATAGAGTTGAAATATTCAAGAAAAAACACAGAGTCAAACTAATATGGGAATAAAGTCATAATTACAAGAAGAAAATTTACTAGAATAGTTAAATAGTTGTTAAATAGAACAACAAAAAAATGGCTGTCATTTTAGAATGATACATTCAAAATATTAAGAGAAAAAGTTGCATTTTCATAAGAAAAAAGTTGCTATTTTATGAGAAAAAAAACATCATTGTTGCATCACAGAGTTGAAATTTTACATAAGAAACAAGCAAAACAAAATAAAATTGTAATTTTAGGACAATTAGGTTGGGGGAAATTCTATTAAAATACAGGAATAAAGTCATAATCTTACCAAAAAATGTATGAAAATGATTTAAAAAGAAAGTTGAAATATAGGAAAACGAACAACAGCAAAAATGAGGAAAAAAATAGCAAAGTTATAATAATAATACTGGCACTGACCGACGGGAGTCAGGTTGATGATGTAACCATCGCCCAAGTAGAGTGCCCAATGCTGATAGGCCGGCCTGAATATCTCAATGAGGTCACCGGGCCGGGGGTCGCCAGGGGAGTCGGCAAGGTCGGGGTCATTCGAGGCCATCTGCTCACACATTTACACACACACACACACACCCACACACACGTGGCTTGAAGTCCATCGTGTGTCTGCTTTGTATTCCACAGCAGTGGCTACTCACACTAGATCTTTGTTGGTGATTATCCATCCCACAACATGCTGCCGCAAGTTCTACTGAGGGAAAAACAAACCACATGACTTTGACTGGTCACGTGATGCTGGAACAAAACACACTCGACACATTACTTACAGCAAATATACTCTTAATACAGGGGTGTTCAAACTTATATCATCTGAAAAAGCCTATTATTATTATCTGCTTTGCTCTTTCCCTTTTTCTCTTTTTTGCTCTTTTCCAAATAATTGTGACTTTATTTCCATAACATTATAGCTTTTTGGAGTTTTTTAATTTTCCAAAAATGCTTTGTTTGTTTTTCATAATGTTATGAATTTTGAAAATTAACATATATTTTTTAAAAACTCAACTCCACGCTACTAAAATGGCATTATTTAGCCCCATAATATTTAGAGTTTATTTAATTTTTTTCTCGTTATCATATGTGGTTTTTATTTTGACTTTGAATTCTTTATTCTAAAAAAAATACAGCATTTTTTTTCTGCAGTTTTTTTTCATTTTAATTTTCCAACAATTTCCCATTTTATTGTTTCTTCTTTTCCTTTTGATTTATCCCTGGTTAGCCCATCAGGGGTCGTGTGTTTTGATTTACCAAAAGTTATATGCATATGAGGGACATGATCTAATAGTGGTAATAAAAATAGCTTACTTCATAGTTTTATTTATTTTAAGAACATTCCCGAGGCTGATAAAAATGAGATGTGTGCCGCAAATAAGCTTCTTCTTGTTTAATTCTCGGAATATTTTGATTTCTTTCTCGTAATATTATAACTTTTACCACACTGATTTTCCAAAATTTGTTGTTTTGCTTGTTTCTCATATCACGACTTTTAAAAAAATAATAACATTTCAAGTTTGTGCTACAAGAATTACTTTTCCTCACAATAAGTTCATAATAAGAGTTTATTCTTGGCAGAATACAACAATTTTCTCTTAATATTCTGACTTTATTCCCATGAAATTGCAGCTGTTTTTGTCTATTTTTAATTTTGCCAGCCATTTCAACTTTCATCTTGTGAATTTTCTCTTAATATAATCTATTAATTCCTATAATATCATTTTTCCCCAACCAAATTTTCCCAAAACTTTTTTAAAAATGTCTGATAGTAAAAATTTTAGCAAAAAAAGTCTATATATATTTTTTTAATTTCAACTTTATGCTCATAATATTAGATTATTCTCATAAAATTACAATTTTAGATTATACTCTATTATTGCAAAATTACTGCTTTCATCTTTGCTGTTATTGTAGTTTTCTTTCTATTTTTAGAATGTACTCTGGGCCGCAAATGGCCCCCAGGTCACGCTTTGGACACCCCTGCTCTAAGAATACTGCGTGTTATTGGTACTTAGGAATAAGTGGCAGAGTATGCTAGATGGGGTTGCATGCAATGTAAAGCTCACTCTGACATACATACGCACAATACCACTCATACACACACACACACACACAATACACACAGGGTCACTTTTGCTGCCACAATAGCGTTGACACAATGGGGAAGCCGACAGAAAAAGAGCTTGATGTTATGTTAGATGAAAAATAAAAATAAATGTAACATTCTTTTCAATGACAGGAGAGCCGTGTTGGTAATATAGGCCATGATGTAATATATTCCAAAAGTTTAGAGACACTTTATCATACAACAGCATGATAAAACGTCTCTAAACTTTTGACAGGAGTGTACAAGACAGTATAATGGAATATATGCAATATATCAACAGTCAAAAGTTTAGAGACACTTTGTCATAGAACACCATTAGAAGGTGTCTCCAAACCTTTGACTAGTACCCATCTTAAATGTCATGTAGAGGAACGCAACCGGAGCCATACTTACTCAAACACTAGCAGTTTTTTCTTCCTCACCATTTTAACTCTCCATCATAAGTCCACGTCTAACCATTAAAAAAACAAAACAGCAGCAGCAAAAGCAGCAGGGAGAATAGACAAAGAGATGAATTCCACGTTTCTGTGATGACAAGCTGAATGAAGTTCAAGCCAAAGTAGAAGCTGGAGGTCGCAGTGATGCGTCGGTCTCTGGTTTGCCCTCAGGTCTCACACACACACACACACACCCGCGCACACACACAGCAGAAAGAGGCGTTTCCTCTCTTGCATTGTCCCCTTTGGACAATTGTGTTTGTTTACAAGAATTATTTGTTTACAAGTTTCAGGCACACTTTTGTGCTGAAGATCAATTTAAAAAAAAAAAAACATAAATAAAAGTTTTTTTAATCAATATAATTTTCTTTATCCGTACCCTCTCATGCAGTTACAAATATTTTTCTAAAAACACTGAAGCATAAACTAATAAAAAGCGATACTTCTTCGTATGTCGCGTGTTTTCTCCACATTACAGGGCAGGTGTTACCAATGCCAATGTGATTACAGATTGATGTTTTTCAGGTCTTTGTTTACGTTCACAAATATCCGTTTTTATTTTGTTCTTTTGAATATTGTTACAAAACAATTTGCTGGACACCGGAGAGCTTTGGGGACAAAAAGTTAGGCAATTGTAGGCATTGAAAGGAACTCATTTTATAATAATAATAATGTTGATGTTAATAATAATAATTAGTATTGGATATAATTTTGTATTTTGTTTTTTAAATATATGCATACAATCTAAAGAAATAATAAAATAAAATAAATAAAATATGAATTAATATACTGAACATATAACAATAATAATACAAATATATACAGTAATAAGTGTGTTGATACAAATCACCACTTTGAATTTGGATCGTTCTATCGCGCTTTTAAAAAATTAGGATTATATGAATAGTATTGAACTCCCAATACCTCTGTTGGAACATGCTACAGTTCTTGGCACCCAACGTTGCAGAGGGGGAGTTGGTGGAGTTGGTACGGTCGGAGTCGGTGAGTTGATTTCTGGATGTTATTTGATGGACGATATTGGACGCTGTATGTAAAGACGCCGTTTTTCGAACATAGGAGTTGGTCTCCAAATCCACGCGTGGTCCACTACAATCAAAGGTGAGCAGAAAACCTGTTGATTATTTCCAAATTTCTGCCATTGACGTTACCAAAAGGGGGAGACTGACTTTTATGTGAAGAACTGGTGGTCGTATTTGTATTACAAATTTGCGTGTCACACTTAGAAATCGAGTTTGGGACTTGTCAGGTCTGGGACCTGAGCGCTAGGTTGGAGTCCTGTGAGTAGCTCTCACGAAGGCCCCGGGTGGTTCGAGTCCACGCCGTATAGGTTTAAAAGCCTTCAGTCAGTCTGGGATGGCTGTAAAAAAATCCGCAGGTTAGAGTCCTGTGGTGTGGAGTGAACTGAGAATTTGAGAATAAGTCTGGGATTGTGTAAATCATCTGTGGGATGGGGAAGAGGAGATTTACGTTCTACAAATGTGTTCACTTCGGGTAGTAAAACCCACTAGCGTGAGGCAGTAAGAAATCCAGTGGGACTCAATTTGTAAGATGATATACAAAAGCGGTGTAGTTATGAACAGCAAGCTTGATAAGGTTTGTGATGGTTTTGGTGGGTGCAGTAAGGTGAAGGAGCCGCAGGACATGTATGCACTGCTGGCAAGGCAAGTGTTAAGTGGAATGGATTGTACAGATTATGGGCAGGAAATAGAGAGAATGAAAGAGGTGTGGAATAAGACAAAAGGACGAGAAAGGAAGGACATGGAGGACTTGAAAGCTAAATTTATGGAGGGCGAAAAGTTTGCTCATGATGATGTTAATAAAACTGGCCGCCAAATGGCGACGGCCTCCTGAGTCAGAAGGAGAAATTTAAAGAAACAACAAGCATGTTAGATTAATTGGCGAGCCTGAATTGTCTATAGGTATGAATGTGAGTGTGAATGTTTGTTTGTCTTTGTTTGTCTATATGTGCCCTGCGATTGACTGGCGACCAGTCCAGTGCTCTCACCCATGGTCAGCTGGGATAGGCTCCAGCATGCCCGTGACATTGATGGGAATGAGCGGGCTAGAAAATGAATGAATGAATGAATGAAAGGAGGCTGATCAGTGGCGCATGATAAGACACAAGATGGCTCTGGCCTGTCTGGGACTAGCTGGACAGGTCAATTTTGGTAAGTCCTCTCCACCCGAGCCATCCAAGGCGTCGGCACCACCACCGTATGGTTCCGAACCTTCTGGATTGTATCNGAATGAAAGGAGGCTGATCAGTGGCGCATGATAAGACACAAGATGGCTCTGGCCTGTCTGGGACTAGCTGGACAGGTCAATTTTGGTAAGTCCTCTCCACCCGAGCCATCCAAGGCGTCGGCACCACCACCGTATGGTTCCGAACCTTCTGGATTGTATCCGATCCTCAAATTTCAGGGAGAGGCGGACTTTGAACTTGACGAGACAGACTCATTTGCGGGACGTGCCGCGGCTGGACCAGAACGTCGGCCTCCAAACGCTGGACAAGTGACAAACGTAACCGATAATGCCGCTTTAATCACACATGCTAGAAACAAGGGGTTGACAGTTGACAGAATCAAAACTGTAAAAAAGCCTTCGACTTCACCTCCCCGACCACATTCGGTGCCTCTACCCTTCACGTCCGGGGATGAAGAGTCCTCCGGTGAGGATGGGAAACACACCTCACCGAGAGTGACTCGTTCCCAGGGGAGGAAAAATACAACGGTGTATCCTTTGGTAGTAGACCCACACGGCAATGTTACAGGATACACCCCATTGTCCTTAACGGATGCACAAAATGTGGCTAACAAATGACCTGTGTTGGCAGAGGGGGGTGCCAGGTGGATTGATGCTTTGTTACAGGCAACTGCGGGATTACATCTAGCCTGGGGGGATGTGCACGCTATCACTGTTTCTTGCACCACGTATGCACAATTGACTATGTTAAAGGCAGCCGCAGGTCTCGAAAGAGCGGAAGAACACCGCCCTTTAGGGATGTATGTATTTGACGCTATTCGAAAAGAATATCTGCCTGTCACCGACCTTTAAATACTTTACAGTGATCGACCTAGCGAAAGCTTTCTTTTGCTTACCGTTGCACCCAGACAGTAGAAAATACTTTGCTTTTACATTTCAGGGACGCAGATACCAATATACTCGAGTTCCACAGGGTTTCAAAACTAGTCCTGGTCTGTTCAATCAAGCACTCCGACAAGCATTGTCGGACGTCGAGCTCCCGGAGGGGTGCACGTTGGTCCAGTATGTTGATGATTTGCTTCTTGCCTGAGAATCAGAGGACGGACGCGTAACTGTAGGCCAGCTAGATGGCCCTGTGATGTCAAGCACAAATGAAAGCATGCAACATTGCTACTCTGATATTTTGTAAAGTAACACATGTATTTATGCTAACAACTTATCTGTATTTCAAGAAAAAATGCATATGGGTTTTGTCATATAGGTGAAAAGGCATATTAGTATGAAATTGGCTTTTCTCATGATTTTTGCTGGTTTTCCACGTAAATATTTAAACCTTAAATATATTCTGTAAATGTTCTTTTGCTAGTACTATGACTTGATTCCCATAATATTATACTTTGTCTCCGATGTGTCAAAAATGACAATCATCAGTCAGTCATTTTCTGTACCGCTTATCCTCATTAGGGTCACGGGGATGCTGGAGCCTATCCCAGCTGACTTTGGGCGAGAGGCGGGGTACACCCTGGACTGGTCGCCAGTCAATCGCAGGGCACATATCGACAAACAAACATTCACACTCACATTCATACCGATGGACGATTTTAGAATCGCCAATTAACCTAACATGCCTGTTTTTGGAATGTGGGAGGAAACCGGAGTACCCGGAGAAAACCCACACACGCACGGGGAGAACATGCAAACTCCACACAAAAATGCCCAACGGAGATTTGAACCCAGGTCTTCCAGATCTCCTGACTGTGTGGCCAATGTGCTAACCACTCAGCCACCGTGCGGCCCCAAAAGTGACATTATTTTTTATAATATTATGACTTATTATTTCTATCATATTCCGACCCCTATCTACAAAACTGACACTATTTTTCGTCATAATATTACGAGTTTATTCTCATAAAATTACAACTTTTTTTTCTCTTAATATTAAGAATTTAGTCTTAGCTGTTTTTTTTCCAATTTATGTTGTTGGTTTAATTTTGTATTTTCAAACTATTTCAACGTTTTTTAAATGTTTGTCTTGTAATTATAACTTTACACCCATAATATTAATGTAATGTTAATGATATTATTACCGTTTTCCCAACCTAACTTTCCTAAAATGACGACTTCCATCTATTTTTTTATGCCGCTAATCCTCATTCGGGTCGCGGGTATGCTGAAGCCAATCCCATCTGATTTCGGGCAAGAGGCGGGGTACACCCTGGACTGGTGGCCAGCCAATCGCAGGGCAGTCCACAAAGTCCAGTTTCATATAACGCTTGTCTGCCTTTGCGCTGCAGTAGCAGTAAGTCGCCGCTAGAGGCCTCTCTAGAGTTTGTTGCGTGTTTTGTTTTGGTTGCAAATAATGCAGTGAAAAGACAGCAGGTTGATCTGCCATGCATCACTTCTTGTTTCTTTATGTTTTGTTGTTTATTATGTTTTTTTTGTTTCTCATAATATTACAACCTTTTAAAAATATATATTTTCTTTAATATTTCGACGCTTTGCTACTAAAATTACATTATTTTTCCAATTTATTCCATTAAAATTGCTTGTTACAATACAACTTTTTTCTCTTGACTTGAAATTACAGTTTTTTTCCTCCAATTTCTGTTTAATTTTTATTTTTTTTTACAATAATTTCTCGCTACTTTGGTTTTTGTAAATGTTCTTTTGGCAATATTCTAACCTTATTCGCATAACATTATAACTTATTATAATGTCCGGGAACTTTTTTGCTACTAAAGTAACATAATTATACATAAATTAACATTATAATAATATTAGGTTATTCTCATAAAATTATTACTTTTCCTTATTAAAGTGCAACTTTTTTTCTCTAATGTTTTGACTTAATTTTCATAAAATTAAAACTGTTATCTTCCCCAATTTCTGTTGTTGTTTTTTATTGTTCGCATTATTTCATCTATGGTCTTGTAAATTTTCTTCTCGTAAAATTATGACTTTATTCCCATAACATCATAACTTTTTCCCCAAACGACTTGTCCAAAAATTACCACAAAAATTACCACTTTATTTTGTTTTATACGTTTGTTGTATTCAACTTTTAAAAAATAACGTAATTTTTTTCATAAAATGTTATTGTCATAAAATTACTTTTTCTCAATAAGGTAAAACTTTTTTTCTTAATATGTTGACTTTATTCTTTTTTTAATTATACTTTTTTAATTGTATTTTTTGGAAGGTCCCGCTGTCCCATAAAAAAACAGCTGTGGGTGGCAAATGGCCCCCAGGCCACACTTTAGACACTCCCTGTATACACTATAGGGATATACTGTTTATATATACTGATCATATACTGTCATATACTGTATATATACTGATCATTGTCCCAATGATCCTAGGAGCTAAGTTGTCAGGGGCTGTCATGGCCCTGGTAGGGTCACCCATGACAAACACCTGTTCCTAGGGGAGGGACCAGACAAGGAGTGGCTCAATAGACCCCAATGATGCACAAAAACAATGGACTTTGTTTTACCTCGCCCAGACACGGGTAACCGGGGCCCCCCTGTCCAGCCAGGCCCGGAGGCGGGGCGCGATGGCGAGCGTCTGGTGGCCTGGGCCTGCACCCATGAGGCCCGGTCGGGCACAGCCCGAAAAGGTAAAGTGGGTCCCCCCTCCCATAAGCTCACCACTCATGGGAGGGGCCAAAAAGGGTCGGGTGCATAGAGAGCTGGGTGGGGGCCGGAGGCAGAGGCCTTGGCGGTCCGATCCTCGGCTACAGAAGCTAGTTGTCGGTACGTGGAATGTCACCTCTCTGGCGGGGAAGGAGCTTGTTCAGATTCAGTTCAGAATACAGACCCTTTTTGGAGTCTTTAGAGGAAGTACTAGAGAGTGCTCCCTCAGGGGATTCCCTTGTTCTGCTGGGTGACTTCAACGCTCATGTTGGCAACGACAGTGAGACCTGGAGGGGTGTGATTGGGAGGAACTGCCCCCCTGATCTTAACCCGAGCGGTGTCTTGTTATTGGACTCCTGTGCTTGTCACGGATTCTCTATAACGAACACCATGTTCAATCATAAGGGTGTGCACCAGGACACCCTGGGCCGCAGTTCGATTATTGACTTTGTGGTTGTGTCATCGGACTTGCGACCACATTATTTGGACACTCGGGTGAGGAGAGGGGCAGAGCTGTCAACTGATCACCACCTGGTGGTGAGTTGGTTCCGATGGTGGGGGAGGATGCCGGTCAGACCTGGCAGACCCAAACGCATTGTGAGGGTCTGCTGGGAACGCCTGGCAGAGTCCCCTGTCAGAAGGAGTTTAAACTCCTACCTACGGGAGAGCTTTGACCATGTTCCGAGGGAGGCAGCGGACATTGAGTCCGAGTGGGCGATGTTTCGTGACTTTATTGTCGATGCGGCCTATTGGAGCTGTGGCCGTAAGGTGGTCGGTGCCTGTCGTGGCGGTAATCCCAGAACCTGTTGGTGGACACCAGTGGTAAGGGATGCAGTCAAGCTGAAGAAAGAGTCCTATTAGGCCGTCTTGGCCCATGGGACTCTGGAGGCAGCTGACAGGTACCGGAAGGCCAAGCAGTCTGCAGCCCTGGCGGTCGTTGAGGCAAAAACCCGGACATGAGAGGAGTTCGGAGAGGCCATGGGAAACGACTTCCGGATGGCTTCAAAGAGATTTTGGACCACCATCCGCCGTCTCCGGCGGGGGAAGCAGTGCATAGTCAACACCGTGCATGGTGGGGACGGTGTGCTGCTGAACTCGACTCGAGATGTTGTGGACCGGTGGAGGGAATACTTTGAAGACCTCCTCAATCCCACAGACACGCCTTCAAACGGTGGCAGCAGTGCCTGGGGACTCTGAGTCGGGTTCGCCTATCTCTGGGGCTGAGGTCACCGAGGTGGTCAAAAAGCTCCTTGGTGGCAAGGCCTCGGGGGTGGATGTGATCCGCCCGTAGTTCCTTAAGGCCCTGGATGCTGTGGGCGTGTCTTGGTTGACACGACTCTGCAACTTGCGTGGGTGTCGGGGTCGGTGGCCCTGGACTGGCATACTGGGGTGGTGGTCCCGCTTTTCAAGAAGGGGGACCGGAGGGTGTGTTCTAACTATCGTGGGATCACACTCCTCAGTCTTCCCGGTAAGGTCTATTCAGGGGTTCTGGAGAGGAGGATTGCGGAATATGGGATATCGGACCACCTAATCCAGGCAGTTCGTTCCCTGTTCGACCGGTGTCAGAGTTTGGTTCGCATTGCCGGCAAAAGGTCGGACCCGTTTCCATTGAGGGTTGGACTCCGCCAGGGCTGCCCTTTGTCACCGATTCTGTTCACTACTTTCATGGACACAATTTCTAGGCGCAGCCAGGGTGTTGAGGGGTTTCAGTTTGGTGGCTGCAGGATTCGATCTCTGCTTTTTGCAGATGATGTGGTCCTGTTGGCTTCATCGAGCAGTGACCATCAACTCTCACTGGATCGGTTCGCAGCTGAGTGTGAAGCGGCTGGGATGAGAATCCGCACCTCCAAGTATGAGTTCATGGTTCACGCCGGGAAAGTGTGGAGTGCCATCTCCGGGTTGGGGATGAGGTCCTGCCTTAAGTGGAGGAGTTTAAGTACCTCTGGGTCTTGTTCACGAGTGATGGAAGGATGGAACGCGAGATGGACAGGCGGATTGGTGCAGCGTCTGCAGTGATGCGGACTCTGCAGCGGTCTGTCGTGGTGAAAAGAGAGCTCTGCCAAAAGGCAAAGCTCTCGATTTACCGGTCGATCTACGTTCCTACCCTCACCTATGGTCATGAGCTTTGGGTAGTGACAGAAAGGACAAGATGGCGGGTACAAGCGGACGAAATGAGTTTTCTTCGCAGAGTGGCTGGGCTCTCCCTTAGAGATAGGGTGAGAAGCCCTGTCATCTGGGAGAGACTCGGAGTAGAACCGCTGCTCCTCCGGATTGAGAGGAGCCAGATGAGGTGGCTCGGGCATCTGGTTAGGATGCCTCCCGAACGCCTTCCTGGGGAGGTGTTCAGGGCACGTCCAACCGGTAGGAGGCCTCGGGGAAGACCAAGGACACGTTGGAGAGACTTTGTCTCTCAGCTGGCCTGGGAACACCTTGGGATCCGCTGGGAAGAGCTGGACGAAGTGGCCGGGGAGAGGGACGTCTGGGCTTCCCTGCTTAGGTTGCTGCCACCGCGACCCGACCTCGGATAAGCGGAAGAAAATGGATGGATGTACTGTATATATAATGGATTGTTTTATTAGGTTTTTGGCCACTGGAAAATGTTTAACTGGAAATACATTACAATATTTTTTCCTCTAACATTTGCATTAAGTCCAAAAGATTTGAAATCTTTGGAATCCGTGGGTTGCTCTTTATTTTGTTGGCATTTTCCTCCAGGGCCTCTGTTTTCTTTCTGTGTGCTACTAACCGGACCGCCATTTCTTTCAGTCTATCCTCCATCCTTTCAGTTTCTGCACCTGTAGTCACATTTGGAGAGATTTGTCAATGTTCATACAACAAATACAATTGACTCAATGCTCATAAATAATCACTTCAGCCAAAAATATCAGCAAAGCCAATATAGGTGGATGCCAAAGATGCTGTCTATTCATTGACTATACCATGATCTTGATCTGGGATGTTCTCCGACACATCTGCAGCCTCCGATTCAGGCTGATTGTGCTAAAAGTGGTTTCTGACGAACAAATAATCTAGTGGAGGGTAGATAGCAAGGTTTTCTTGCTTGCTAAACCTTGTGACGACAGACAAATCCATTCCATGTCAGAGGTTGCTACAGAAAACGGATCTTGCGCACGTACAGTCAATTTTACATATTTTTGGCATATAATAGGCATTTTCAGGCACAAAATGGCTGCATATGAGGCAAAATACAAATATGAGGCATTCAAAAGACGCATCCAAAGATGTAATATGTACTATTCCATATTGGTTGCTAGGTGTCCTTAATGTTTATAACAGTTTATGGTCATGTTGTATGGAATCATCACACGAGTGCCAAAATGATGTCAAATCAAAACAGGAAAATCAAGACAAAAGATGAAAAAACAAAAACAATACAGAAAAAGCAAATACATAATGAAAAAAACAGGACTTGTAGGATTTGTATGTATTTGTATTATTGAATTCCACGTGTAGTTTCTTTTAATTTTGGCACTCCTGTCATTCCGTGATGATGTTGTTACGATAGCAGTAGGTGACGACAAGCTAGCGTGTGCTTTACGTCGGCGTGGAGCGGGGAGATCCGGAAGTGGGCGCCCTCGAGGCAGCTGGGGGAACCCGCTGCAAAAGGCCTCTTGCCAACCAGAAGGCGGTTTCTTTTCGGGTTCACAGACTCCGCTCCACTCGACGACAACGACAGGTTCAGTAGCCATCTTTATCGCCGTTTTAGGGTTGTTTCTTCAACTTTTTCCCCTTATGGAAGATTTTCTTAGGAACCCTGTAGTAATTTTCCCGTAATTTCTATTTGAATGATTCCCACATGCAATAACAGCGCATGTATGTAGCATTTCCGTTCTGATTTCGCTTGTTGTTTTGCTACAACGCCGTTTGTTTGCCCCTCATCTCCTCCACCTCGTGACTGACGACAGTAGACGGACGTGACGTCATAAATCATCTGATCTCTTATTGGCTGCAGCATGGCGTTGCAAGCGCGTGTCAAGATAGCGCAACTAAAGCCGAAAATGATCAGCTTTGGTGTGTAACACCATTCTCGCACTTGGTCGTGGTACGACAGTAATGACTAAAACGTCATTTGAAATGTTTTTTTTTTTTTTCAAATATAGCTAAATTCTTACTTTGTAATGCGGTCAATTCAGTCAAGTGAAAAACGTTTATTTTGAAACGTCGTCTAGTAAGCTTCCTGTACGTGTATCTGGCTTGACAACAAATGACGGTATAACAGAAGGTTAGCGACACTGACAGCGAGTCATCGTGCAAACACAAGCGGCGATTAACAACATTGTCGTGGGGAAGCAGTTTATGTTTTTGTTATGAGAAAAGGCCGCCAGCTGTCGTAGGACTGTGGTAATTACATACATAGGTACATTTATAATCACTATATAAACAGTAATAGTTGATTAGCATGTGACTAGCTTAACCGGCTTGCTAGCTCCGACCCGGGAGGTGTCTTATCGGTAAAATTCTTATCATTGATAAACCGATTAGGATGATAACATTTTTGCAGCGAAGGCCAACAAAGTCCTCTTCGGAGCTCTTCTTGTTCACGTCCATGGTGTCTCATCTTTCAGTCAGGCTTGTCAATAAATACTTCTATGATGAAATGAATACTATACAGCTGTTAAAGTGCACTATTGGGTGACAGGGGCTAGGATTACAGCACAATGGGCTCTGAGACTCTGGCTACTCTATGGATTCACTTGTGTCGTATGATTAGTATGACCTTTAGTGACCCCTGTGTGTGTGTTTCCAGTCCACAGACCATGGCGACGGTTCCCCCACTGCTGCGGAGCGACTCGGCCCGGGGAGAGTTTTCCCCCCTGAAGCATTTTGTGGTGGCCAAGAAGACGATAAGCGGCGTGTTTGAGCAGCTACTCAATTACGTGACCGAGACCTCGAAGTTTGTGGAAGGTGAGATGCTTTGTTTAATATAGGTACCAAAGAGGGACATCTTCGGTATGGGTATGCGCGATCATGCAGGAAATATGTCCGGTATGTGCTGATAATAATGTGGCCGGGCCGTTTATTTACTCATCTTCACCCTGTATAATGTGCGGAGGAGTGATTGCATTAATTTATTTTGGAATTGTTCTATTGCAACTATTGTTACAAAAAGTGGTGGTTCAGGCTGCGCACTTCTGCAAAGAAGAGAAATCATGATTTTCTTGCTGTAGAATTGCACGCCGATCTTCTTTGGAGATCCCGAATGGACTGCTAACAAGGACTTTCATGATATAAATGAGTAGAAAGACAGAAAATTGCCATCATTAAATAAAATTAAAGTGCATGCAAATGTGAATCGAGATGGCAATATTTTTTCCCGACATTTTTTCGTGCAGCCGAGAAGTGTTTTTTAAATGTAACCGTGAAGGAGCCAGCGCGCCACACTTGGCATGTGTGCGCGTGTTGGTGTCAGTTTTCCATGGGAAAAATACATTTGTGCTAGGGTTCATACGGAAATGAATATAATTATATTTATTCTATGTTTAGATATGACAATGTAGTGAGAAATGTTTAAGCAAAAGGTTGTCGGTCCAACAGAAACGTGCCACAACAAAGCTCTGAAGAACATCGCAAGTCTGGACCAAAAGTTTGAGATCCAGGCGTATGCGGACAAGCTTGCCGTCATTAAAGAGGTGCTGGCTCGCAGACACATGAAAGTGGCCTTTTTTGGCAGGTAAATATACTCAGAAGGCAACAGAAACCTTGCTTTGTCCTCTAGAACAGTGCTTTTCGACTGGTGGGTCGGGGCCCAAAAGTGGGACACTGATACATTCTGGGTGGCTCACAGACAGCAAGCCAAAAATTACATTAGAATATTTAATATACAACTGATATCTGACTTATTTTAAAGTATCTTCCTCCTTGGCGTATGTACATTGTGCACAGTTGTAAGTGAAATATTTGATTTTCTGGTCTTTTCTGATATTTACTTTTACTTTATACATTATTTGTATGCATGCAGTTCTTCCTCATTTCCTTGATATAATGCCTTTTAATGTTCCACAAGATGACAATTATTTGCTTGATTTGACTTAAATAAAAGTATACAAAATATATATAAATAAATATAAAAATGACTTAAAAGTGTAAAAAATTTGTATAAAGTAATAAAAATGATGTATATATAAACGTGCAAAACTAATAAAAAATAAATCAAAATGTAAAATGAATGGAATAAAAGTGTACAAAGATCAAATTAAATTAAAGGACTAAACTCAAAAGTGTAAAAAATAAGACTTACGTGTAAAAATTTATAAAAACTAATAATAATAAAAAAAACTTGTATAAGCAACATATACAAAAACAAAAAATCTATTAAATAAAAATGACTTCAAGGTGTAAAAAAACAAAACAAAAAATATCATCAAATAAAAATTATTTAAATAAAAGTGGGTCACGACTTAATGACCATTGCAAAATGTGGGTCCCAGTTTGAGCCCATTTGGGAACCCCTGCACAAGAGCAGTGTTTTTTCAAAGTCTGACGCGACTTAAAAGTCTAAACATCTTGTGTACTCTTAGGACAAGTAACGGTAAAAGCACAGTGGTCAACGCAATGCTGAGAGACCGCGTGCTGCCTAGCGGGATTGGCCACACCACCAACTGCTTCCTGAGCGTGGAGGGTACAGATGAGGACAAGGCCTACCTCAAGACAGAGGGCTCAGAGGAGGAGAAGAGCATCAAGGTAAATGTTGTTTTATTCACAAATCTATAAACTCACAGCATCCCGCATAAAGAGATATTAAACAAATACAGGTCTAAGTATGAATCGCCATATATAGTAGTGTTCAAAATAATAGCAGTCTAGTGTGACCAACCAGATTAATCACTACTAGTATATTTGTATTGCTACATGGCAAACGTTGCATGGGTGGGTTAAAAAAAGAGCAGTGTCTGCTGGTGACTTCAAAAAGTCAAAACTATTTTGTACAAACTATTTTGTTTCTAGGATTTGGCAATCCCCCCTCCGTGAATCACCACCTTATCGTGGTGAAGGGGTTTGAGTGCCAGAGTGATCCCAGGAGCTATGTTGTCGGGGGCTTTATGCCCCTGGTAGGGTCTCCCAAGGCAAACAGGTTCTAGGTGATGGGCCAGACTAAGTGTGATTCAGAAGACCCCTATGAAGAACAACATTAAGAGTGACCGCACCTTGCCCGGACGTGGGATACCGGGGCCTCACCCTGGAGCCAGGCCTGGGGGAGGGGCTCGCAGGCGAGCGCCTGGTGGCCAGGTCTTCACCTGTGGGGCCTGGCCGGGCCTAGCCCGAAGAAGCCACACAGGAACTCCCCCCCGCAGACCCACCACCTGCAGGGGCAAGCATAAGGGTCCGGTGCTTTGTGATTTGGGCAGTGGTCGAGGGGGGGTGTCTGAGCGACCTGGTCTTCGGCGGCCAAATCTGGTTCTTGGGACATGGAATGTCACTTCTCTGGTGGGGAAGGAGCCCGAGCTTGTGGAAGAGGCAGAGAGATTCCGACTAGATAGAGTCGGACTCACCTCAACCCACAGTTTGGGCTCTAGAACCAAATTCCTTGAGAGGGGCTGGACCTTTTTTTCCTCTGGAGTTGCTGCAGGGGAGAGGCGGCGAGCTGGTGTGGGTTTATTGTTAGCCCCCCGGCTTGGTGCCTCTGTGGTGGAGTCATCCCCAGTAAACGAGAGGGTTGTTTCCCTACGCCTTAGGGCTGGTGAAAGGGTCCTGACTGTGGTTTGTGCGTATGTGCCGAACGGCAGTTCAGAGTACCCAGCCTTCTTGGAGTCTATAAGACGGGTTCTGGAGAGCACCCCAGCTGGTGACTCCATAGTTCTGCTGGGAGACTTCAACGCCCATGTGGGCAATGACAGTGTAACTTGGAGGGGCATGGTCGGGAGAAACGCCCTCTCTGACCTGAACCCGTGCGGTGTGTTGTTGCTGGACTTCTGTGCGAATTACAGTTTGTCCATAACAAACACCATGTTCGAACATAAGGATGTCCATAAGTGCACTTGGCACCAGGACACCCTAGGTCGCAGGTCTATGATGGACTTTGTGGTCGTATCATCAGACCTGCGTCCGCATGTTCTGGACACGCGGGTGAAGAGAGGGGCTGAGCTGTCAACTGACCACCACATGGTGATGAGTTGGATTAGATTGTGGGGAAAGATGCCGGACAGACCCGGCAGACCCAAACGTGTAGTGAGGGTGTGCTGGGAACGCATCGCTTCGCCTGCATCTCGAGGGAGGACCGGGATATTGAGTCCGAATGGGCTGTATTCCGTGCCTCTATTGCTGAGGCAGCAGGTTGTAGTTGCGGCCGCAAGGTGGTCGGTGCCAGTCGTGGTGGCAAGCGAGACGGTGGTAGACCGTTGTGAGACAGGTTAGTTTTACCCTGCTGATGATGTGTTGTTGCAATAGTAATCCTAACTACTAAGTAATCCTAAACCCTAACGGACACCGGGGGTTAGGGCTGCTGTCAATCTGAAGAAGGAGTCCTATCAAGCATGGATGGCTTGCCGGATTCCCGAAGCAGCCCACAGGTACTGGCAGGCCAAGCGGCACGCGGCTTCAGCGGTGGTCGAGGTGGTCGGGTGTGGGAGGAGTTTGGTGAGGCTATGGAGCACGACTTTTGGTCGGCCTCGAAGAGGTTCTGGCAAACCGTCCGACACCTCAGAAAAGGGAAGCAGCCCCCAGTTCACACTGTTTACAGTGCGGACGGGGGCTTGCTGACCTCGACTGTGGATATAGTTGGTCGGTGGAAGGAATACTTTTAAATCACTCCCCAGTGGCAAGGCTCCGGGGGTAGATGAGTTCCGCTCGGAATTCCTCAAGGCTCTGGCTGTTGGGGGACTGTGTTTGTTGACACGCCTCTACAACATTGCATGGAAGTCAGGAACAGTACCTCTGGACTGGCAGACCGGGGTGGTGGTCCCCATTTTTAAAAAGGGTGACCGGAGGGTGTGTTCCAACTATAGGGGGATCACACTCCTCAGCCTTCCTGGGAAAGTCTACTCCAGGGTGCTGGAGAGAAGGGTACGACCGTTAGTCGAACCTCGGTTAGAGGAGCTGCAATGTGGTTTTCGTCCCGGTCGCGGAACACTGGACCAGCTCTACACCCTTGCAAGGGTACTCGAGGGTATGTGGGAGTTTGCCCAACCAGTCTACATGTGCTTTGTGGACCTGGAAAAGGCATTCGACCGTGTCCCTCGTGGTGTCCTGTGGGGGGTGCTCCGGGAGTACGGGATTGATGGTCCGCTTCTACGTGCCATTCGGTCCTTGTACAATCGAAGCAGGAGCCTGGTTCGCATTGCCAGCAGTAAGTCGAGCTTGTTTCCGGTGAACGTTGGCCTCCGCCAAGGCTGCCCTTTGTCACCGATTCTGTTCATAATCTTCATGGACAGAATTTCTAGGCGCAGTCAAGGTGTTGAGGGAGTCCAGCTTGGTGACCTTAGGATCTCGTCTCTGCTATTTGCAGACGATGTGGTCCTTATGGCCTCATCAGGCTGTGACCTTCAGCGTTTACTGGAGCGGTTTGCAGCTGAGTGTGAAGCTTCTGGGATGAGACTCAGCACCTCCAAATCCGAGGCCATGGTTCTCAGTCGGAAACGGGTGGACTGTACCCTCCGGGTTGGGAGTGAGGTCTTGCCTCAGGTGGAGGAGTTCAAGTATCTCGGGTTCTTGTTCACGAGTGAGGGAAGGTTGGAGCGTGAGATCGACAGACGGATCGGTGCAGCATCTGCAGTAATGCGGTCGCTGTACCGGACCGTCGTGGTGAAGAGAGAGCTGAGCCGGAAGGCAAAGCTCTCTGTTTACCGATCGATCTACGTTCCCACCCTCACCTATGGTCATGAGTTATGGGTCATGACCGAAAGAATGAGATCGCGGATACAAGCGGCGGAAATGAGTTTCCTTCGTAGGGTGGCTGGACTCACCCTAAGAGATAGGGTGAGGAGCTCGGCCATCCGGGAGGAGCTCAGAGTAGAGCCGCTGCTCCTTCACATCGAGAGGAGCCAGTTGAGGTGGCTCGGGCATCTAGTCTGGATGCCCTCCGGGCGCCTCCCTGGTGAGGTGTTTCGGGCATGCCCAGTCGGGAGAAGGCCCCCGTGAAGACCTAGGACACGCTGGAGGGACTATGGCTCACAGCTGGCCTGGGAACGCCTTGGTGTCCTCCGGTGGAGCTGGAAGAGGTCGCTGGGGACCGGGAAGTCTGGACTTCCCTACTGAAGCAGCTGCCCCCGCGACCCGGACCCGGATAAGCGGAGGAAAATGGATGGATGGATGGATTTGGCAATCCTGTGAATGACTAACATTTAGTTGTATGAGCACAGTTTTTTATAACTGCTTCACATCTGTGTGGCATGGAGTCAACCAACTTTTGGTACATTTTAGCTGTTCCACTCCAAGATTCCACTCCCAGATTCTTTAACAATAATCCACATTTCATCAACATTTCTTTGAGTTGCTTCAGAAACAGCATTTTTGATGTCATCCCACAAATTCTCCATTAGATTAAGGTCTGGGGATTGGGCTGACCACTCCATAACACAATTTTGTTGGTTTGGAACCAAGATTTTGCTGGTTTACTAGTGCGTTTGGGGCCATTGTCTTCTTAAAACACGCAGGCCAATTTCCAGGCCTTGTCCTCTTCATCATAAGGCAACGTGACCTCTTTAAGTATTTTGACATATGTAAACTCTATGGGATAAATAGGCCCAACACCCTAGTAGGTGAAACATGACCATATCATGATGCTTCACTGTCTTCACTGTGTACTGTGGCTTGAATTCAGAGTTTGGGGGTCATCTCACAAACTGTCTGTGACCCTTGGACCCAAAAAGAAAACTTTTACTCTCATTAGTCCACAAAATATTCCATTTCTCTTTAGGCCAGTTGATGTGTTCTTTGGAAAATTGTTATTTCTTCTGCACATGCCTTTTTTTAACAGAGGGAATTTTGCAAGGGATTCTTGTAAATAGATTAGCTTCACACAGACGTTTTCTTACTGTCACAGTACTTTAAGGTAACTCCAGACTGTCTTTGATATTTGATCCTGGAGCTGCTCATTGGCTGCATTCTGGTTATTCTTCTATCCGCTTTGATAGTTGTCTTCCATTTTCTGCCACGTGTCTCTGGTGGTGCTCTCCATTTGAAGGCATTTGAGCTCATTATAGCTGAACAGCCAAAATTATTTTTTCACCTCTTCGTAAGTATTCCCCTCTCCAATCAACATTTTAATCAAAGTACTTCTAAACGAATGTCTTGAACAAACCATTTTCATCAGGCTTTCAAACAGAAATGCATGTAAACAATTGCTGCTTTCATCCTTAAATAGGGGTAACCTGATTAACACACTTTTTTAAACAAAATTGATCACTGAGAACTGATTGAATGCCATACTGCTATTTTTTTTAAAAACACACCTTTCAATTAATTGCCCAATTGAACAGCCTACATGCAGATCATGAATGCTGGCTCTTGTGGTCTGAGAATCTACTTCACCTACTGGTAACTCGTTTGCCATGTAGCAATACAAATATACTAATAACAGTCCTTTGTCACAGTTCACACTGTGGGAAGTTGGGCAGAGTCTTCTTCCTTGAAGCATGCTAACCAGTTTGACTTGATGAAATTATAGCTGTGTTATCACACTGCTGCAGCCAAACATATTTTTCCTGTTTCAAGATTTGCTTTGTTAAATTAACACATGCTAGCAGATCATCCGTTCACCTATTTATTTTCTACCACAAACTAGAGCCTATCCCATACTACACTCTGTACTGTCTCCTGTCAGTCACATGGCACTTATCGACAAAAAACCATCACACTTTTCCCACTCGCACGCTTCCGCGTCTGTCACTGGGCAGGAATGGATCCCATGCTGGCTGCACAAAAGTTGGTTGTTCTTAACGCTTTCTTATCAGTGATCTAGGCAAATAATTATGCTGTGAAAATGTATATTGTATATTAAATGTATGCTTCTCAACCCTGCAGACCGTCAACCAGCTGGCTCATGCGCTGCACATGGATGAGAGTCTGGATGCCGGCTGTCTTGTTCGTGTTTTTTGGCCAAAGACCAAGTGTGCCCTGCTTCGGGACGACCTGGTGCTTGTCGACAGGTATACATAGTATAGGGCTTCACCATTCACCACATGAATTACTATTTTTCTTGCTTAAAATTGACAATTTTCTTATTGAAAATGAATGGGCAATTTATTTGGCTCACCCTATTGGTGAAAATCCATTTTATATTTAATATTACACGTAACATTCGGGTTATTCTGTGCATGGTGACACTATGCACCAAGTCAATTGATTCATGCGATCGCTCCCCCCGTAGGCTGATGAGTGCTAGCCAGCGTGTAGAACATCAGGAACATCATGCAAAATATCTTTGTCTGCAAATTGTATGTTTTGACTGGTAAAATATGTGGCTTGTCATTTACCAGCCCAGGGACAGATGTCACATCTGAGTTGGACAGCTGGATAGACAAGTTTTGCCTGGATGCCGACGTCTTTGTGCTGGTGGCCAACTCAGAATCCACGCTCATGAACACGGTAACAATTCTTTCTTGGATGTACTTCTACTTTGGGTGAGCTGCAGTGCGTCTTTTTTATGTGTGTCATCCTGTGTGAAATATGACGCTGAGAAAAGCTTGTGGCGGCCCACCATAAATACATTTGGACCGATGTGGCCCTTGCTCCTAAACAAATTATTATGAGACTGTCTGTGAATGTAGCTTGTGGTGCAGTAGATGCTATCGTAAATCTGCTTTTTCAACGCAATTTATACACCAGGGCATAAGAACACTTTGCAGGAGTGATCAGTGTTGCCAATTTGGCGATATTAGGGAGTATAGTAATCTCTCGCCACTTTGCACTTTGAATTTTGTTGCTTCACTTTATCACGGTTTTTCCAAAATATATTAATAAATCATGTTAATTTGGCGGTTGAATACGGCCTATTATTAGTCAAAAATGTTCATTTTTTAAAAGTATGTATTTTTATGCCTAAATTGAGCATTTTCGAGCATAAAAATGGCTAAATGAAGTAAAATACAAATATAGAGGTTGTGATGGTATGTAGTGTTTTACACTAGGTGCCAGTAATGTCACTCTAATGTTGATTGAGACACAAGTACTAGACATGATTGTGGGCTTTTTTGCAGACTTGAATGCTCTCACAAGAGGCACCATAATCCATAACACAAACTACTTTTGCAGTCGTAACCCACGCCAAGCTAAAATGCAACTCTGAACCCCTGATGTCACTTCCCGAGGCGACTCTGAAAGAAACTTTATGTGTATTTTTAAACATACTTTTCATGTGTTTTTTTCTCTGTTTCTGTTTCTTGTATCCGGTGGAAAACACACAATATAGACTCATGATTATGTTAAAAATAAATGAGTTAACGCCTCACATGCAGTATACAGAACTAGAAAGCAAGCAGGGTGCTTATTTCTAACCTGGTTGCAGATGATGGAATGTGACTTCTCAAGCATTCACGCAATGTCGAGCTAAGCTATTTGAGTTGGCAGGGGTTATTAACTTAAAGAGACGGTGCACACACGTTCCAGTGCAGGTTCTTCTGTGGATACACACAGTCATACTCTGAATTGTAAATACAAAGAGATCCTTTTGCAGAATGCATCTTTTGTAGTCGAAGCCGATGTGGGAATGAAATGCAGTGCTTCAAGTTAGTAATGATGTCATAGGCTAGTTTGCAAAATAGGCAAACTGGTGACGAAAAACCATGAAAAAAACCATGAAAAGCAAAATATATATGCTTAGAAATACAAATGTCGCTTTTTTATGTTTTATTTTTATGTCACAAGCAGGGGACAATTATTCATTTTATTGGACTCAAAAAGAGTCTAATAAGACAAAAAAAAGTCGCTAGATTTGTCGTTAGTTGCTTTTTGGAGTAGTTTTTTTTGTGTGTCTTGTCCAGCGTCATAACAGCTGAATGGGAGTCAAGTTGCCTTTAAATGCTGAGCAAAATTTCTTTGCCAAGGGAGACTTCATAATCCAAATGAGTCTCCCCTGACATTTGACTTTTATTGTGAATTTTGTTGCGCCACATTTCAATGCCGGACCTGACCTGAAAAGGGAGGGGTGGGGGGTGGGGGATATAAGAAAGGGTGCAGAAGAACCTCACAAACATATTTCAACCATATTATAAACAACCGTAATAATCAAGATTTCCGCAACAACCAGAACAGTCACAGAGCAAAATGAGCAAAAATACAGGGGAAAGAAAAAAATAAAATAATAATAATAATGATAATACTAATATACATGTACACACATACATACACATATACATACATATACACATATATACATATACATACATACATACACACACATATGTATGTGTATATACATACACACACATATATATGTATATATACATACATACATACATACATATAACACATACTCCTACATGTATACATACACATACTGTGCACATACACATATCTATGCAGTACATACATACACACACATACAATGTGCATATATATGTATACACATACATACATATTTACTAATAATGATAAACATACAAGAAAAAACAACGAGAAAAGAAACAACCTCTTGAACAATGACCATCCAGATGACACGTGCAAAAATTCTACATTAAATCTACATTAGTCTGCAGTGACCTTGTTCCCACACTCACAGATGCCAACACACATACACCCACACACCTACATTTTCACATATGCACCTGGATGTGCATATGTGTTCATTATATTGTGTTCATTTCTATGCTGGCTTTTATCCAAGAGCGAGAATTCTACTTTTCGTTTGCACTGCATACCATCTTTTGTAGCGATTTATTAATGCAATAAGCACTGTGTGACTGCTGTGCCTCTGTATCGATGCTGATCATTATGTCTTTGCTTGTGTTTAGTGTATTGGCCAGACATTATGCAAAAAGCTAACTTTAAAAGTGGATTGTTGTTGTTTGACGTCCATCTGGTTTGTCAAGGCTGGTTATTAAATATATCTTTGGCGATAAAGCGGCAGAGAAAATAAGGAGCGAAAGATGGCAGGAACTGTAGGATGTGGGCGGATTAGTGAATCATACCGGTCTTCGCATCAGGGACCACATAACACAACATTGTCATCATTAAGCAGTTTTATTTAGTTTTATCCACCTATCACAATATCAAATGCATTAAAGGCGCAAAGAAAGACAAAACTTGAAACAAATTAAAGTAGGACAAGTAGAAGAAAATAATACAAATATTTTAGACCACTGATGGGGGCCTCTGAGGCCCAAACAGGCACTTAAAATATAAACTTAAACCAATGACTATTATAGGACATACTGAATGGAAAAGGGACAAAAAACTTTGTAAAAGCAGATACCTGAAAAGTCAAGGGCAAAACCATAATCTTACGAGAATAAAGTTGAAATTCTACATGAAAACAACATTTTTAGTTTAGAGGGGGGACGTTATAATGTTTCAAGAACATTTTACAAGAATAAATTGGTATGAAAAAAATCATTATGGGCGGAAAAAATGAATACTACGAATATAGGATTTTTTTAAAGTTAACTTCAAAGTCATGTTTTATAACTGTATTTAAAAAAAGTCCTAATAATATGAGAAAAAAGTTGTACAATTACAGAAAAAAAAAAATTCCAACAAAAAGTCAAAATATTAAAAAATTGTAACAACCAATAAAGGTGTGTTTTAATATTCAAATTATGGTATAACAAAGAAAAAATTTAATTACTGTTACAAGAGTTAAGTTGTATATTTAAAAAAAAATCTGAAAATAAAGAAAAAACTTGTTACAAGACATATAGCAAATTACTGCTACAAAAATTGCATTAAAAAAAATCATAAAATAATGGAAAAATATTGCAACATTACAAGAACAAAAAAAAAACATGTCAAGTACAAAAATAAAGCTGAATCTTTTTTGTCAAAAATATAGGAAAAAGTTTGTAGCGTATGAATAAAGGTGTATGTTTTCATATTCAAATTACAATTGGATAATGAAAAATGTTAAACCACTGTTACAAAAATTAAGTGACACATTTTTTAAAAAAAAGTTGCAACATTATAAGAACAATCAACTTGCGAAAAAAAGATAAAGCTCTTATCTTTTTCCGGTAACGTTATATGAATAAAAGTTGTGCTTTTAATAATAAATTTGTAATATTATGAGAAAAACAAATACATTTTTGGTGGCATATTTAAAAGAAACAATACAATGAAAAAAATGTTGCAATGTAAGGACAAAACAAAATAAGTTGTAATCTTATGAGAAAAAGTGGCAAACTAGGAGTTGTTAATCTTNATAGGAATTTCCAGTTTACCCTGTCAAATGCTTTTTCTGCATCTAGAGAAAGGATAATAGTTTCCAAATTCTGTATGTTAGAATAATCTATGAGGTTAATTAATCTACGTGTGTTAGTTGAGGAGTGTCTACCTTTAATAAAACCTGTTTGGTCTGGATGGATTATGAAAGGAGTTATTTTTTCTAACCTTCTAGCCAAAGCTTTACTGATTATTTTAAAGTCTACATTAATTAAGGAAATTGGGCGATAGCTAGATGGGAGTGTGGAGTCTTTTCCTGTTTTTAATAAGAGAGTAATATTAGCCTAGGTTATAGTTGGAGGCATTTTATTTTTCTCCTTTATTTTTATTAACATTTTGTAAAAGTCCAGAATTCTTTGTAGAATTCATCAGGAAAACCATCTGGGGCTGGGGCTTTATTATTAGGCATGTGCTGGAGAGATTCCTGGAGTTCGCCAACAGATAGAGGTGAGTTTTTGAGTTTTTTTAAACACTGATCCCTCCCGCTACATCTACTTTTTCCCTGGCACACCAGGCGTGTTACGAAGCAGAGTCACGATGCCATCTACTGTACATAGTTGGCAGGACAAGCTACATTTACACAGTCCTGTTATCACGTCTTTATGAGCAAGGGCCAACAGGTAATTTGTTTAATTTGTGCCGGTCCAAATGTATTGGTGGCACATATATATTAATGTATGGGGGATGCTGATTGCCATTGTCTATTTTGCTCTTCCTATTTTCCTCTGTCATGTAGGAAAAGCACTTTTTTCACAAAGTGAACGAACGCTTGTCAAAGCCCAACATCTTCATCCTCAACAATCGCTGGGACGCCTCAGCAAATGAACCAGAATACATGGAGGAGGTAATTGTCTCACTCATGCGCCAAATCATGTTTAAATGTTTAAATATTTAAATAATAAACTTTAAAAAATGTAATTCTCTAGGTGAGAAAGCAGCACACGGATCGTTGCGTGAACTTCCTGGTGGAGGAGCTGAAGGTGGTGGACCGCGAGCAGGCGCCCAACCGCATCTTCTTTGTGTCCGCCAAGGAGGTGCTCAACTCCCGCATGCAGCGGGCTCAGGGGATGCCCGAGACAGGTGAGGCTTCATCTTATGTTTGATGGCGAGCACGCTTGTACGGTGAGCGAGCACACCGTTTGCCCTAACATGGAGTTTCTCTCTTTCACCAGGTGGCGCCCTGGCTGAAGGCTTCCAGGAGAGATTAAAGGAGTTCCAGAGCTTTGAGAGGAGGTTTGAGGTCTGTACGAGTGTGTGTTTGTGTGTTGACGTCATCGTAGTTCACTAAGGAGTCTGGTTGTCGTAAATCACTGTTTTTAGTTAGCGGACAGTTGCACTCAAAATGAGTCAACCCTCATTTGGTACTTGAAAGTGTCATGTGCAATGGGGTTTGAATAATTGTGCAATAATTTAACAGCAGAATGCATGTGGAAAAAATGCTGTTAAAGCGCCGAGCCTTTAAATGCCATGTTGGAGGATGCAAAGTAAAATGTTGCAGGACCATCTTGGCTGGAACCTTGCCTTGCTCACTGCTTAGCTTCTCCCGTCAAGCACCTCTTCAAACAGGCTGTCTTGACCTTCGTCAACAACCGCTGTGCTTTTTCCGTCAACCTGCGTCTTCATTGTTGAAGTCTAGATTCACTAAGGCGAGGGCATCGCTTTATTTACTTTCTGCCTTGATTTTATTCTGTTTCTGTACTGCCAAGCTGTGTTTTATGCAAGGATATTTAGCCAATATTTTATGTACAGTAGATCCCCGCTATTCTCAGGGGTTATACATTCCGATAAACAAACAAACAATGGACGTACCCGAAAATGTGCCCCACACATTATTAAACGAATTTAAAAAGTATAGAATATACAGGTACTCTCCACTAATGAATGATAATGAAGGATGAACGATAGATGGACTCGACTTTTTATGGGCCGCTGTAGAAATATAATAAGAACAAAAAAACAGCAAAAATGGAAATGATTTAACAAGAAAAATCTAGAATATTGACATTAATTAAAAAATAGGGATGATATGATACGCCAGTATTGTCCAACTTTATTTCCAATGCCGATATCAGCCGATACAGATATGTGAAACATAACATATCTCCTGTTAACACATATCTGTTGTGAAGCTAATGGACGCGGCAACAGCACTTGCTGTCAACAACATTGTACAATAAGCTAAATTCTGAGAAATACTGCGGCAAGTTTTGGTGAATCCAGAGTCTTCCGTCGGTCCAGAGCGATACATTCCATGATTTTTTGATAGATGGTTTTGGAAGTACTGTAAGGAAGAAGTCTTGGTTCCGTCTCGCATAACCAACGCTTTGCAGTCATTACAAATAAAAAGTTTAATATTCAAAGGAAACTCCACAGACATGATGCAAGCGGCATAGAAAATGGATGGGTTTTCAAAAAGTTTTGTTGGTTGTGTTTTTAGAATATAATGGGCCGGTAAAAAACAAAAACAACAGTTGTGGGCCATAAAGGGACCCCGGGCCACAGTTTGGACACCACTGGTTTATGTGGAAAAAACAGCCTATTTTTGAGAGAAAAGGAGAGAGAAAAAGCACAAATCAAGGTTTTCTAATATTCATTAAAGCAAAATAGCGAATAAGCGAGGATCTATTGTCTTTGAATTTCTTCTAGAGGTTTTACCTTCTTTTTCTTTCACTTCTTATTTGTATTTCATTTGACATGTTTTTATCATTTTGCTTCACCATCACGTTACTGTGACATTTGAGGAATCGAGGTCGGGGCCGCGGGATGTGCGAGATGCACACTCAGCTGCTGTGTTTTCACACACACACCTTGCGTTCACCATTTCTTTACGTTATGAAGCAGCAGGTGTGTGAGAGCGTCTCGCCCTTGCTTGGCTGTCCCGTCAGCAGCCCCAGGCAAACGTCACAGTAACGCGTGTGTGTGTGTGTCGTGGCCTCGCAGGAGTGTATCTCGCAGTCAGCAGTGAAAACAAAGTTTGAGCAGCACACAATCAGGGCCGAGCAGATCACAGAAAAAGTCAAGTGCATCATGGACGCCATCAACATCGAGGCGGCGGAAAAGAGGTGAGTCCCTCATGTTCTGCTCACCTTTTAGCGGCTGTGCTTTTGGAGAGATGTGACATTCAGGAAGAGGTACAGCAGGGGGAGGGAGCCGTTTAGCGGCACAATTTGGACTTTTACACGTTTAAACACTTTTGTGGGGCGACGCTTTAGGGTTGCGGCATTGGAGGACCGAGAGTATCAACTGGACCGGTTGGATTTTGTACGAAATCAGCTTCGGCTGCTGATTGATGACATCAACAAGAAGATCAAGGCCATCAGTGAGGATGTGGAGTCCAAGGTAGCTTCCATTATCGTTTTTCAACATGAGCAATGATGCAATGTCATTTTTCTGGCTTTTTTTTCAGGTGTCCAACGCCATGGGTGAGGAGATCTGCCGCCTGAATGTCATTGTGGACGAGTTCCACGCTGACTTTCACCCGTCACCTCATGTTCTCAAGCTCTACAAGTCTGTAAGTGGACACCTTTGGACATCAGATGTCCCTTTTTAACACAACAAGCAGCATGGGTTTTTTTGCGCTTCAAATGTCTTTTAATTAATAAATAATTTATGTTTTGTGGTTTAATCCAACATAATCATCATCAAAATATATAGTGTTTTGCCTAAATTAAGCATTACAATCATAAAAATGGTTAAATTAAGTCAAATATGGCATTCAAGTATGTTCTACATTGATCCCTAGGTGTCAGTAATGTTACATTAATGAGACAATAGCCACCACAGGAAGTACAAGAAGTAAAAAAGGGAATTCTCCCAATGCATGTGTGAGTTTATATTATGTTTTATGGGTCCTATTTTGTCTTACTATATTGGGTAATAAGAGTGTAAAGGTTATTATAGGGGTGTTATTTCATGTCTGGGGGCTCTAATATGTTGTACACAGGTTTTTTGTATTGATTTATAAATTAGGACTCCTACTTCGTGGAAACTCCATTATCCGAGTCCATAGAGGAAGAACTAAAGAGTGCTCCCTCAGGGGATTCTCTTGTTCTGCTGGGTGATTTTAACACTCATGTTGGCAGCGACAGTGAGACCTGGAGAGGTGTGACTGTGAGGAACGGCCCCCCTGTTATTAACCCAAGCGGTGTTTTGTTATTGGACTTCTGTGCTCGTCACAGATTGTCTATAACGAACACCATGTTCAAGCATAAGGGTGTCCACATGTGCACTTGGCACCAGGACACCCTGGGCCGCAGTTCAATTATTGACTTTGTGGTTGTGTCGTCGGACTTGCGGCTACATGTTTTGGACACTCGGGTGAAGGGAGGGGCGGAGCTGTCAACTGATCACCACCTGGTCGTGAGTTGGTTACGATGGTGTGGGAGGATGCCGGTCAGATCTGGCAGGCCCAAACGCACTGTGAGGATCTGCTGGAAACGTCTGCCAGAGCCCCCTGTCAGAAAGCGTTTTAACTCCCACCTCCGGGACAGCTTTGACCAAGTTCCGAGGGAGGCAGCGGACATTGAGTCTGAGTGGGCGATGTTTCGTGCCTCCATTGTCGATGCGGCTGATCGGAGCTGTGGCTGTAAGGTGGTCTGTGCCTGTCGTGGTGGTAATCCCAGAACCTGTTGGTGGACACCAGTGGTGAGGGATGCAGTCAAGCTGAAGAAAGAGTCCTATCAGGCCCTTTTGGCCCATGGGACTTTGGAGGCAACTGACAGGTACCGGTAGGCCATGCGGCCTGCAGCTCTGGCAGTTACTGAGGCGAAAACCCGTAAATGTTAGAAGTTCGGAGAGGCCATGGAAAATGACTTCCGGATGGCTTCAAAGAGATTCTGGACCACCATCCGCCATCTCAGGAGGGAGAAGCAGTGCACAGTCAACACCGTGTAAGGTGGGGACAGTGTGCTGCTGAACTCGACTCGAGATGTTGTGGACCGGTGGAGGGAATACTTTGAAGACCTCCTCAATCCAACCGACACGTCTTCCAACGTGGAAGGGTTCTCCTATCTCTGGGGCTGAGGTTATCAAAGTGGTCAAAAAGCTTCTTGGTGGCAAGGCCCCGGGGATTCCCCGGGCATGAGATCCGCCCGGAGTTCCTTGAGGCCCTGGATGCTGTGGGCGTGTCTTGGTTGACACGACTCTGCAGCATCGTGTGGACATGGGGGTCGGTGCCGCTGGACTGGCAGACTGGGGTGGTGGTTCCGCTTTTCAAGAAAGGGGACCTGAGGGTGTGTTATAACTACTGTGGGATCACACTCCACAGCCTTCCCGGTAAGGTCTATTTAGGGGTTCTGAAGAGGAGGATCCGGTGGATAGTCGAATCTCGGATTCAGGAGGAACAGTGTGGTTTTCATCCTGGTTGTGGAACTGTGGACCAACTCTATAATCTCGGCAGGGTCCTTGAGGGTGCATGGGAGTTTGCCCAACCAGTCTACATATGTTTAGTGGACTTGGAGAATTCCGTGGTCTTTACGGAATACTGTAGGGAGTGCTCCGGGAATATGGGGTATCGGACAACCTAATCCAGGCGGTTCGTTCCCTGTATGACCGGTGTCAGAGTTTGATTTGCATTGCCGGCAATAAGTCGGACACGTTTCCATTGAGGGTGGGACTCCGCCAGGACGTTCCTACCCTCACCTATGGTCGTGAGCTTTGGGTAGTGACTGAAAGGACAAGATGGCAGGTACAAGCGGCCGAAATGAGTTTTCTCCGCAGAGTGGCTGGGCTCTCCCTTAGAGATAGGGTGAGAAGCACTGTAATCCGGGAGAGACTCGGAGTAGAACCGCTACTCCTCCACATTGAGAGGAGCCAGATGAGGTGGCTCAGGCATCTGGTTAGGATGCCTCCTGGGCGCCTCCCTGGGGAGGTGTTCATGGCATGTCCAACTGGTAGGAGGCCTCGGGGAAGACCCAGGACATGTTGGAGAGACTATGTCTCTCAGCTGGCCTTGGAACGCCTTAGCATCCGCCGGGAAGAGCTAGACGAAGTCGCCGGGGAGAGGGAAGTATGGGCCTCTCTGCTTAGGTTGCTGCCCCCGCGACCAACCTCAGATAAGAGGTTAGATGGATAAGAGAAAATGGATGGATAGATGGATGGTGATAAACAAGGTATTACTGTACTCCCATTAGCTCCTGCTCCAAAAACAAGCATGATTGCTCATTGTAGATGCTAAATCATGGCTTCCAAACCCGCATGCTGTTGTTTTTCTATATCAGGGGTGTCTGCAGTGTGGCCAGGAGGCCATTTGCGGCCCACATTTATTTTTCTATTGTTCCACGGGACATTCTAAAATATATAATTCAATAAGAAAATTTAAGAAAAAACTTAACAGTACAGTAATTTTGCAAGAATAACGTCAAAATATTAAGAAAAGTTTTAAACTAACGAGAACAATTTGTAATTTTACGAGAATAACTAACATACTTTTAGTAGCATACAATTGAAATATTAAAGATTTTTATTGAAGTCGCAATATTGTGAGAAACTAAAAAGATAAAATACTTTTTGGGAAAATTAGATCGTGGGTAAAAGTTATATTGTGGGAATAAATTGCAAATAATATAGGAATAAAATCATAAAATGAGAAACACTTTTACAACAAGTAACTCAAAATGAAAAATATTTTAGCAGAAATTGATAAAACCGCTGTACTTTTACCAGAATAAAGTTAAAAAAAAAAATCATATTTTAATAATAAAAAAGTCACAATTTTACAAATATAAGTGACGTTGAAAGAAGTAACGATGGGCTTTTTCACCTACAGTAAATGCCAAAAGCTTAGATGCAGTTTTTTTTCTTGGAACAGACAGCTTTTCTTAGCATATCTACACGTGTTGCTTTACATAATATCAAAGTGGCAAAGGTGCCTCCTTTCAGTTTTCACTACGTGGCCCTCTCTGCAAAAACATTTGGACAGTCCTGGTCTATTTAATTATATTTTGTGGCAAACTTGAGTCAAGAGATAGTCAACAAGAGATGGTTGGAGGCACTTCCGCTTGCTTCAAGGAAGAGTCTGTTTAACCGGGCAAGCAATAGCCAGTACTGAAGTCACAGTAAAATAAACACTAGATGGAACGCTAAGTTCAAAATGACAGCACAACGTGTAGCAGGTAAGTAAACACACGTAGGGCAACTACTACCATTATGGGGAATAATAAACCACAAATATGTTATGTCTAAACTTTTTAGAAAACAAGTGCCGCAAGGCATGCTGGGAAGTAGCAGCTAGCGCTGCCAGGTCCCTTGTAACAAGGAGCAGGAAAGTTCTGGAACTGTTCATGTTCTGAACTTCCAAGATTGGATCCGGTGGACTATATGTCAAATACTTGATGCAGCCTAGACTGTTGAGTTTGAGACTCTAAATTGTCCTCCAAACGTGGCCCAAAGTCAGCTGGGATAGGCTCCAGTTCACCTGGGACCCCGATGAGGACATAGAAAATGAATTATGACTGACCTTTTGATCCTTCATACTTGTTTTGCCAGGAGCTTCTGGCTCACGTGGAACAAGGGATGGGCAAGAACCTGGCCTTCCGCTGCTCTGATGCCGTCAACGCTTCAATCCAGTCCACTCAGAGATACATGACCGGTACTTTGTATTGACTCTCACTACAGTTTGTCATGTCTTAGCCAGTGGATAAGACATTAAAGAGACAAGATTCAAGAACAGTGAACAATGGCAAGAACATTGAATCCTAATGTGTGGAAATTCGTTTACTGCAACCAGATCTGAAACCAGCGCTCCCTACCTTTTTTCCCTCTGCAGAGAGCATGTTACCTTTGCTGCCATCCACCAGCCAGAGCCAAATCCACATGCTGGTGCCCAACAGGAAGCTGGACCTAAGCTACGACCTCAACTGCGCTTCCCTGTGCAACGACTTCCAGGAGAACATCCAGTTTCGCTTTTCCTTGGGATGGACTGCAGTGGTGCACCGCTTCCTGGGGTCTGTCAATGCCGAGAGAGCACTTAAGCTGGTGGACCAGAAATTCCAGGTAGGTAACCTGGAGCATACGATAATAGGAAAGTGTTCTTTTTTTAACTTAACGTGACTGTGAGGTATTCTCCTTCAGGCCTCTCTGCCAGCCCTGCCCCCAGCCACCACACCCTCCTCAGGACCCCCGTCAACGGCAGTGCAGCCCAACCACGACACGGCCCTAATGACCCAGGAAGACTTGATGGTAGCCATGGCAACCAACGTGGCCTCCATCACTTCCCGCACTTCCATGAGCGCTCTCGTCGTGGGGGGAGTGGTACGCCGTGCACTCACGTGAACACGCTGATGCCTCGAACGCATCACAAACCTGTCGCTCGTTCACGTGTGTTCAGGTGTGGAGGACGCTGGGCTGGAGGCTCATCTGCATGGTGGGCTCCCTCTACGGTCTGCTGTACCTGTACGAGCGCCTCACCTGGACCACAAAGGCAAAGGAGCGCACCTTTAAGCGCCAGTTTGTGGACTTCGCCACGGACAAGCTGCAGCTCATCGTCAGCTTCACAAGTGCCAACTGCAGCCACCAAGTGCAGCAGTAAGTACTTCCCCCATACCTCCATCATATCTTCCATATTTCTCTCTACATCATCAGCGTTAGTGCTTTCAGAAAGCACAAGTAGAAGGGCGTCATAGAAGTAAAAGGTTTGTTGCAAGAACAAAGTTGGAATATAATAAAGGTGATGAGCCATACAATTAAGTTATGGGAAAGAGTAGTCGAAGCTAGACTAAGGGCCCACGTGAGCATTTGTGAGTAGCAGTACGGTTTTATGCCAAAGAAAAAGTACTACAGATGCAGTATTTGCTTTGAGGATGTTGATAGAAAAGTACCTGGAAGGTTGGGGGAGCTGCATTGTGTTTTTGTAGATCTGGAGAAAGCTTATGACAGGGTGCCCAGAGAGGAACTGTGGTATTGTATGAGGAAGTCTGGCGTGGCAGAGAAGTTTGTTAGAGCGGTGCAGGACATGTAAGAGGACTGTAAGACAGTAGTGAGGTGTGCTGTAGGTGTGACAGAGGAGTTTCGAGTGAAGGTGGGACTCTGTTAGGGATCAGCTCTGAGCCCCTTCTTGTTTACTATGGTGATGGACAGGCCGACGGACAAGGTTAGATAGGAATCTTTGTGTACTATGATGTTTGCAGATGACATTGTGATATGTAGTGAGGACAGGGAATTGGTTTAGACACAGTGCCGCTGAGGAAAAGACAGGAGGCAGAACTGGAGGTAGCAGAGATGAAGATGCTGAGGTTCTCTTTGGGTGTGACCAGGATGGACAGGATCAAGTATGAGTACATCGGAAGCACAGCACATGTTTTGGAGATAAAGTCAGAGAGGCCAGACTGAGATGGTTCGGACATGTCCAGAGGAGAGATAGTGAGTATATTGGTAGAAGGATGCTGAGTTTTGAACTGCCAGGCAGGAGGCCTAGAGTAAGACCAAAGAGGAGGTTTATGGATGAAGTAAAAGAGGACATGAAGGTAGTTGGTGCGAGAAGAGGATGCAGAAAGGAAAAGAAGAAGAATGTATTTTTTGAAAAGTTTAAAACATAGTCAAAATTCATCATTTTATCTTTAATCTTTTTTTTACTAGAATAATTGTACAAAGAAAATAAAATTGTAATTTTAAGAGAAATAAGTTGCACTGTTACACGAAAAATATATTACGAGAATAAAATAGTACAATAAATATATCATATAATATTAATGCAATTAATAAAGAAATATATAAACAAACAGTAAATAATGAATACAAATATTTGTAAAAATCAAGATAATAAAATTTTAATATTCTCAGATTACAATGGGTTTTATGTTTTTTTAAAAGATGAGCACAAAGTTGTAATTAAGGAATAAATGTCAAAATTCCCCAATATTACTATGATTGTATTCTATCTTTTTTTTTTTTTAAATAAAATTATGACGAAGTTATTTTACAAAAAAAAGCATGAAAAAATAAAAAAAATTTAACTTTCAGAAACATATTTTGCCCTGTAGGCCGTACGGTGGTCAGGAGATTTGGAAAGACGTGGGTTGGAATCTCCGTTGGGCATCTCTGGGTTTTCTACGGGTACTCCGGTTTCCTCCCACATTCCAAAAACATTAGGTTAATTGGTATGAATGTGAGTGTGAATGGTTGTTTGTATATATGTGCTATATATATTATGTATGTATATATATATATCTATGTATGTATATATCTATATATATATATGTGTGTGTATATATATATATATATATATAATGTATGTGTGTATATATATATATTGTGTGTGTATATATATATATATATATATATATATATATTACAATTGTATTTCTTTATAAATAACAAAAAATTTGTAGTACAAAAGTGTTTATCTATTTGTCAGATACTGTAAGCCTGATCCTGCATGCTGTTTTTTTCCCCTTATTGCTCCTCTTTCATCATAGTCGTGTGGAAATCTGCAAAGCCATGAATTATACATCTACACACATTTGAAGCGTACGTCAATAAGAAGCAGTGTGACGCTGTGCCTTTTGTGTGTGTGTTGGCAGGGAGATGGCAACCACCTTCACTCGCCTGTGTCAGCATGTCGAGCAGACACAGAAAGAACTGGAAGCCCAAATCCACCAACTCACAGCCAACATAGATCAGTTGGAGACTGTACAGAGCCACTCCAAGACCCTGCGGTTAGACCCTCTTATTATTATTATTGCTAGTAGTAGTTGTAATACTGTATTTTTATTTTAGTTTTATTTAGATTTTGTCGTTTTATTTTAAGCTATAATCTTGCTATCTTACTCAAAATACTCCGCATTTTGCAAGAAATAAGCCCAAATATTACAAGAATAGGGACGCCAGAGAGGCGTCCGGGAGGCATCATGACCAGATGCCCAAGCAACCTCATCTGGCTCCTCTCAATGTGGAGGACCAGTGGTTCTACTCCAAGTCTCTCTCGGATTTCACCCTCTCCCTAAGGGAGAGCCACCCTGCGGAGGAAACTCATTTCGGCAGCTTGTACCCGCTCGTCCTTTCAGTTACTACCCAAAGATCGTGAACACAGGTGAGGGTAGAAACGTAGATCCACCGGTAAATTGAGCTTTGCATTTCGGCTCAGCTTTCTCTTCATACACAAAGGACCGATGCAGAGTCCGCATCACTGCAGATGCCGCACCAGTCCGTCAATCTCGTGTTCCATCTTTCACTCGTGAACAAAAACCCAGAGGTACTTAAACTCCTCCACTTGAGGCAGGACCTCATCCCCGACCTGGAGATGGCACTCCAACCTTTTCCGGGCGAGAACCATGGACTCGGATTTGGAGGTGCTGATTCTCATCCCCACCGCTTCACACTCAGCTGCGAACCAATCCAGTGAGAGTTGAAGGTCACGGCTTGATGAAGTCAACAGGACCACATCATCTGCAAAAAGCAGAGACAGAATCCTGCGGCCACCAAACCGAAACCCCTCAACGCCCTGGCTGCGCCTAGAAACTCTGTCCATGAAAGTAATGAACAGAACAGGGAAGTCAAACTGGGAGAGGGACTGCCTGAATTAGGTGGTCTGTTACCCCATATTCCTGGAGCACTGCCAACAGTATTCCTCGAGGGACACGTTCGAATGCCTTCCCCCAATCTACAACACACATGTAGACTGGTTGGGCAAACTCCCATGCACCTTCACGAGCCTGCTGAGAGTATAGAGTTGGTCCACAATTCCACGATCAGGACGAAAACTACACAGCTCCTCCTGAATCCGACATTCGACTATCCGGTGGATTCTGCTCTTCAGTTTCCCCCGAGTAGACCTTATAAGGAAGGCTGAGGAGTGTGATCCTGCGATAGTTAGAACACACCCTCCGGTCCCCCTTCTTAAAAAGCGGGACCACCACCCTGATCTGCCAATCCAGGGCCACTGCCCCCGATGCCCACACGATGCAGCAGAGTTGGGTCAACCAAGACACGCCCACAGCATCGAGGGCCTTAAGGAACTTCAGATGAATCTCATCCAGCTCCGGGGCCCTGCCACCGAGTAGCTTTTTGACCACCTCCGTGACCTCAGCCCCAGAGATCAAAGAACCCGCCTCAGAGTCCCCAGGCACTGCTTCCATGTTGGACGTCGGTGGGATTGAGGAGGTCTTCCAAATATTCCTCCTTTCCACCAATCCACATCTTGAGTCGAGGTCACACCGTCCCCACCATACACTGTTGACTGTGTACTGCTTCCCCCGCCTGAGACGGCGGATTCTGGACCAGAATCTCTTTGAAGCTGTTCTGAAGTGGTTTCCCATGGCCTCTCCGAATTCATCTCATGTCTTTTGCCTCTAGCACCCACCAGAGCCGCAGACCGCTTGGCCTGCCGGTACCCGTCGTCTGCCTCCAGAGGCCCATGGGCCAAAAAGGCCCGACTCCTTCTTCAGCTTGACGGCATCTCCACTGCTGGACACCCACTGGTGTCCACCAACGGGTTCTGGGGTTACCGCCACGATCGACATCGACTACCTCACAGCCACAGTTCAAATGCCCAATTGTAGTACCAAAACACATTTGTATTAGTAGAGAATAACGTCTCTAAAATATTGCAAGAAAAAAGGTTTTGATTAAGTCATGTTAATGGTGTGTGTATATAAAAGAAAAGTGGTAATGCTACAAGACCGTGTTTTTATTATTATGATAAGGAAGTTCAGTTTACAATAAAAAAAAGACATAGTATCACAAGAAAAAAACTATGAGAATAAAGTAGTAATTTTGAGGAAAAAAAACTAATACTACGAGAATACAGAATTTCAGAAGGACATTTTTTTCAAGGAAAAAAAGTTGTAGTATGCGAAAAATGCACCGGGAGGCATCCGGACTAGATGCCCGAGCCACCTCAACTGGCTCCTCTCGATGTGAAGGAGCAGCGGCTCTACTCTGAGCCCCTCCCGGATGGCCGAGCTCCTCACCCTATCTCTTAGGGCGAGTCCGGCCACCCTATTGAGGAAACTCATTTCCGCCGCTTGTATCAAAGTCTTGATCCATAACTCATGACCATAGGTGAGGGTAGGAACGTAGATCGATCGGTAAACAGAGAGCTTTTCCTTCCAGCTCAGCTCTCTCTTCACCCTGACAGTCCCTAAGGCGTAGGGAAATAACCCTCTCGTTCACCGGGGCTGACTCCAGCACAGAGGCACCAAGCTGGGGGCCCACACCAGCTCGCCGCCTCTCCCCTGCAGCATCTCCAGAGAAAAACAAGGTCCAGCCCCTCTCAAAGAAATTTGGTTCCAGAGCCCAAACTGTGGGTTGAGGTGAGTCCGACTATATCTAGTCGGAATCTCTCCGCCTCTTCCACAAGCTCGGGCTCCTTCCCCACCAGAGAAGTGACATTCCATGTCCCAAGAACCAGATTTGGCCGCCGAAGACCAGGTCGCCCGGACACCCGTCCTCGACCACTGCCCAAATCGCATTGCACCGGACCCTTATGCTTGCCCCTGCAGGTGGTGGATCTCCAGGGGCGAGTTCCCAGGTGGCTTCTTCGGGCTAGGCCCGGCCATGCCCCACGGGTGAAGACCTGGCCACCAGGCGCTCGCCTGCGAGCCCCTCCCCCAGGCCTGGCTCCAGGGTGAGGCCCTGGTATCCCACGTCCGGGCGAGGTGTGGTCACTCCTCTTGTTGTTTATCATAGGGGTCTTCTGAATCACTCTTAGTCTGGCCCGTCATCTAGAACCTGTTTGCCTTGGGAGACCCTACCAGGGGCATAAAGCCCCCGACAACATAGCTCCTAGGATCACTCGGGCACTCAAACCCCCCCACCACGATAAGGTGGTGATTCACGGAAGGGTTTTTGATATTGTGAGAATAGTTATTTTACAAGACAGAAAAAAACATATTACAAGAAAAAAAGTAGTTTCATGAAGGGAAATAATGATAAATTAGCAGTATTACAAAAATAATGGTTGCAATAAGACAGAAGTCATAGTATTAGTCATAATTATATGATGATAATAATGTGTTGTTTTTACCTGTGTGTGTGTGTGTGTGTGTGTTTAGGCACAAGGCCAGTGAGCTGGAGGCACAGTTGGAGAATTTTTCCAAGCAGTACCTGCAGCATCAACGTTGAAGCTTTCTAGGATTGTCTTTATAGTTCAGCACTCCTTTAAGCCGCTAGATGAATATCATGAAGGCTACAAACTAACCAACTTTCTGGGTGCTACTTTTGGACACTAACATGCTTCAAACTGTGAGTACTGTATATCTTTTTTTTGTCACATCAATTTTTACCTCGTATGTCACACGACAACTTCTTACTAAGGACAAATACATAAACATGTCCCAAAAACAAAAAAGGTCCGCTTCGTTGTATAAATCACTTGAATAAAGTATGGTATTTTCTCATACTGTGTCTGGGCACCCGTTATTGACTCAGTCCTGTCGACATAAACAGGTTGACATGTCGGCCGACAGGTTGTGGACATAGATGAACTGCCAACATAGATGGATTGTCAACATAAACCAAACATCATTTTCGACAGGTTGTCAACATAAACATGGGTTGTAGATGGATGGATTGTGGACATACAGGTTGGCATAAATGGGTTGTTGCTATAAGCAGGTTGTCAACATAAACGGGTTGTTGACACAGATGTTTAGCCAAAATAGACAGGCCGTCAACAAAAACCAAAAATAAATTGTCAACATAAACGTGTTGTTGACATGTAGACAGGTTATTGATAGACAAATTGTCAACATACACGGGATGTCAACATGTAGACAGGTTCTTAAGATGGGTTGTCAACATAAGCAAGAGCTCAACATAGGTTGTCAGCAGAAACGAGTTGTCAATCGACGGACTGGCGACATATATATCAAAAAATGTTTTTGACATTAACAGGTTGTCAACAGACATTTTGTCGACATAAACGGGTTGACTTCAAAGTCGTGTCGACATAAAACAGTCTGACGTAAACAGGTTGTCGACATAAGTAGGTTGACAGGTCGACTGGCAGGTTGTGGACATAGACGGTTGTCGACATAGATGTATTGCCAACGTAGATGGATTGTGAACATAAACAAATACATTTTCCACACCAAATGGGTTGTCGATAGATGGATTATCGTCATACAGGTTGGCATACATGGGCTGTTGCTGCTTTCAAGCAGGTTGTCAACTTAAACGGGTTGTTGACAAATCATGTAAATGTGTTGTCAACATAAACGCGTCAACACAGATAAACTGCTGAAATAGACAACAGTCTACATAAACCAAAAAACAAATTATAAAATAAATGGGTTGTTGCTAAAACATAAACTAGTTGCTGACATAACATATAAAAAGGCTGTCGCCGTAAACCGTTGTCGATGAATTGGCCAAATAGATGGATTGTCAACTTAAACCCAAAATAAAATGTCAACATAAACGGGCTGTCGACATGTAGACAGGTTGTTGGTAGATTAATTGTTGATATAAGCTAGGCGACAGTTTGTCAACATAAACGGGCTGTCGACATGTAGACAGGTTGTTAAGATGGGTTGTTGACATAAGCAAGCTCTCGACATGGGTTGTCAGTCGAGGGACTCAACAAAAGCATAAGGTTTTCGACAAACAGGTTCTTGATAGACATGTTGTCGACATAAACAGGTTGACATCAAGGTCTTGTCGACCAAAATGGGTTTTCGACTAAAACATGTCACTGTAACAAGCATCCCGTTCACAAAATGAACTTCTGTGTCAAAATCATTTGTTTTATTGGTTACAGTAAGTGATGGCAACATATCCGTAGCACCCAGCCACGGTACGTTTACAAAAAAACGAAACAAAAAGAGCTGGTGTAGAACAGCACGTTGTTATTCCACCACTATCAGCGTGAGAGGATGATGATGTCACCGCGTCCTTGCTCATTCCTGCAGGCTTCCAACATGAAACAATAAATAGACTCAACTGACTAAAAACAAAACCAAACAAGAAAATTTTTATTTCTGACGAGAAGCTTGAAAGAATGTTGGCACTGAGGCTGACAGGCATGCACGTGAATGCTGATCTTAACAAGTCTCATCGTGTCCAAATACAAAAATATCAACAAAGACATCAAGCACCTTTTGTTTTTGGCCAAAACAAACTACATGAGCTCATTTCCACTTGCATGTGTGCATGACCTTTCCAAACATCACTACTATTCATACTGGCTTGATAGGATCAATAACTTTTTATCAGTCATTTATTTTTTAGACCCATCAATTTTTTTAGTTGTCATTTATATTTATTTTAATATGTTGTTGTAATATTAGACTTGAAAATTGTAGTACTCCTACATTGTTATTTGCATTACGATCATAATTTTGTGATATTTGCCTTTAAATTAGCAGAATGACTTATCGGTATCTGCAATACTGCCCCTGTATTTGCTTGGTATCAAATTGACACCAAAACACAGTGTCGCCCATCTCTCCTTTCACACAGATCAACAAGTGGAAGTGATTTTGCTAGCTTGTTACGGGAACGATCGGCAAACAGACGAAACATTCGTTTGCTCCGGAAGTGCCGGGATGAAAGGGTGTGTGTGTGTGCAAAGCTAGGCTGCTAAGCAACATGCTAAATCCCTAATGGACGCTTGACAATCTGTCACTGTCAAGTATGTGGACTATTTTAGGTTTCCTGTCGCTATGGCGACAAACCACTCTTGAACCGTGAAGACGATTTGGCACTCATGACGACACTTAAGATCTATATGTAAAAAGACACAAAAAAAAAAAACGAGCTCAGAAGCTTCTTTTCACACAGACGCCCCTGCATTTATCCATCATTGCCTTTTACACGGAACCCCTCAAAGTGGAATAGTGTACTTTCACACAATTACTATGAACTGTTGCCCTTTTGGCCCCTCATTCTATATCGATGTTGTTCACACAGGACAGAGGTTTATGTATAATGGGGGTTGTAAGACTACCTCCCGAGGTGGAAAAATGCCTGGTTGATTCGGACCCTTCATTCCGTGCCGGTGCCGTTCGTACAGAATAGTGACAAAGGTCAAAAGGCGGAAAAATGGCGGCTTTTATCGGCAGTCAAAGAGGGGCTTCTGATACTACCGCCCCAAGATTATATATTACCTCTTCGATTTCATCCTCTCATTTGGTGTCGGTGCCTTTTTATACAGAGGAGCTACACAGATAGGGGTAAAGGAAAAGGTGGAAAACTGCCTGGTTGGCTTTATTCCTTAATACAGCAATATCAATAAAACAAAAAGGCAGAAAGGCTTTCAGAGGCAGTGTAAAAGGGGCTTCTCATACTACCCCTCTAAGGCAGAAAATTGCCAGGTAAATTTTATCCTGATTCTGTGTCGGTGCCGTTTACATAGAACACTATGTAAAAAGGGCTGAAAAATGTCAAATGAATACAGTCTCAGAAAGTGGAATAATGCCTGGTGAATTTTGTCCCCTCATGAAGTGTCAGTGCCTTTTACACAGAATGGCGACATAGAAAATAACAGTGTAAAAGGGACTTATGATATTACCCCTCCAAGGTATAAATGGTTGCTTTATTCGCCTTGTTCTGTGTCAGTGCTTGTTAAACAGAACAGCAACAAGGACAAAAAAGCAGAAAAATGCCATCTTTCACAGGCGATGTAAAAGTGCAATGCGACCTCCCAAGGTGGAATATTGCCTGGTCGAATTTGTCTATGCCTTTAGGCAGAATGGCGACATGAAAAAAGGCAGAAAAATGCCGGCTTCTGATACCACCTAGTGGATTATATGCCCTTATTCTGTGTTGGTACCATTGATAAACAAGCGTTTGCACGCAGTATGAAAGGGACTTCTTATACTACATCCTAATGTGGAAAAATTGCCGGGCCAATTTCCTGCCTTTAATCTGTAGTGTATTTAAAACAGAAGCACAGCACTGATAAAGGCCTACAGAGACAACCACCCAAGTTGGAAAACTACCTGGTAAATTTCCTGTCCTCATTTCGTGCCTTTTATACAGAACAGCGACTCAGACAAAAAGGCAACTTTTCCATGCTGTGTGAAAAGGGCTTCTGCAAGACCATTTATGAACCCTAAACTGCAGAGACAACATTGGGTCATAAAAGCAATACGGTGCCTTGTTGTTGTTAATTTGTCCAAGTGAATTTCCGAGAAATAGAACTCATAATTTAGGAATGGAATATTTTGGTAGATCATAGAAAACTTGTTAATTGCGTTTTTTTATATATTATTAGAGCCCTCTAGACATTAAGTAGCACCCCTATAGTCATTTTTACACTACTACTGCAGAATATAGTAAACATAAGAAAAAATAAGACAGAATAATAATAAAGACTCACACGTCAGCATTGCAAAAGTTTCTTGTTTTTTTTTTTTAACATTAGTGACACCTAGTGACCTGTGTAGAATACTACTTATAAAGTCGGAGTGCATCTTCTGGATGCCTTGTGTATTTTACTTCATTTAGCCATTTTTATGTTCAAATGCTTAATTTAGATCATCAAATTTGCTTAAATATTCACTTAAAAGAACCGATAATAGGCCATATTCAAGCACAAAACAGCTGATTTAATAATACATTTGTGAAAACCCCGTGATAAGAGTGAAGTACTTGGTAGTATTTCTAGAGAATACTGCTTTCTGTAAGGCAGAATGGAGAAGTGTTGTTGTTTTAGGGGATCCGGGCACCTGAGATGGCTGACGCATGAGAGGTCCAAGCATCCAACAAGGGGAGCTTCAAAGGGGCAAAAAGAAAAGTGAAAGTAAGTTACGTGCTCAATTGTACGGTAAAAAGTACAGCTCTGGAGTGCCTTACTGGGTTTCTGCCTAAACGAGTAGAAGTACTAACAGTTTATTTTGGTAAAGAACCAAGAACAAAAAAAATTGTTTTTCCCCCCCTCTATTTATGGCACGTGAGTTCAGATCCAGGAAGTTCACGCCTGCTTGAAAACTTGGACTTGATTTTTTTTTAGTGCTGCTGAAAAGAGTCTCTGCAGTCCTTGGTGGTCCTCCATATCACTTTGTGTCCTCCAGAAGCAGGCGTTCCCCGTCCTACTTCGGGGTTTACGGGCAGCTCGTTTGCACATACGGACTTCCAAATTAAGACTACTACCAAGCACTTGGCTAGAAGTTTCTGCTGACGAATGCCAGAGGTCCTCTCCTTCTAAAACACCCTTATATAGGCACACACACACACACACACACACATCATTATGTTGTTTAAGACACCAGGTTGTGTCAAAATGAGAGTAAGTAGAAATCAAATATTAAAACAAGTAAAAAAAAAAAAAAAATCCACATTATATATGCATATATGATCCATACACACACACAATGCTATACATAGGAACCGTCTTTTATATATAAATATACAAATGACTTAACAGACATCATCCTACGAGAACAGGGTGAGGATTTGGGCATATCCGCTAATCCTACAGTTCATTTTGTTTGAAAGTAATTTAACCCTCATCTATTTTTGGAGAAATTGTGGGTAGAAAGATTGTGTATTGTCTCACGGCGCTGACACAGTGAATGGGGTGGTGGTGATGGAGGACAGCCAGGATTGGGTTATTTTAGTTCCAGATCCGCAGGAAACTGTCCCAGGAGCCTGTGGCCACGGCCATGCCGTCCTCTGTCACGCCCAAGCAGCTGACTCGGTTGTCGTGGCCCGCCAGCACACCTACGTGACGGAAAGAAGCAAGAGTCAAACACAAACATCTCATCCTGACTGGCCAGAATTAGGCTACAGTGACATCCGGTATAAGTATTTACAGCACTTTTCAAACATTATCTTGCAGCCTTATTCAAAAATGATTCTACACACAACACCAAAATTTAAAATAAACCAAAAAATCACTTAAATCACATGCATAAGTATTCACTGCCTTTGCTCCAAAGCTAAAATTTGAGCTCAGGTGCATCCCATTTCCACTGATCATCCTTGAACTTTGTCTTCAGCTGCATTGGAGTTCTCCTGCTGCAAATCCAGTTGATTGGACAAGCACGGCATCCTTATCCCAACATTGAATAAAAATGATGTTTCCCCCCCACAATTGTACACACCTCCTAATTGCAAACTGAAAAAGTTTTTTTTTTTGGAAGGTTCGCAAACATTAAAAATTGAAAAAAACTTATGTAACTTATAGAACTTATGTAGGCACATGCATAAGTATTTACAGAGTTCAGGTGCATCTTGTTTTCACTGATTATCCTTGAGATTTGGAAAGGCACGCACCTATGAAATGGGTCGTGGCCAATTATGCAAAAAGATAATTACTGTATTACATAACCAGCCGTGCAACCAATCACAGGTGCAAATAGATTGCAGTCTGACAAACACTGATTTATTAAGTGAATCTGAATGCAGCATAAGTATTAATAGCGCTTAAAATTTTTCCACATTTTGTTTTGTTACAGCTGTGTTCCAAAGTGGAACCAATTCATTTTTCTCCTCAAAATTTCACACTTCAAAATAAAACCCTTAATAAGTCACAATCATAAGTATTCCCAGCCTTTGCTATGAAGCTCAAATTTTATACTGAAATTCTGTCTCCGCACGTACCTGCCCGCTCGCCTTTCAGAGTGTCCCAGACGTTGCAGTTGAAGTCGTCGTAGCCTGCCAGCAGCAGACGTCCGCTCTTGGAGAAGGACACGGATGTGATGCCGCAGATAATGTGGTCGTGGCTGTACATCATCAGCTCCTGGTCGGCACGCAGGTCAAACAGCCTGCAGGTGGCGTCGTCTGAGCCCGTGCCAAAGGCATTTCCGTTAGGGAAGAACTGCAGCGACAACACAACAACATTGAACGCCAAATGATAAATATCCTACTCATATTTTGTCTTCAGTGAGTATGTTAGTTTGCCCGTGCGATTTACAGGCTTTGATGCAGAAGAGCAATAGATGGAAACATAAAAGGCTCTTATGTAGTCAGTTTTTAAACACAATGAAAACATGCACACAATGAAAATGCACTACAAATGTGTATGCGTGTATGACTCACACTGACGGCGTTGATGTCGGACACGTGGCCAGTGAAAGACTGCCTGCACATGCCGTCACGAATGTCCCACAGCTTGGAGGTGGCGTCGCAGGCGCCAGACACAAATGTCTTGTAGTCCGGGCTGAGAGACAAGCTCATCACGTCCCCCGTGTGGCCGGTGAACGTTGTGGCCTGCTGGCCTGTCTCGATGTCCCACAGTGCACTGGAAGAGCGAGAAAGTGCAATGGTATAAACAAGTGAAGGCTTTGCTACACATCTTAAAATAAAGCATGGGGCTCTGCCAAATATCAAGCAGCCCAATACATATGCGTGAGCTGCAGGTTTGATGTTGTATTGTCTTTGACAAGTAGGCTAACCTGGCATGTTAAAACGTGAGTGTAATGTTAGCATTTTAGCATCACACAACTATGCTAGCGTAACGTTTGTGTCCTCCAGCATGTTACTACTTTGCATGCGATATGTGGCATATATTGCATTGGAAAACTGTTAAGTGTCTACGTAAAAAGTGGAAGAAGATGCACACTCACCAGGTGGTGTCTCCAGAGCTGGTGAGTATCTGGTTGTCGTCCAAAAAACGACAGCAAGACAAATAACCTGGAGGACGATACAGAGTCATGTGATGCTTACAGGGACTGTTTTGCGTAGTCATGTTTAATTTTCTCTGCCTACACTAACATGATCTTGTCCTGAAATGACTGTGTGTGTGTGTGTGTGTGTGTGTGTGTGCACCTTTAGTAAATTGCAACTCGCCTGGCTTTGAAGGCAAATAATTATTTAAATAACTATTTCACAACAATTATCTCTGTTGTTTGCTAAATCCCTCATTTATCGCAGTTAATCAGTTCCACACCCCACCGTGATAAGAAGTTTTGTAAATAAAGTAGGATTCCTTATTTATAAATGGAATATTTACATGCTTAGGAGCATAGAAAACCTGTTTACAACCTTCTAAATATGGGTTTCAACATTATTACAGCCCTCCCGACATGAAATAACACCCCTATAGTCACCTTTCCTATTACCCAATATAACAGGGGTAGGAAACCTACGGCTCGGGAGCCAGATGTGGCTCTTTTGATGACCACATATGTCTCTCAGAAGATTCTAACATTTTTTTTAAAGGTGAAATATGAAGGTCAACATAAAAGTACGTGAAAACCTCTAAAAAACTACCAGGGACTCCAAAAGGTAATTGATTCCTTAGTTTTACCCACCCGTGTGTCCGGGCAGCTCGCGGGTGACACGCACGTTGCCCTCGCGGGTTTTCAGGCTGTATATGGAGCAGATGTTGTCCAGGCCCCCGCAGGCCACATAGTTCCCAGAGGGCGCATAGGCACAGGTCATGACCCAGGAAGAGCGCAGCGGGATGGCATGCATCTGTGGGTGACAATGGTCACTTGCAGAGAAATGAACACACGATTTTTCTACGCCCAATCCAAAGTTCTGTGTTAACAGAATCAGGTCAGTGTCTGACCTTATTTGTTGTGTAGCTGTCCCAGATAATCAGCTTTCCATCTTGCGAGGCACTGACAAGTAACCTGAAGAACAGAAGACAGAAAAAAAAAANGCCCCTGCATTTATCCATCATTGCCTTTTACACGGAACCCCTCAAAGTGGAATAGTGTACTTTCACACAATTACTATGAACTGTTGCCCTTTTGGCCCCTCATTCTATATCGATGTTGTTCACACAGGACAGAGGTTTATGTATAATGGGGGTTGTAAGACTACCTCCCGAGGTGGAAAAATGCCTGGTTGATTCGGACCCTTCATTCCGTGCCGGTGCCGTTCGTACAGAATAGTGACAAAGGGCAAAAGGCGGAAAAATGGCGGCTTTTATCGGCAGTCAAAGAGGGGCTTCTGATACTACCGCCCCAAGATGATATATTACCTCTTCGATTTCATCCTCTCATTTGGTGTCGGTGCCTTTTTATACAGAGGAGCTACACAGATAGGGGTAAAGGAAAAGGTGGAAAACTGCCTGGTTGGCTTTATTCCTTAATACAGCAATATCAATAAAACAAAAAGGCAGAAAGGCTTTCAGAGGCAGTGTAAAAGGGGCTTCTCATACTACCCCTCTAAGGCAGAAAATTGCCAGGTAAATTTTATCCTGATTCTGTGTCGGTGCCGTTTACATAGAACACTATGTAAAAAGGGCTGAAAAATGTCAAATGAATACAGTCTCAGAAAGTGGAATAATGCCTGGTGAATTTTGTCCCCTCATGAAGTGTCAGTGCCTTTTACACAGAATGGCGACATAGAAAATAACAGTGTAAAAGGGACTTATGATATTACCCCTCCAAGGTATAAATGGTTGCTTTATTCGCCTTGTTCTGTGTCAGTGCTTGTTAAACAGAACAGCAACAAGGACAAAAAAGCAGAAAAATGCCATCTTTCACAGGCGATGTAAAAGTGCAATGCGACCTCCCAAGGTGGAATATTGCCTGGTCGAATTTGTCTATGCCTTTAGGCAGAATGGCGACATGAAAAAAGGCAGAAAAATGCCGGCTTCTGATACCACCTAGTGGATTATATGCCCTTATTCTGTGTTGGTACCATTGATAAACAAGCGTTTGCACGCAGTATGAAAGGGACTTCTTATACTACATCCTAATGTGGAAAAATTGCCGGGCCAATTTCCTGCCTTTAATCTGTAGTGTATTTAAAACAGAAGCACAGCACTGATAAAGGCCTACAGAGACAACCACCCAAGTTGGAAAACTACCTGGTAAATTTCCTGTCCTCATTTCGTGCCTTTTATACAGAACAGCGACTCAGACAAAAAGGCAACTTTTCCATGCTGTGTGAAAAGGGCTTCTGCAAGACCATTTATGAACCCTAAACTGCAGAGACAACATTGGGTCATAAAAGCAATACGGTGCCTTGTTGTTGTTAATTTGTCCAAGTGAATTTCCGAGAAATAGAACTCATAATTTAGGAATGGAATATTTTGGTAGATCATAGAAAACTTGTTAATTGCGTTTTTTTATATATTATTAGAGCCCTCTAGACATTAAGTAGCACCCCTATAGTCATTTTTACACTACTACTGCAGAATATAGTAAACATAAGAAAAAATAAGACAGAATAATAATAAAGACTCACACGTCAGCATTGCAAAAGTTTCTTGTTTTTTTTTTTTAACATTAGTGACACCTAGTGACCTGTGTAGAATACTACTTATAAAGTCGGAGTGCATCTTCTGGATGCCTTGTGTATTTTACTTCATTTAGCCATTTTTATGTTCAAATGCTTAATTTAGATCATCAAATTTGCTTAAATATTCACTTAAAAGAACCGATAATAGGCCATATTCAAGCACAAAACAGCTGATTTAATAATACATTTGTGAAAACCCCGTGATAAGAGTGAAGTACTTGGTAGTATTTCTAGAGAATACTGCTTTCTGTAAGGCAGAATGGAGAAGTGTTGTTGTTTTAGGGGATCCGGGCACCTGAGATGGCTGACGCATGAGAGGTCCAAGCATCCAACAAGGGGAGCTTCAAAGGGGCAAAAAGAAAAGTGAAAGTAAGTTACGTGCTCAATTGTACGGTAAAAAGTACAGCTCTGGAGTGCCTTACTGGGTTTCTGCCTAAACGAGTAGAAGTACTAACAGTTTATTTTGGTAAAGAACCAAGAACAAAAAAAATTGTTTTTCCCCCCCTCTATTTATGGCACGTGAGTTCAGATCCAGGAAGTTCACGCCTGCTTGAAAACTTGGACTTGATTTTTTTTTAGTGCTGCTGAAAAGAGTCTCTGCAGTCCTTGGTGGTCCTCCATATCACTTTGTGTCCTCCAGAAGCAGGCGTTCCCCGTCCTACTTCGGGGTTTACGGGCAGCTCGTTTGCACATACGGACTTCCAAATTAAGACTACTACCAAGCACTTGGCTAGAAGTTTCTGCTGACGAATGCCAGAGGTCCTCTCCTTCTAAAACACCCTTATATAGGCACACACACACACACACACACACATCATTATGTTGTTTAAGACACCAGGTTGTGTCAAAATGAGAGTAAGTAGAAATCAAATATTAAAACAAGTAAAAAAAAAAAAAAAATCCACATTATATATGCATATATGATCCATACACACACACAATGCTATACATAGGAACCGTCTTTTATATATAAATATACAAATGACTTAACAGACATCATCCTACGAGAACAGGGTGAGGATTTGGGCATATCCGCTAATCCTACAGTTCATTTTGTTTGAAAGTAATTTAACCCTCATCTATTTTTGGAGAAATTGTGGGTAGAAAGATTGTGTATTGTCTCACGGCGCTGACACAGTGAATGGGGTGGTGGTGATGGAGGACAGCCAGGATTGGGTTATTTTAGTTCCAGATCCGCAGGAAACTGTCCCAGGAGCCTGTGGCCACGGCCATGCCGTCCTCTGTCACGCCCAAGCAGCTGACTCGGTTGTCGTGGCCCGCCAGCACACCTACGTGACGGAAAGAAGCAAGAGTCAAACACAAACATCTCATCCTGACTGGCCAGAATTAGGCTACAGTGACATCCGGTATAAGTATTTACAGCACTTTTCAAACATTATCTTGCAGCCTTATTCAAAAATGATTCTACACACAACACCAAAATTTAAAATAAAAAAATCACTTAAATCACATGCATAAGTATTCACTGCCTTTGCTCCAAAGCTAAAATTTTAGCTCAGGTGCATCCCATTTCCACTGATCATCCTTGAACTTTGTCTTCAGCTGCATTGGAGTTCTCCTGCTGCAAATCCAGTTGATTGGACAAGCACGGCATCCTTATCCCAACATTGAATAAAAATGATGTTTCCCCCCCACAATTGTACACACCTCCTAATTGCAAACTGAAAAAGTTTTTTTTTTTGGAAGGTTCGCAAACATTAAAAATTGAAAAAAACTTATGTAACTTATAGAACTTATGTAGGCACATGCATAAGTATTTACAGAGTTCAGGTGCATCTTGTTTTCACTGATTATCCTTGAGATTTGGAAAGGCACGCACCTATGAAATGGGTCGTGGCCAATTATGCAAAAAGATAATTACTGTATTACATAACCAGCCGTGCAACCAATCACAGGTGCAAATAGATTGCAGTCTGACAAACACTGATTTATTAAGTGAATCTGAATGCAGCATAAGTATTAATAGCGCTTAAAATTTTTCCACATTTTGTTTTGTTACAGCTGTGTTCCAAAGTGGAACCAATTCATTTTTCTCCTCAAAATTTCACACTTCAAAATAAAACCCTTAATAAGTCACAATCATAAGTATTCCCAGCCTTTGCTATGAAGCTCAAATTTTATACTGAAATTCTGTCTCCGCACGTACCTGCCCGCTCGCCTTTCAGAGTGTCCCAGACGTTGCAGTTGAAGTCGTCGTAGCCTGCCAGCAGCAGACGTCCGCTCTTGGAGAAGGACACGGATGTGATGCCGCAGATAATGTGGTCGTGGCTGTACATCATCAGCTCCTGGTCGGCACGCAGGTCAAACAGCCTGCAGGTGGCGTCGTCTGAGCCCGTGCCAAAGGCATTTCCGTTAGGGAAGAACTGCAGCGACAACACAACAACATTGAACGCCAAATGATAAATATCCTACTCATATTTTGTCTTCAGTGAGTATGTTAGTTTGCCCGTGCGATTTACAGGCTTTGATGCAGAAGAGCAATAGATGGAAACATAAAAGGCTCTTATGTAGTCAGTTTTTAAACACAATGAAAACATGCACACAATGAAAATGCACTACAAATGTGTATGCGTGTATGACTCACACTGACGGCGTTGATGTCTGACACGTGGCCAGTGAAAGACTGCCTGCACATGCCGTCACGAATGTCCCACAGCTTGGAGGTGGCGTCGCAGGCGCCAGACACAAATGTCTTGTAGTCCGGGCTGAGAGACAAGCTCATCACGTCCCCCGTGTGGCCGGTGAACGTTGTGGCCTGCTGGCCTGTCTCGATGTCCCACAGTGCACTGGAAGAGCGAGAAAGTGCAATGGTATAAACAAGTGAAGGCTTTGCTACACATCTTAAAATAAAGCATGGGGCTCTGCCAAATATCAAGCAGCCCAATACATATGCGTGAGCTGCAGGTTTGATGTTGTATTGTCTTTGACAAGTAGGCTAACCTGGCATGTTAAAACGTGAGTGTAATGTTAGCATTTTAGCATCACACAACTATGCTAGCGTAACGTTTGTGTCCTCCAGCATGTTACTACTTTGCATGCGATATGTGGCATATATTGCATTGGAAAACTGTTAAGTGTCTACGTAAAAAGTGGAAGAAGATGCACACTCACCAGGTGGTGTCTCCAGAGCTGGTGAGTATCTGGTTGTCGTCCAAAAAACGACAGCAAGACAAATAACCTGGAGGACGATACAGAGTCATGTGATGCTTACAGGGACTGTTTTGCGTAGTCATGTTTAATTTTCTCTGCCTACACTAACATGATCTTGTCCTGAAATGACTGTGTGTGTGTGTGTGTGTGTGTGTGTGTGCACCTTTAGTAAATTGCAACTCGCCTGGCTTTGAAGGCAAATAATTATTTAAATAACTATTTCACAACAATTATCTCTGTTGTTTGCTAAATCCCTCATTTATCGCAGTTAATCAGTTCCACACCCCACCGTGATAAGAAGTTTTGTAAATAAAGTAGGATTCCTTATTTATAAATGGAATATTTACATGCTTAGGAGCATAGAAAACCTGTTTACAACCTTCTAAATATGATTTTCAACATTATTACAGCCCTCCCGACATGAAATAACACCTCTATAGTCACCCTTCCTATTACCCAATATAGCAGGGGTAGGAAACCTACGGCTCGGGAGCCAGATGTGGCTCTTTTGATGACCACATATGTCTCTCAGAAGATTCTAACATTTTTTTTAAAGGTGAAATATGAAGGTCAACATAAAAGTACGTGAAAACCTCTAAAAAACTACCAGGGACTCCAAAAGGTAATTGATTCCTTAGTTTTACCCACCCGTGTGTCCGGGCAGCTCGCGGGTGACACGCACGTTGCCCTCGCGGGTTTTCAGGCTGTATATGGAGCAGATGTTGTCCAGGCCCCCGCAGGCCACGTAGTTCCCAGAGGGCGCGTAGGCACAGGTCATGACCCAGGAAGAGCGCAGCGGGATGGCATGCATCTGTGGGTGACAATGGTCACTTGCAGAGAAATGAACACACGATTTTTCTACGCCCAATCCAAAGTTCTGTGTTAACAGAATCAGGTCAGTGTCTGACCTTATTTGTTGTGTAGCTGTCCCAGATAATCAGCTTTCCATCTTGCGAGGCACTGACAAGTAACCTGAAGAACAGAAGACAGAAAAAAAAAAAGGTAAGGCGCATGTATAGTAAAACAACACCCGTGACGCATGGTGCAAGCATGTCGTGCTTTCAAAGCAAAGCCAGCCAGCTACTGCGTAGTACGAGTCCTGACGGGAGGCAATCATCTTGTGCAGGCGGTCCCGGTGTTATGACTTTTCCTGGTTACGACGCACTCCATTATATTATTATTAATGTACAACACGTGCAGGACGCACGGTGGTCGGGTGGTTAGCCTGTTGGCCACACAGGCAGGAGATCTGGAAGATCAGGGTTCAAATATTAGTTGGACATCTCTGTGTGGAGTTTCGTGATCTTCCCATGTGTGGATGGGTTTCTTTCCGGGTACTCCGGTTTCCACCCACATTCCAAAAACATGCATGTTAGGTTAAGTAAAATGTCCGTATGTAGGAATGTGAGTGTGAATCCCCACCTTTTGCCCAAATTCAGCTGGGATAGCCTCCAGCATACCGGCGACTCTAATGAGGATAAGCGGCATAGAAAATGGATGGATGGATGGATGGAAGGTGTGCTGTGGCCAGGCGTCGCTATAGTGCCCTTCATTTTGTCTCCTAAGGTAGAATCTACTGATGGCAGTGCAACTAAGAAAAGGAACATGAATATTGTTCAAAGATGAACTAACTTTTTATCTCCTAACAAGCCTGTCTCTTCCTCCATTGCAACGTCCTTTCAGTGTGCTAGACAACCACAGGGATAAACGTAAAGATTTGATCTCAAATTTAGGTGTCATTTCCCTTATGTGGACCCGAGGACCTCCTTTACTGCCTTTCTCTTTCCATGGTTTCGCATTATGTACATTTTGTTTGGCATGTGAACATCTGTTGTTAGGGAAACTAAAGAAACGAGAAGGATGTGGAAACAGAAAGAGCGAAATAGCAGAAACAAGAGTGCGGAAACGCCCGGATCACATGTTTCCTGCTTTCTAGGGAAAGGAAGTGTCTTGGTGGGGCTGTGCTCCAATCAAGCGGAGAGGCACAGCGGGTGCACACACACACACACACACACACACACACACACACACACACACTCGCACGCACGCACGCACGGACAGATTCTTCATCAACACACAAAATCAAATGATGTTAAAAATAGTTGCACGAGATTAAAAAAAAACGAGATTGTGGAATTCCCCAGAATCAAAAAGTTTAGGACAAGAGTGTCTTAAGTGCAGCCAATGGGCCATTTTTGGCACACAACCACTTTTTATATACAGTAATCCCTCACCACTTTCAATTTCACTCCTTCACTCTCAAAGGTTTTAAAAAATATAATAATAAATCTTTGTTGTTTTGACTTATTTGTCCAAAAATATGCATATTTGCGCAAATTGTATGTATATGTGGTCTAGAATTAAGCAGTTTCAAGCATAAAAATGGCCAAGTGAAGTAAAATACAAACATAGGCAGAAGATGCATTCAAAGACTTTATGATGATATGCAGTATTCTACCCTGGTCACAACGTAAGAAGTAGTGTACAAAAATCTAAGTTAATAAAAAGGAACAACAAGCTCTCCCAATGCTAACATGTGTACAGTACGTTATATCTTATTTGTCTATTTTTTCCCTCTTATAATGTTTACATAATTGCTAATAGGAGTGTAAAGATTACTATAGGGGTGTTATTTAATGTCTGCAAGGCTCTAATAATTACATAGCGTTTTTAGACAGTTGTAAACAGGTTTTCTGTGCTCTAAGTACCTAAGTATTCAATTTAAAAATAAATAATCTTTGCAGAATTTCCCTCACCATGATAAATGAGGGACTGCTGCACTGTACAAATAAAATGAAGTCATTATTAATGAGACATATAATATTTGGGACTAATTTGCTTTGTTAGCATATGTTGAGCTCCGCTAGATTGGTTTTAGCATCTTTAATGCAGTAAATACATCCGTCCATTTAATGCATGTGAGGCTCTCTAGGGGAACTTCATGCATCATATGTGAAAAAACAATATTGTTAATTTTTGGTGCAACGGTTTGACGCAGTTTGCACATTTGCTCCAAATCCTTGTGTTTCATCTGATTTATTATGACTAAATAGTTCCACAAACTGCATCTTTAGGGGAACATGAAACAAGCCGTGTTCACTGCTGTGATCCGTGCCTTGCAAAAATGTGTCAAAATGAGGAAGTAAGGCTGTGCTAACGCTTTGGAAGTACAAGTGGAGGTGCCAGTGACAGTCACTGATGGGGGTATTAGTCATATTAGTGGAGGAGGTGGTGGTGGTAGTAGTAGTAGTAGTAGCAGCAGTAGTAGTAGCCTTATTGCCCCACACCTGGGACTGCCGTCACTGGCCCAGTGCATCGCATTGGGAGGCAGATGGACAGAGAGAAAGATTTATAAGCCACGGGTATGCATTTATAAACACACACACAAAACAACTGCAGTCTTAGCTGGAGCAAATATTACAAATGTGCTACTTTTCATTTGTTATGAAAGTAATGTCTCTAAATGCAATACAAATCCCCTCCGGGTTAAAAGTCAAATGCATATGGAGAAAAAAAGACAACTCAGATATACATAAAAGCTTATATTTGCAAAGTGTGAGGAACAATTACGCTACCTGGAGTCACTCCCCCAGTGCATTGCATAGATCTTGGCCAGGTGACCCCTGAGAGTGCGCCGCGTCCGCATCTGTATCCGGCCCACCGAGTCCAGACCAGCTGTGATCTGCCACATCACAGGAGGGAGTGTCAGCGGTTACACACACACACACACACACACACACACACACACACACAAACAAACACTGCAACAAACACACACCAGATTGTTTCAAGGAAAACAACATAGCAAATTAAACACAAAAATAAATAAATAAAGTAAAATAAATGGCTTTATTGCCAGAATATTACAACTTTTTCCCAAACAAATTTTCCCAAAGTCACAACTTTATTTTGTTTTGGTTTTCTGTAAAAAATATTATGAACTAAAGATCAAAATACATAAATATTTCAACTCTATGTAACTAAAATTGCACTATTTTTCCTCTGATGTTTATATCTCGTATAACTGACTTTTTTCACGTTAAATTACAACTTAAATCTTGTAAAACTACAGCTGTTTTTTCCCATATCAGCTGTTGTTTTTTGTTAAATTTTCACACTATTTCATCTTTTATGTCTTCTCGTAATTGTGACTTTATTGCCCTAATATTCTGGCTTAATTCTTGTAACATAACTTTTTCTGCAACTTACTAGTCCAAAAGATACAACTTGGTTTCTTTCTCCCAAATATTATAACTCTATGAATAACATTTTTCTCTAATATTTGAACTTGACAATATGTTATTTTTCCTTATAAAATTATGACATCATTCTTATTCTTTAGATTACAACTTTTTTTCTCGTAATATTTTAACTTTATCCTTTTAAAATGACTGGCTTTTTACTTTTCTTGTTAAATGATACATGTGCGCGGACCACATTTGGACACCCCTGTAATAAATTCAATTTGAAATCCAAATCACATTGTCATAATGATGATCACAGCAAAACCAGCAGCAATACAGAACACAGGCCATGTGCAAGAAAAAATATTTTACCGTCTTTATAAGTGCATACATTCCACACGAGCGCTGCAAATAAATGTTTGTGCCGATTAATCAAGTAATCGATTAGGCTCTAGACCGGGGGTTGTCTCTCTTGCACATTGTACAAATAAAATCAAACCAAAATAAATACATGCAAACATGGGGAAAATAGAACAAAAAAAGACAAAATGTAAAAAGAAGAAGCTGAAATGTTGATACTAATAACTAATAATAAAATAAAGCTTTGTCTTTATACAAGTATATACACTGCTCACTATAATAACACATCCTAGATCTGAATGAATGAAATATTCTTATTAAATACTTTGTTCATTACATAGTTGAAGGTGCTGACAACAAAATCACACAATAATTTTGTCAATGGAAATCAAATTGGATGGATATAGAGCCCCACTCAAAATTACTGGCTGATCCAACTTTGATGTAGTGTGAATGGCCTCCCTACAACACCTGGGCATAGTTCTGATGAAGTGCCAATCAATGTTTTGCAAAGTCAAATCTGGAATGTGCGAATATCTTGTTTTGCCTAAAACACAAAGCTAAACAGGTTTGCTTTCATGGATGACTAAGGACATTTAAAACAATTCTGAAATCAGAGGCTATTTACATTTTTTAATTAAAAAGAAAACAATGAATACAATACCAAAATAGTCGATTAATTATTGATTCATTGTTGCAGCGCTACTCTGCACAAGGAGAAGGTGACATTTCTGTTTCTTGCCATAAAGTGTTATCTTACCTGTGACAAAGTGGAGTCACTGCAGGCTTTCCGTGCATCCTGCAAACAAACAAGCTTGATTTCATTTTTGACGAGCGGCACGTGCACAGTGTGTTGGTGAATGAGCTCAATCAGAGTCATTGTGCCACTCATCACAAAAACACCAGATAGTAAGCGGCGTGCGTCACTGTCTCATCTCAAAGAGTCTGCGTCACTGCTTACAGTGAGCACATGTGGTGATGACGCTCGCGTGCGCACACGCTAACATCACGTGAACACGCGGTGCCGTCGTACCCGGATTTGATTGCGAAGCTGGTCCGCCTCCTGCCGCAACTGTTCCAGCTCACTCATTGTTCCTTGGACGTGTTTGGGTCACACTATGCTCCAAACGCTGACTGAGCGACCCTCACGCACACCCACACACACACACCCACGCACACATACACACACCCGCCACTCCCTCACCAGCTGACACCTGCAAGAAAGAGAGAGAAAAATGTAGCAGGTAGTACTAATACAGTACACGCATCAAACAAATATACTGCATCCTGTTTGGCAAGCAACAAAGGGTGGACCAGGGCGGGGGCCTGGCTGTTCAAACAACCCCAGCATGGTTCAAAAAGGCCATCTGAGCCATGCTCTGACCTTTTCATAAGATGTCACAGTTAGACAGAGGACATGCAAAAAAAATCTTTTAAATTATGCACAGTTAAGAGATGCAATGGTGAATGTAGTTTAAAAAAATACTACCACACAGTGGTTGATCTTATTATCTATACCAAAATATTGTTCCATTGCAGGGTTTCCCCCATGTTTTTTGGAAGCTGTGGTAGTGGGCCTCATGGGACTGCCGCCGCTGCTAGGTCTGCTATTTTTTTTTTTATTATAGACAAATAGTAATGGATGAATGGATAGTAATGTTTTTTTATTTATGAACTTTCCAAAAACCAGCACAACGGAGAACAATGCAAAAATGTTAACTGAATGGCAAAGTTGCTGAGAGCACTTAAAGTGAGAGTCAAAAATGTTGAGCCTCCCTTTTGTTACCTGACCTATTCAGTTATACACAGTAGTACACACCGAGGGGAAATGAATTGTTCAATAATTCATTTTTTAGTTAAAAAATAACACAATTCACAAAATAACAATTGAAATATTTTTGTTGTAGCAATCTGTCCCGTATAACAGTATAAATTCGGAGTTTAACATTTACATTTAAAATGTACTTTGTTTAAAAAGCACCTCTCCACTCAGTGTGCTTATTTGTCATTAAATACATATTTCTTGTTTGAATAGAACACTTATATAAGTACTCAGATATGACGTAAATATTCTTTGAACTACTCGGCATCGACTGATGAGCTGCTGCCAGCTCACGGGTTGGAGACCTGTGTTATTGCATCGCTATCTTAAAGCTGGACACGCCAGGTGTTCATGTTGAACAACTTATTGTTTTGAAGACAAGCCATAAGTATTATGACAACGTGCGTTCAGTACACCTGATTTAAACATTATTGTGTATGGGACTACTTGATTATCCAAACATGTCATTTTTCTGCGTATGGTGCCTTCATGCACTTTTTGTTGTGGCCATCGCACACACACACACACACACACACTTTACGCATAGAGGCATAAGAGGACAGAGGACATTTATTTTGGAGCGTGTAACAAATGGAAGTTAGAGAGTGTTATTCCAGTTAAACATCTTTGTGAATGTGTGTCCATTCATGTGCAGGTTTCTATACCTTGGAGAGCCTGAATGTGGGTCACGCAGCACTTAGAAAGTTTCCCTTCAATGCAGGCCGCTCGGGATTAAATTTTCTATTATTCCATTTTCTATTATTCAGCAATTACCGTGCAGCCCTTCCTCAAGCGTTTTAATGTGCGCAGAGGCTTTGAAATCGTTACACGGCAGGCAGCAATCCAGGTTCGGCAAGAAGTTAAGCGACGCCGACGCTAGAGAGGCGTCTCGTGGTAACCTTCATCAGTGTTGTCAGGCCGTCATATTGTTTCAGCTACCCCGGAGACACTTTACACTCTGCAATGGCTGACGCAACCCGAAGAGAGGATCTTGGCGTTGGATCAGCTGTGACGCGGTTAGTGCCGACCCCTGAAAGTACACAGTGTCATCCAAAGCTCCTTTTCGACATATGGACAGTGATGACATGAATGCAGAGTCCGTTCTAGTTTTATAAATCTACACAAGCGTTACTTTGACGTGTATGGGAGATAAGCCAACAGGGGTACAGAGTGGGACCAGAACCAGGGTCTACAAAAGGTGGGCTGTGTACTGGAAGTGGTCTTTTCTTAGTGTAGTGGTTACCGACCTTTTTCCAGGGAGGTAAATGAAAATGAACGCCACGCTAATCACTGAGATGAAGATTAATATACCTTCCTAAAATAACGTTAGCCGTGTGGATGGCTAGCTATGTCTTCATTACAACCACTGTCAAACGTGTGGAAGTTTATCATTATTGTATTTCATTGTCAAAAACACAGCGCTGTGAATTTAAATGCAAAATAAAAACATTTTAGCTTACTAATCAGTGCTGTACTGTGTCATGGAACAACCGCGGTTTTACTCAGTCACACAAGGGGTCTCAAACTGGCGGGCTGCCGGTTCAAATTTCACGGCCCGCGACTAGGCATGAAAGAATAGATAAACGTTATAAAAATCTTCTTGATATACTTCTACTTCATACAGTTGACTTACTGAAGACATGTGAGATGTTTTCTGAATGGGTTTAAAATACTTTCACTGTTTTTCAGACACCTAAACTAAAATCTTATTTACACTTACGTTGTACTAAAACAATCTCATTCTTTTTGCAGCATTGCTGCTTGTATTCCGGTTACAAATTTTACCCATTTTCTAAAACACTTGCCCTCATTACGGTCACGGGTAAGCTGGAGTCTATCACAGCTTAATGCAGAAAAATACAAACTATGAAATTATTATTTTTTTGCTTCCCCATAATCACCATGTATTGTACTGTAGGTGGTGGGGTACCCTGAGATTCCCAGCACTAGAGTCCCAGTACTTCATGCAGCCCAGCCCCACCCGCACCCTACCTCCAGCGGCCCCCAGGTAAATTGAGTTTGAGACCCCATTGTAGAGAATATTTGCCTTATTTGTGTCTTAAGTTTAGGATTTGTGAATGCACAGCCATCAACATGATGTTATATGTAATTTAGGCTTAGTAAAGTCTTAAAAAAGTCAAGTAAGTATTATTTTTAAGATATAAAGCTGTTGATTTTCTAAAACATAAAATCAATTGGTTGTTCATTATTTAGTAAAATGTTTTATTTTCTCTTGCTCTTTAACCAAGCAAAAATTTGTTTTATTTTTACAATAACTTGATTAATCACAAACATTTTCAGTAGAATACTCGGTTACAAAAATATTCGATAACTACATATTACTGTGAATGCATCCTCATGATTGTATTTGTGTTTACACCGCAAATGGAAACGCTGCAGGGGCTCATTTTGATATTTTTTGTTTTGTAAAAAGCTAAAAACAAGTACTTTTCAGAGTCAGCTTTGTGTTTTAGGTTACAAAGCGTATTACTATTATTTATTAGTATTCATATTTCAGCTTTTCCTCGTTACATTAAACCTTTTGCCCCCCCCAATTGTTGCTGCTATTGTCTGTTTTTTTGGTTTAATTTCATTTCATTTGTACATTGTGCTGCGGGCAAATAAAAAACAACTCAGCAGCAGATTGGGTCATCCATGCGTAGACACTCAGATACGTAAGTCGATCATGGCTTGTCCAAACATCCAGAGAACGGTGGAAATGCCTGGGAAGTTTCCAGTAAGACTTGTTAGCGCTGCTTCCTTTAGATCAGCTATTATATAATCATTTGTTTTTATGCAAACAACACAGGGAAATAAACACCTCAGTAAAGCATACGGACATAGTGGTATAATTCATCCTATTTATTAAATATTGTGTAAAACTATGACAGCAACAACATTAACAATAAAAGCACCAAATGAACACAGTGCCACCTACCACCAATCCAAGCAGGACTACTTTGTCTTCCAAAGAGGTGCATCACACAAATATACACATCAGCACTCAATAAGGTCATCAAATCTTACCTTTATGCATTCCCACATAGTATCAGCATTTGAAGGTAAAATAAGGTGGAAGAAAAAGGGTAAAAATGCAGTACTGTAGTTATATGTGCATTGGAGAAAGACGGTGCGTTCACGGACCGTCAAACAAAGTAGCACAAAGCGCCGCTTGCATTAAACATTAAAAACAAAATTTTGAATAAAATAATGGCCCATATTTCCAAAACTGATAGCCATTTACATAAAATGTGATGCAGTTATCATTCTAATTGCGTGTTAAATCGTTTACCACCGAAATTTACATCTGTACTCATTATAGATACGAACTTATTTATTTATATGCGATTAAATGTGTTTAATTATGAGTTAACTATGGACAGCATGTAATTAATCACGATTAAATATTTGAATCGATTGACAGCCCTAATATATATAGATATCCAGTATGTATATATACGATGCAACCCTCGCATTTATCGGGTTTGGGGATTGCCTGATTGAACTCCCGTCATCTGCACAAAAAGGAGAAGCGGGAAAAACACCACCAGTGGAAAAAAATGTATAAATATAACAATATGGACACAAAACAGATAAGTGTGAAAATAAACACACAGTAGAAGAGAAGTTAAAGATAGCCATTATATCCACCGTTGGCATCAATCTACCCACCCCTACTTGTCTGACAACTGACTACAATCCAAGCGGTCCTATTGCATCCTGTCCATGACTCTTTTATAGCCCCTTTTCCACAAACATTTCCAGGAACTACCAATACCCTTTTTATACCATGATATAATCATTCTTGTTGTTTGCTTTTCCACCGCCCTGCTCGAAAAACACTCTGTAGTTTATTCACATAAGGATGATGACAAAAGGGGAATGTGTATATTTATGCTGATCACAAAAATGAACAAACAATAGTAGGACAGATAGATTACAGTCTTTTGGGGGAACTATTTGTGGCAATGTTTTCTACTACCCAAAAGGTTTCTGAAGCATTTTTTTAATATTTTGCCCATCATCCATAATCCTGATGTGGGACATGAAACAAGTCTCTTTTTTCTGTGCATTCTAAACACAGATAAGAATGCACGTAATGGGACGCTCCTATTCTGCCTATACAGCCTTGAGAAAAAAAACTCCAAAAAGCGCCAAATATGTACCGCATATTAACCAAGCTAGAGCAACATTGTTAATATTACTGTTATTACCATTTTCATGCCGAATAAATATTTTACAGGCGTAGTGACACCTTGTCACACCACACCTGCTGGCAACTAGCTTTCATCACACTTGCTCCCGATGCCTTAGGCCACCAGTTAAAGGTAACGCTACATATTGGAGCTGCCCAACTTCGGCTATGTTTTTATTTTTGAGTTTGGTAGAGTTAACGCTAGGTGTACTGTTTCTTTCTATGTTGTTATATGAAATATTGTTAGTATTACATGTCATCATAAATGTGCCTGATACTACATGCTGACAGCATGGATATAAAACCATAAAACCTTGTTGGAGGATTTTTGGAGGTGTTTTAATAGCAGGCTTTCTAGGTATAGGTGTGTCCCATTACCTGCATCCTTACCTGCCTTTTTTATGTCTTTAATCCACACAAAAAATAAGTGTGTGTTTATGTTTCACTTAAGAATTGTGGTTGTTGGGCAAATTAAAAAAACAAAACAAAACACTTTTCCTTTAACTGAAGTTAGTGTAGCTGGTTTGCAAAATTGTTCCTTTTCTTTATTTTGCTGCTGCGTCTCCACTGAAGCTAAATTTGCCGGACACTTTAAAATTCTTAATATTGGGGGAAAATGTGAATGGAATAAGTGTCACTATTTACTTTCAACTATAGCAGCAGTTGAGCTCTCATCTCAGGCCAAAATTACTTGTCTCTCTTCAGTTTTGAAGAAGTTAGGTCTTTTTTGTCTCATAAATACAATATCATTCTGTTTAAAGATCCCCTGTTATATGAAATTCACATTTTATCGATGTCCTAATAGTCATACGTGTTCCTCGAGTCTGTTTGTGAGCACCAAACATGAGAAATAATCATCTCTCTACTATGTTTGCTGCGCTTTTGAGGGAAGTCCTCAAGTGATAGCTGTTGAAGTTCCTGGGTTTTTAAGATGTCATGGAAATGGTAGATGAGGCTGTCCTGTGTATACGCCCACAAATATACAGTACAGAGAAAAAAAACAGGCTTCACTACACATCTTGACAAAAAGCAATAACACCTGGAACTATAAAAAAATTGTATAATTCAATAATAGTACTTGTATCAATAGTAGTTATTATATTCATTCATGAATAATAAACAAATTTAATTGGCTTTGAAAGAAAAATAAGAACATTTGTGTCGTATTTGACACATTACCGGTAAGTGGCTTTTTGATTACATTACCAAAAAAAATTTATGTATAATTTTATACCTTATATAATAATAATAATGTAAATATATTTAAATACTTAAAAACGTATATATATTATTTTTGACAAATGTTTTTCAAATAAATAAAATAAAAATATAAGACACCTAAGACACCAAAGTTAACATGTATAATAATACAATCAAAATATACATACAAATACATTTTTAAATAATATTAAAACAATAAAAGTACATAATTATCTTTTTGGCATGCATCATTTCCAGGCTTTAGCGGGCTACAAAAAAGGTGTGCGGAAAATGTTTACTGTGACAGCGCATACACACATATATACACACACACATATATATACACACACACACACATATATACACATATATATATACACACATACATATATACATATATATATATCCACCCATCCATCCATTTTCTATACCGCTTATCCTCATTATTTGAAAAAAATTGTTGATTTGTTTTGTTATTCAGCACTATTGACTTTATTTTTGCTGTATTTTTGCTGATGGCAGTTTGGTGGTAGAATATGGTCTACGATTAGTCAAAACATATCAAAATACAAGTCATATGTAGTAACACTGCATGAAGTCATAAAGTCAGCCATGACACCTCTGACATGATAGAGTGAAAAAAAATTCTCCACCCATTCTGTGTGAAAGTAGTAATTTTTGGCTTCCTAAATTTCAAAGAAATACATTTGAGGCTAACTGGTTAGCTTGCTAGCTAACAGTCTCACAATGTGTAACATTGAATACCAGGAGTGAAAAGGTGACTAAAGGGGCTTTATTTCTTGTCTACAGGGGTCTAATGTTACAAATCCCATTTAGAAAGTCATAAAATATGCTCCAACTACAAAAATATTCCATTTATTAACATTGAAACCGCGGCGGGGTCTGGAACCAACTATCCGCTATAAATGATGATAAAAGTCAAGTCAATGTAAATACAAAGTAACAGTATTGGGTCCATGCCAATGCAATCTGTATCGCCCATCCCAAGGAGGTTAGGCTACGTCAATCAATCATTTCTTGTCATGCCCCACCCCCCACTCCCGCCCTATTTTAAATACTATTAAGAAACTGTCGGTACTGTACAGATGGAACCCAAAACTGAAACCAGGAAATTGCAACAAAATAGAGAGGTGTGAATCAGACAAAGAGTGAAATTACATGTTGAGTACGATAAACGTGTACATGTTGGCAGGTTTGCACTAACACTAAAGGTACTCCCTGCCTCTTAGGTCCTACTGACAACTCATCGCGCCCCGAAGGGGGGCCCGCCCCACTCTTTAAGAAGCACTGAGTTCGTAGGAGATTAAAAATGATATTTCTTCTCTGTGACAAGACCAAAGTGTCATGATCAAAGCAGGAAACTGCCATTAGAACTATAGTGATAGAAGACAGCACGTCCTTACCCGAAACAGCCTTTTCCCCCTCTTCAGTCTTGCGCTCCTTTTTACACCTCTCTCTTTTCATACGACAACCATAATAAAGCCTGTGAGGGGGTGAAAATGTTCTTAATAAGGCAATTTAAGAGGTTTTCCAGGCTCCGGATCTAACGTCACTTTTGCCAGATTTGTCAAAAATGTCCCCAAGCAAGCTAATCACCACACCCATGAAAGTGGGAACATGGCAACAGCCGACGCCGAGTGGGGGTGTTAAGTCGGGAAACGTGTGATTTCTTTGTCCCATCACAAATGAACACACTGTCAACCACCAGTAACTACTTTTAATACATTCATTTCCAAGGTTCTACATTATTGTTTCAACAATACTCTTTTACAACTAACGAGAATAGCCAAAAATTCTAGTACCCCCTGTTTGCAAATGGTACAGTCGCTCAGCTCCCTTTCTGAAAAGGGAACCGACTAGAATACAGGAAGCAAATCATAAACACACAACATGGGTTGAAACAGCGACTAAACAAATCGACTTTAAAACACCGATTTGTTCAAATGCCTGGAGACTGCTTAAATAAAAATAAATAAATAACTATATCACTCGGATTTTGACACTCTTGTTGCCCACTTACCGGAAATGACGAGGCAATTTGTTTACAAAATAACTAATATGGCAACATTATTAGGTAAATTAGTAGCCTTTTTGAGATTTGCAGTTAGCCCCTCCACTATCTATAGTAGCCAAGATGGTGATTACTGAAGTTGTATTTTTACAGAAAGAGACACACGCTACAAAACATACATAATAGACTGTTGGGAATACAATGTCAAAGAACAAATACAAGAATGTGAATTGAATTGAATGTAGGTCAGTGTTCGTGTTGATCAATGCACATTCGCGTTGAGAGCAACATCCGGGTACTGTGCACTGCTTTTTGCGCTACTTGGCATAACTTCACTTATGCACTTAAAAGGCAAAGTGTAAAAAATATATATAGGAAAATACAATAACATGGATAATAATTGATCAGCAATAGTGCTGTTTTCTCTTTGGTGCTGGAATGACCCAATTTGTCAACATTCAGATTTAACCCCGGGCCGCATGGTTGATGAGTGGGTAGCATGTTGGCCTCACAGTCAGGAGGTTCAGGTTTCGAATCGCTGTTGGGCATTTCTTTGTGGAATTGCATGTTCTCCCCGTGCGTGCGTGGGTTTTCTCCGGGTACTCCGGTTTTCACCCACATTCCAAAAACAAGCATGTTAGGTTAACTGGCGACTCTAAATTGTCCATTAGAGTTTGCATGCTTGTATGTTTGCCCTCCAATTGATTGGGGCCCCCGCCTACCGCCTAAATTCAGCTGGGATAGATTCCAGCCTACCTGCGACCTTATTGAGGATAAGCAGTATAAAAAAACCCCGAATCGCACGCTGCAAAATGACTGCATCTGGTTCATCGGAATGAATCTCTTTCCGTTAGGCCAGGATGAATTTTTAATGGGGCCAATGAAAGCGAGCAGTGGGGTAGGCTTTTCCGTATCTCTGCACGAGCTATAATCAATCGAGGGAGGATGAAAGTTGCCTGGCGCTTGGTTTCCTTTTGCAAGTGGCATGGGGGTCAGATTAAGTCCTAATTGAATTCACACACAGCAGTAGTCTGGGTGTGTCAAACTGGTTTCCCTCCCATCATTAGGGAGGTACAGTTGTTCTGTAATAACTAATACTGATCAGTTACAACCGATGAAAGTATAATCATAAACCCTTTATATAGAATATTATGTCCGAAATTGCTCAACAAGGATGAAGTATTTAGCATTTTCTTTGTGAATAAAGTGGGGGAAAAAAGCCTTTAAGCTGAGATTCAGAGTCAGTGTCCAAAGGCCATCCTCGGCCAATCAGGTACCTTAATCCATTGCTTGGCAACCAAAAGGGGAGGGAGCAAATTGACACTATAAAAATAGAACATCAATAGCGCTGGGTTAGGAAAAAAAGAGACAGACACACGTTGCTCGGGCTTTATATAGCCCGGACAGGTCATTAACAGTCGCACAATGGTACTGTCGCCTACACACTGCATCACACCATTTGCATCAATGCAAACCTAAGCATGCTAACAGTCAAGATGTTATTCTGAAGACAATGCATCATATTACGTATGCAAAAACACAGCTAACAAGGGTTAGTCGTGTATCCTGCATAGTTTTGTATGAATGCAAATGTCTACAATGATTCATCATACAATGTAAAACGAAGTACAAGAACAACGGCTAAAAATAATACCAATGCGTGGGTGATTAAAAGGAGATGATTTCCCCCCCCGCCCCCTCATCTGTACCCTCCACCTCACAAACACGGCCAAATGAGCACCGTGCAATATTACCACTATATCAAAGGCAATTAAAAGGTGTAGCAACAGCAGGACCTTAAAAGGCTTTTATCAGGGCCGTCTTATCCAACAGCCATTGCCCGGGGAGGCTGGTCGTTGCCAAGGTAACCCCACAAATGGCTTCTGACGTCAAGAAGGTAGGAGAAATACCAGGGAGAGCCACAGCTTCTACGGCATATGGATTATTGACGAATGAAAGAGTCCAGAAGATTGTGGCTTAAATAAAAAAAATTAAAAAAACGCTCAACTAACCACTGGCTTCTCACAAGAGGGGCGGTTGCATTAATTAGATGACACCTTCTATTCTGTTATATTACCAAAATTTCTATGACTATATGCATTATTTCCAGTATTATGTGAAGCCCAATTATTTTGCCCAAGGTTCGCCACTATCATTGAGTACATTTAAGTGGGGCAATCACATTAAGTGAATCGTTCTTTTCTGCTGTTTTACTGCAATTTCTATGATTTAGTAGATTATTTCCACTCTTTCTGATTATTTGGTATAAAGGGGCAATCATGTTAATTAGATGAAACATTCTATTCTGCTGTTTTACTGTAATTTGTTTGACTTTGTGGATTATTTCCATTCTTTTACGGTACCTTTTTGATTATTTTGTAATGGTTGCCATTTTCATTAATTACTAGCAAGTGGGGCAATCACATTAAATGAAACCATCTGTTCTGCTGCATTATTGCAATTTCTAAGACTTTGTGCATTATTTACCGTTTTATGTAGCATCTCTCTGATAATTTTGGATATGGCTGTCGTTAACTACCAACAAGATGGGGTGATCACATTAATTACATGGCACCCTCTATTCTGGTGTATTACAGCAATCTCTATTACGTTGCAGATTATTTTCATTCATATGTGGACTATTTTGTGGATTACTTTCAGACTATTTTGCACAAGGTTGCTGCTATCATTAAATACTTGGAAGAATGGCATTGTATTACAGCAATTACTCTGTGGATTATTTCCAGTCTAATGTGGCTTGATTATTTTGTCCAAGGTTGGCAATGTCATTAATTACTTGCAAGAGGAGTGATCTGATTAACTACATGATGCCCTCTATTCTGCTAAATAGCAGCAATTTCTATGATTTAGTGGATTCTTTAAAGTCTTTTACAGAGTCTAATATTTTGCACAAGGTTGTGGCTGCCATTAATTACTTGCAGGTGAAACAATCAAATGAAACATTATATTCTCCCTCTAGCTAGCAGTTTTTCTAGCACCAACAAGTGTCAAGTCATGTGGCCCGACGTCCGGTTCACGTTGTCAAGGTCTTGCATGTCCTCCTCACTGCCTCCGCCAAGCATTTCAAGATAACAGTTTTCTATTAAACTCCCAACACCAGCGAGTGAGTTTCAAAGCCATCAGGTCCGATTTTACTTTCAGGAGAAACAATCAAATGAATTAAATTAAACATTCTATTCTCCTGTACCAGTGCAATTTGTATGACTTAGTGGATTATTTGCAGTCTTTTGTGGAGTCTTTCTGATCATTTTGTACAAGGATGCCGCTGTCATTAATCACTTGCAAGAGGGGTGATGGCATTAATTACATTATACCTTCTATTCTGCTGTAGTACTGTGATTTCAATCTTACTTGGGGTGGTTCTTTTACAAGTTTGCCGGTGTCATGAATTACTTGAAAGAGGGACAATTGTAATAATTAAACAACACTTTGTATAATGCAACAATTTCTCTGACTTTCTCCAGTGTGGAGACATTGTCCTTATTTATTTGCCACAGGGTGGTCACTTGATGTTTCCCCCTAAAGACAGCTTCTTGCCTAAAATTAGTTCTATTGTTGGCACAGGAGAGACCGTCCGAGCAGAGGTTTGGTCAAGAGTGCTCATCATTTCTGTGATTATCTCTCTTGCGATGTGTTGGAATTACAAGCCGAATGAAATGAATAGATGGTTACCAAAAGAATTGAGCAAAATCTGCAGAGTAAAGCTGCCGTTTCATGTCAAACATAGTGTTCTAAGATGTCAAACATGGATGGTTTCCATTGTGCACAGTGAAGGGAGTAACTTAGGGGAATTCCTGAGACTTCTGCAATCAGAGTTGCAGCAAACAGCATAAAACATGAACCAGCGTGCTCTTCCATTTCCAGAAGAGTGAATCACACTGCAAGTACAGGAACATCCTTACAAAACAGCTGTTGCCACACAGCAACAATTAATAAATTTATTACCTGGTTCCAGCATCGACATGTGGGTACGATCTTGGTAAGACATTGCTGCTGTGGAATACCCTGTGTAGGCTACCACCCTGTGATTCTGGCATCCTATCCAAATTGGTTCAGTTTCATCCTTCAAATGTAGTTAATATCTCAATGCTTCATCTTGGACAACCCTTGTATTCTTTACCACTATGGTAAACACAATAAACCCAAAAATGCAGCATACAATACATTTTTAGGAAATAAAATAATTCCAAGATTTCATACCTTATTGCAGCACAGGAAGTGGGCGTTTTCGGTCTGAGTACGTCCGAAGCAACATGGATTCAGACTTGAAGAGTGCGGTGGTTTCAGTTCTTCCTTTGGGGCTTGAAGGAGGAGTAAATGGAGAGAAAGAAAGGCAGAGCAGGACTATGAAGCTGCTGAGTGGGAGAGATATTATGGGAGATGGAGCAGTAGCTCTATTAAAGGGATAGTGATCTGCTTCCATAAGAGAAACTACTTATCTTGAATTACAAGTTGCAGTATTACTACGGAAGTATTAGTTATTCAGAGTAGACTATGTTTGCACAGGATAGGTAAAAACAGCATCCCCCACTTTCTGACCTTCATTAAACTGATAGTGTTGGTAATACAACATTATATTCTGGCCTGATATATATACACACACACACACACACACACATATATGTGTGTATGTGTGCATATGCGTATATATATATATATATATATATATATATACGCATATATACATACGCATACACACACACACATATACATACATACACATATATACATACGTATACACATATATACATACGTATACACATATATATACACATACGTTCATGATGGTTCAGTGATTTCACCTTTTTATTCAGGGTTCTATGTTTAGTTAGTTCTATGTTTATTTAATACTCTATGTTTACTTAGAATTCTACGTTGCACTGAGTCGCCAAAGAAAGTTCCTAGTTTGTGAATTGTTCACTTACAATGGCAATAAGGTTTTTCTGATTCTGATACGTATACATACATACACATACGTATACATACACATACACATATATACACATACGTATACATACATACGTACACACACGTACGTACACATACGTACATACGTATGCATGCATGCATACACGCACGCATGCACGCGCACACACACACATATACACTTATATAAACACATTAATATACATAGTCATATATACATATACATACATACATATACATATATACACATATACATACACATACACTATATATATATATATATATAAATATTCATATTCAGTCCATCCATCTAATTTCTTATCGTCACTAGGATCGCGGGGGTACGCTTGAGCCAATCCCAGCTGGACTGGGGATTAATCGATTAATCATTGATTAATTGTTGTAGCTCCAGAAGTAACTATAATTTGTAACTTAATTAAATTGTAACACTGTGTACACTGCCACACTTCCTGTCCATCACTTTAATGTGTGAAAAATGGGGGTGCCTCCTGACCAACCCAAAAAAATTTAATTACAATTACTGAACTATTTAACTTACAATGCAGTAGTTCCTCAATAAAAGGGAATTTGTTCCAAAAAATCTGGCAAAACCGGAAAATACAAAAAACTGAGAAAACTGTTCCCACGAGAAAACCAATCAATCCAAGACACTTACAAAAAAAAAAAAAAAAAAATCACACAGAACTGTAGTTTTACATGCAAAAATTACCAACTTTATAGTCGCCAGTGAGTTTTTTGTTGAATTCTATTCACTTTCTTGATCAAATTGCTGGCACTAACTTTCATTGGCTCCATGACAGTTGCACGCAATTTAGAAATGCACAGGCAGTGAATCAGCAACACGGCAGGTGCTTGAATTGGGCATTTGACTGTGCGAAATTATGCGGTACAGGTCAAAACCCCTACTTTTTTACGTGCAATATCATACCAGCGTAAGACAACCGAATCGTACAAACACTGGGATGTACAAAAACCGAGGTTTAACTGTATTGTCAACTGGTTCTACCCAACACGTGGCAAAATGTTCAGTTCATTAAAAGGTTAACAAAATCGATTTACTTGATTAACATGAAACCAGCAGACAACATTTTTGTCTGTAATTATGAGCCCATTAACTAATAATTTCCATGCAAATGTAACAGATAGTCCATTCCATTGTTTGAGTGGGAAGAGGTGGTAAGGTTTATTTTGGACATACTGTGGTACAGTCATTGATCACAGAAAGTACATGTCTAAGCGCTTGCAGAAAAAAAATATCTTAAATCGTCAAAATAATGGACATCTAAATAATAACCGTTGATGAACTTCATATATGCGAGGACTGTCTCGTATTTGATTGATTGATTTAAAATAAATCGGACATAATCATCGGCAGCGCCCGTGGTGTCACTCGAACTTAATTCCCTGCGCGAGTGGAAGATCCTTGCTATAGTTGATGGTGCAGGTGGAGCGTCGCATGTACTGCTTCCACGAGTCACTGCCGGACTCTCTCCCTCCCCCCGTGTGCTTCTCCCCGCCGAACGCGCCTCCGATCTCGGCACCGCTGGTGGGAATGTTGACGTTCACGATGCCGCAGTCGGACCCCTTTGGTCCGAGCCAGCGGAAGACCCGTCCCATGTCTTTGGTGAAGATGCTGCTGGACAGGCCCTGCTTTACCTCGTTGTTCCACGCGAACGCCTCCTCCTCGGTTTTAAACTTGAGAACGTAGAGGATGGGGACAAATGTTTCCGTGTGGACAACCGCAGAGTCGTGAGGCAACCCCGTGATGATGGTGGGCTCCACGTAATTGCCGGGACGGTCCATAACTTTCCCTCCGCAGACGACCGTGCCGCCCTGCTCCTTGGCCTGCTCGATCGCAGCCAGGTATTGCTGCACAGCTTGCTTGGTGTGCAGAGGCCCATACAGGGTGCTGGGGTCCCAGGGATCTCCGATGCGGACTTGTTTGTAGGCTTTGACGATTCTGTCGATCACAGTGTCGTGGAGGCTCTCGTGCAGCATGAGTCTTCTCGTGGTGGTGCAACGCTGCCCGGCAGTTCCGACAGACGCAAACACCGCAGAGGGCACCACCAGATTCAGGTCGGCGTCCTCAAACACGATGATGGCATTGTTTCCGCCGAGCTCCAGCAGATGGCGGCCGAACCGTTCTTGGACCAACATGGCCACCGTCTTGCCGACTTGGGTGCTGCCCGTGAACGACAACAGGTCCACCCGTTCGTCCTTGGCCATGGCGGTGCCAATATCAGCGCCCCCACATGTCATGGAGCAGATGGCGCCTGGTAGGTTGTTCTGCTCCAGCACATCGGCGACAATCTTCGTGACGGCTACGCTGGTGAGAGGCGTGGTCGGGGCTCCTTTCCAGAGGCAGACGTTGCCGCAAATGAGCGCAATGGCATTGTTCCAACCGTAGACGGCCACTGGGAAGTTAAAGGCTGTGATGACGCCAACTAGACCAACAGGGTTCCACTGTTCGATGAGGGCATGGCCCGGCCTTTCTGAGGGCAGTATCGGCCCGCCGATCATTCTTGATAAACCCACGGCGTAATCGCACACGTCCACATATTCCTGAACCTCTCCCACCCCCTCCACATAGATCTTCCCCATCTCTAGAGACACCAAGCTGCCGAGAACTTTGATTTTCTTCCTGAGCGCGTCCCCTATCTGCCTGACAACCTCTCCTCGTTTTGGGGCAGGGATATCAGCCCACATCTTCCAGGCTTCCCTCGTCTTCTGAACGGTTTCTTCGTACTCAGCCATCGTGGCTTGGGTCACTCTGGCGATCGGCTCGTTGTTGGCAGGGCAGTATGAGGTGACAACCTCCCCGCTGCCCCCCCAGCTGCCGTTATAAACACCGGGGTTGTCCTCAGAAAGACCCAGCTCCTTCAGCCAAGCATACTTAGGCTGGTTAATGAAAAGACCCGACATTCCGGTTGACTGGTGGCGGTGGACAGATGGTAATTTGTTCCTCAAAAAGAGCCTGCTGTGCTGGGCAATGATCAGGGGGAGGCAACGCTGCATGAGTGCTGCCAATAAAAAAAAAGAATTTAAATGTCATTTGTCATATAGGATGTACATCTAAGGCCCCCTATTAAGCAGAGGACAGTTTTGTGAAAAATAAAAAAAAAGACAAGGCTTCGTTACACATCTTAAAATACATTTCTGTCATCATTATAAGCTCCATGTTCCATCATTTTGTTTTCTACAGCTAAAGCCTAACCTAACATTATGACACGTGACTAATGTTAGCGCCATAGCACCACTTACTGTAACTATGCTAGTGTCACGTTTGTGTCCTCCTGTCCCACACCTTAGTGTTACTAAGTTGTATGTGATATGACATCTTCTACTTTTGACAAGTGCAAAGTTACTGTGTACTGTAATCCCACACCTATCTTGGTTAATTGGTTCCAGTCCCGAGCGTGACTGTCAAAAGTAGGATTTAATACTTATAAATGGAATATTTTCTGATATATCCTGTTTACGACCTTCTAATTACAGTTTATTACTGACACCTAATGACTGGTGTAAAATTCAACATATCACGCCAAATGCGTTTTCTATATATAACGGAAAATGCCTAATTTAGGCATTTGTTTTTTTGTACTATTTTACAGGCTTCAGCCAAGTATTTTATTCTATTTATCAGGGCTCATGTCAAACTTTATCAAAATGTAACCATGAAAAATACACATTTTTGAACTGGAAAGAGATTAATTAGTGCTCATATAAAACATTCATTCATTCATTCATTTTCTATGCCCCTTGTCCTCATTAGGGTCACGGGTATGCTGGAGCCTATCCCAGATGACTGTGGGCGGAAGGCGGGGTACACCCTGGACTGGTCGCCAGTCAATCAAAGGGCACATATAGATAAACAAAGACAAAAACATTCACACTCACACCTACGGACAATTTAGAGTCGCCAATTAACCTAACATGCATGTTTTTTTTCTCCGTTGGGCATCTCTGTGTGGAGTTTGCATGTTTTGCAGGTTTTCTCTGGGTACTCCGGTTTCCTCCCACATTTCAAAAACATATAAAACATCAAACATCAAAATGTGGCGATGCGAAATACAAAGATGCAAAAATTTTGACCCAAAATTATTATTTTAATTCATCAATTAATTGTGTTCAATATTTTAAGGGAATTAATATGACAATGTTTATGTTTTTTAAGTGTGCAGGAGTAGTGGGTAAATGACTTAAGTCAAATGTCTGCAGGGGTGCGCCACTGGAGAACTAGTGGTGTAGAACTAAATACTGGCTGGAATAGAAACAGCTCTTGTATTGGATCTCATTAGACGGCGCAGGTGGCCGTAATGTTGTACAACCTGTGATTGTTTCCAATGCAGTTGCAATTGTCGTTTAACCTACAACATGCCCCGTTGATTATGTGATCCAAAATCCTGACGCCAAATTCGATATACGGCAGTTGAATCACTTTGCACACGCTCACTTTTGCGTCTGAGCTAGCAGGTTTTCTAGCACCAACAAGTGTCAAGCCATGTGGCCCGACGTCCGGTTCACGTTGTCAAGGTCTTGCGTGTCCTCCTCACTGCCTCCGCCGTGCATTTCAAGATAACGGTTTTCTATTAAACTCCCAACACCAGCGAGTGAGTTTCAAAGCCATCAGGTCAGATTTTACCTACTTTGCTGTAAAGTCCGAAGGGCCACGTCCATTGAAGAGCACTCAGCTTAGTATCTCCCGTCTCTTGATTTAGACGTCATCAATCCCGCCCCGCAGGGCTGGTCTCTTATTGGACAGCTTGTTATGACGCGCACAGGCGCCCTGCTTCGTTGCTCAGTCCTCCATGCTAGCGCTGCTCCTTTGTTGTGATTAGCCGTTCAACGGTTCTGATTTTTCAGCAATTACCCACATTATTACACAAAGGCGCTGTTGTGAACTTTAAGAAGATGAGCGGCGGAGTGTACGGCGGCGGTGAGTGGCCATTAATGGCGCCCAAATTCAATCGGCTACCCATTTTCCGTGGTGTTAGCATTGTTCGTAGCTAGCTATTTATGCTAGCCGCGCTACCGGTTAGCTTTAAAATTGGCACCTTGCGACCTCATTTATTATAGATTTATGAATTTAGCTTAACATATATCTGTTTTCACAATAAGTCATATGGACTCGGTAATTAAAAAGTAATAATGAATGTAGCTCATGTAGTAAACAAGTTGACGCAACGAATGAATGAATGAAAGTGAGATGGACGCAACTTTGCCAATTTGTGTTGTTGAGTAAATTGTTGTTTACATTTAAAAGTAATTGGAATCACTGTTAGAATAAGACAATACCCTTGTCAAACATCGATGATCGTATTTCTTTATATATATTTGTAGCGAACGCGTGTCGTGTAATTTTCATATATCAATGTAAGCGTACGATGTTCATGCTAATATTCCCCTATAACATTTAACAACCCGTGTTGTGAGATAATTCATCAAATAGTCATACACCCCAACTATTACCTTTTACCAAATGACGCTCCAAACGCAGTAATGATCCAAAACCAATACTCACATAAAACACATATGCACCGGGGAAATACAGAAAGTTAAAAATTCTGCAGACACATAATTTCTGGAAAGTCAAAAACAAATGCACAAGAAAAATATGCGGCAAATGCCATTAACTCACACAAACTCCTCCAAAAGCATAAGTTAAATGTTTATCAGGAAAACATGTCAAAATACACAGTAATTTGGATAAATGGCACTTGTCAGTGACATTGTCACGGATGTTGCGGGAGACTAAATGTTAGCAAAAGCAGGAAAAGCAAAAACAAATATGTTCAGACATTTAAATGAACCTCTGTTTTTTAGGTCACAAGCAAGGCAGAGTCGCCATATTAGAACTATTAGACCTGCTGCTTGTTTAGAAGAGCGCGACATGCCTTCATGTTAGTCTCCAAAAATAACCAATAAAACCAGAAAAGGGCGCTTTTTTGGGAAAAACAAAATCTAAAGGCCTTGAATATTTTCTGAATACAGTATAATGACAATGCTCTTGCTACGTGTTCTTATTGTCTGGCAAACCAGGTGTTTTAAGAAGCATAGTAATGGTGCCATCTACTGTACGGAGTTGGAACGACAAGCTACATTGAGACAGTCCCGTTTTATAATGTGCTTATGAGTGACAGCCAAGTGTATTTGTGGCAGTCTGAATGTATTTGTGGTGGGCCGCTGCAAATCACTGAATGTATGGGGAAACACACATTCATAGGTGTTTTTGTTTCTCCAGATGAGGTGGGAGCGCTGGTGTTTGACATCGGCTCGTACTCGGTGAGAGCTGGCTATGCAGGAGAGGACTGTCCCAAAGTAAGCGGTGGTTCTGTCAAATAACCCAATTAAGCTTGTTCCTTTTTCTTTCCTTATGAGCGCCAAGAAATGAGGTCTGTCACCCGGGGGGCGGACAGTAGAAATCGAGTTCAGTCCATTCTAGATCTTTTGTATCGGGATGTGTGTGTGTGTGTGTGTGTGGGTGTGTGTGTGTGTGTGTTTGTTTGATATGATTAGTAATATGTAGTTACAGCGGAACCTCTAAGGTTGAACACAATCCATTCTGGGATGTTGGTTCCCTTTCAATTTGAAGGAATCAGAAGGAACTCTTTCCCAAGTTAGCCTTTATTAACTATACAGGTTTTAAGTAGTAGCAATGCAATCAAATTATCACCGTTTAATTAACCATGATTACTTTGTTTGCTGTATCATATGAATAGAAAGATGAATGACAGGATGTTTGTATGTATTAACATTTTTTACATTTTCTATAACATCTATTCAATTTAAATCAGGCTAAAAGTAGCAATTTCTGAAAAATATGTTCTAATGCTCGGCCGCATGGTGGTCAAGTGGGTAGCACATTGGCCTCACAGTCAGGAGGTTCAGGGTTTGAATCTCCGTTGGCATCTCTGTGTGGAGTTTGCATGTTCTCCCCGTGCGTGTGTGGGTTTTCTCCGGGTACTCCAGTTTCCTCCCACATTCCAAAAACATGCATGTTAGGTTAATTGGTGACACTAAATTGTCCATCGGTATGAATGTGAGTGTGAATGTTTGTTTGTCTATATGTGCCCTGCGATTGACTGGCGACCAGTCCAGGGTGTACCCCCCCCCCCCCCCCCAAAGTCAGCCGGGATAGGCTCCAGCATACCCGCGACCCTAATGAGGATAAGCAGTACAGAAAATGAATGAGTGAATGAATGTTCTAATGCTAATGCTAGTCTTTTTAACGGTAGCATTTTAATTACACTTTACCTGCGTTATTATGCACCAAAGTGTCAAAGACACCATGTAACATGAGTTGAATTAAATTTTTGAGTGTAGCTGTATTTTCAGGGTTTTCCAAGTATACCTAAATCCAGCAAATTTTAAGTCTGCGGTAAGACCTATGTTAGTGAGAGATAAGGAGATCATCCTTCTGTTTATTTAGACCACACACATGCATAATGAAGACATTGTTGTGATTTTTGGAGTGTCAGTGAATGCATCTCGCTGTAGCCTAGTGACAACGAGGAGGACTAGAAACGTGTTTGGGAGTTGGAGACGCATATACAGTGGTGTGAAAACTTTTTGGCTCCCTCCTGACTTTTTATTCTTTTGCATGTTTGTCACACTTAAATGTTTCTCCTCATAAAAAATAGTTAACTATTAGTCAAAGATAACATAATTGAACACAAAATGCAGTTTTTAAATTAAGGTTTACGTTATTAAGGGAGGAAAAAAACTCCAAATCTACACGACCCTGTGTGAAAAAAGTGATTGCCCCCCCTTGTTAAAAATTAACTTAACTGTGGTTTATCACACCTGAGTTCAATTTCTGTAGCCACCCTCAGGCCTGATTACTGTCACACCTGTTTCAATCAAGAAATCACTTAAACAGGAGCTACCTGACACAGAGATTTAGACCAAAAGCACCTCAAAAGCTAGACATCATGCCAAGATCCAAAGACATTCAGGAACAAATGAGAACAAAAGTAATTGAGATCTATCAGTCTGGGAAAGGTTATAAAGCCATTTCTAAAGCTTTGGGACTCCAGCGAACCACAGTGAGAGCCATTAGCCACAAATGGCAAAAACATGGAACAGTGGTGAACCTTCCCAGGAGTGGCCGGCCGCCCAAAATTACCCTAAGAGCGCAGAGACAACTCATCCAAGAGGTCACAAAAAATCCCCAGGGCAACATCTAAAGAACTGCAGGCCTCACTTACCTCAGTTAAGGTAAAACAGATCGTTCACGATTCCACCATAAGACAGAGACTGGGCAAAAACGGCCTGCATGGCAGAGTTCCCAGACGCAAACCACTATTAAGCAAAAAGAACATTAAGGCTCGTCTTAATTTTGGTAAAAAAAACATCTCGATGACTGCCAAGACTTTTGCGAAAATATCTTGTGGAATGACGAGACAAAAGTTGAACTTTTTGGAAGGTGCATGTCCCGTTACATCTGGCGTAAAAGTAACACAGCATTTCATAAAAAGAACGTCATACCAACAGTAAAATATGGTGGTGGTAGTGTGATGGTTTGGGGTTGTTTTGCTGCTTTGGACCTGGAAGGCTTGCTGTGATAGATGGAAGCATGAATTCTACTGTCTACCAAAAAATCCTGAAAGAGAATGTCCAGGCATCTGTTTGTCAACTCAAGCTAAAGCGATCTTGGGTGCTGCAGCAGGACAATGACCCAAAACACACCAGCAAATCCACCTCTGAATGGCTGAAGAAAAACAAAATGAAGACTTTGGAGTGGCCTAGTCAAAGTCCTGACCTGAATCCTACTGAGATGCTGTGGCATGACTTTAAGAAGGCGGTTCGTGCTAGAAAACCCTCAAATAAAGCTGAATTACAACAATTCTGCAAAGATGAGAGGGCCAAAATTCCTCCAGAGAAGATAAGACTTGTTGCAAGTTATTGCAAACGTTTGATTGCAGTTATTGCTGCTAAGGGTGGCCCAACCAGTTATTAAGTGCAGGGGCAATTACTTTTTCTCACAGGGCTATGTGGGTTTGGATTTTTTCTCCCTAAATAATAAAAACATTCATTTAAAAACTGCATTTTGTGTTTCCTTGTGTTATCTTTGACTAATATTAAAATGTGTTTGGTGATCAGAAACATGTTGTGTGACAAACATGCAAAAGAATAAAAAGTCAGGTAGGGGGCTAATAGTTTTTCACACCACGGTATGGTGTTGGAATTGCACTGCTGTTGGTGTGTTCAGGTCAGAATGATGTTAGAAAAGAGCGTCAGACTCGGTGACTCTGGGAGAACAGTATTGTGGCCCTAGGGAGATGTGGCTTGATGTGATGCGGATGCGTTAATGACGCTAAATATGTTTAAGTAATTCATTAAATGAATGAGATTCTGCCGTTAACGCGCAATTTTTGAAAGCCCTAGTTTACATCTTAACCTTCCTAACTGTCATTTCAAATGTGCAAAAACAGAAGCCCAAGTTTTTCAAAAGCTCAATTTTTAAGTACAGAAACCTACATTTGCTTGTGAACCAGAGGCCAAAGCACGCTGAATTTTTTTTAAAAACATCCCTATTTGTGCATAAATGTATACTGTAGTAATCACTCACCACTTTGCCCTCGTGACAAAAATATATTAATAGGGGTGTAATGAGACGAACACAAGATTGGGTTTACGAGACGAAATTTTAACTATGCTTTTAAGGAAAGTACAATGAAAAAAAAAATGACAATACTTGCAATCTACTAATCTTCGTTACTCTTCTGCACTCTGTGTGTATGCTAGCGAACCTGCCTCCACCCGCCGAGGCAAAGAGATTGTATGACTGACATAAGGGCTCACTTTGTTAATGCTGTTGTTCTATGGAACAAACACGCCAAGGTGCTGAAACGAACGCACAGAGTGAACTCTCTTTTTACCTGTTTGGAGGAGAGAGACAAGCAATATAGACACGCGTGTTATCAAATAACGTATTTACTATCGGCCCAGGCCTAGTGCCTGTGAGACATTTATTTTCCTGAACAAGATCTTGTGACACTCCTATTCATTATTAAGTCATCACTGACTTTGACCTATTATGAGTCCAAAAACATGCACATTTCTGCATGTTTTTTGTGTAAATTAGGTATAAAAATAACTAAATGAAGTAAAATACACATATTGGGCATTAAGGGGATGCATTCAAAGACATTGTGATGATATGTAGTATTCTACACCGGTCACTCGGTGTCGGTAATGTTACATCGGTGAGAACGCAGCCATCACAATGTGTGAGTCTTATTTATGTCATATTTTCTTTTATAATGCCTATTATATGGGGTACTACTAGCATAAAGGTAACTATAGGGGTGTTATTTCACATCTATAGGGCTCTAATACTGTTATGTTAAAAACTGCGCTCGGAAGGTCTGAATCAGGGTTTAAAAAAACTCTTATTTAGTCCCTTTCTCACATAAATGGAAATGTGTGTGGGAGGGTGTTATGGTATTTGTGAGAGTCGTCATCGTAGGTTAAAAACTAAAGTGCTGTGTTTTGCTTTGGCGAAGGCTGACTTCCCCACAGTGATAGGCGTGACCCTCGACCGTGATGACGGCACCACTCCCATGGAGACAAACGGTGACAAAGGCAAGAGCGGCGCCACCTACTTCATTGATACCAACCAGCTGAGGGTTCCCAGGGAGAGCATGGAGGTCATGTCGCCCCTCAAGAATGGCATGAGTCAGTATTCCTGCTTTCACGTTACCGTCCAAAGTGCAATTGAAACTAAGCCTCTCGGAATGTACAGCTTGGAATTTAACTTAAATGATAACTATAAAGTTGCACAAAACTCAACAAACCTGAGAAAAAGAAAAAGGGTCGTTTTTAGCTCCAATTGTCAAGTATGCTGACCTAGCTGATGATGCTCATCAGAATGAGAGTCCATGGAGAAGAGACTATTTAGAGGCAATTATGACACCAATTTTAATTGCAGGAGAGCGGCAGAGTGGGACCGCAGCCACCCTTAGAGAACTGACCTGGAACACTGGAGCTTGCTACTCAAATTGCCATCTAAAAATGCTCCTCATTGCTCCATTTTTCACCACTAATGAACCAGTGGTGTCTGACCCAGTGGTGATGATTTCTTACATACAAACAAAGCAAAGACAATTCTTGTCGGTTCTTTGGAAAGGAATACTATGGTTGTTCCCTCTATAGAGCAGCAAAATATTTGCAGTTGGCACTGGTATAGTCACATGATAGGGCGTGGATTCACTGGAAATGTGCAAGTCATTACCGAATTGTTCAGAACTTGCCAGTTTTATACCGAATCGGGACTTATAGCAATTTGTTAACTCTTCACCCCTGCGATTGGGTAAATTAAAAAAGGAAACCAGGTTACATGTCGGGGTGTGATGTGTGTGGTGGAGCGGACGGAACTTGATGAAGACGTGCGAGTTTTGCACATGTGTGATTTTCTACACATGCTCTCTATGACGGGTGACTCAAGTAAACCGATTCACAACTTGTTGAGCATGTGCGAGTTTGTCCACACGTGAACATGTGCGAGTTTGTGTGCATGTGCGATTTTCTCATTGTCATAGAGGGTACGTGAATAACAGTGAAAAACAATTAGCGCCCAACCCTCACTGTTACGAGTGTGCCAGAACGCATCACAGCGCAAAGCACACAGTCAGAGCAGAAAGAAGGAAGGAGACAGAGCTTAAAGTTCTTCATTGCTCTGTCAGTTATACAGTATGAACAAATAAGTTTGACGATTATCTAAGGGGTACGTGACTTTAAGACAAATGTCCAAAGGGGTACGCGACTGTAAAAAGTACTCTACACGATGGGTGACTAAAGTGAATGAATTACCTGATTCACAAGTTGTTGCAGATGTGTGATTGTCTTTGCATGTGCTCTGCGACGACTGATTCAAGTCAATCAGGTGCCTAAATGACGCAAGTTTTTGTACGTGTGCTCTGTGACGGTTAATCAAGCACCCAATTCAAAACTTACTGGCCATTTGCGAGCTTGTGCGCGTGAGCTCTGTGGTGGATGACTCAAGCGAGTCAGGTACCAGTTTCACAAATTGCGACACATGTGCAAGTTTGTGCGCATCTGCAATTTTCCGTGTTTGCGCTCCGTGATGGGTGTCTCAAGCGAATCAAGTTCCCGATTCACAACTTGCTTGTATACGTTCCACAGTCTGTGCATTCGCTCTGTGATGGGTGTCTCAAACGGATCAAGTACCCGATTCATAACTTGTTGCGCATGTGCAACTTTGTGTGCATCTGTGGGTTTCTGTGCATGCGCTCTGTGGCAGCGACTCAAGTGCATCGAGTACCCGATACTTCAGCAAGTGGTAGGGATTTAAGTTTCCGATCACTAGTGTTCACAAGCATGACGGCGGACATTGAAATAGTTGTTGTCCGTGTTCTTCTAATAACATTGCAATGTAATTTTGCTGGGTTTTTTGTGTTGTATTTTGTATTGTACAGTTGAAGACTGGGACAGTTTTCAAGCTATTTTGGATCACACCTACAAGATGCACTTCAAGTCGGAACCAAGCCTGCATCCAGTACTTATGTCGGAAGCATCAGTGAGTTGTTGGTTTTCTACCATCTGGAAATTTTCAGGTGATTTGTTTTATACGATACTTGAGAAACTGTGTGTTGTGTCGGCAGTGGAACACGCGAGCAAAGCGAGAGAAGCTAACCGAGATGATGTTCGAGCATTACAACATCCCCGCCTTCTTTCTCTGCAAATCGGCCGTGCTCTCCGCGTATCCTTTCCGCTCTCGCTATACATTTCTTTAACGGCCACGCTTTGAGTGTCCTTTACTCCGAGAATATCAGCTTTGCCAACGGGCGGTCTACGGGTTTGGTCCTGGACAGCGGCGCCACACACACCACAGCCATACCGGTGCATGATGGCTATGTGCTGCAGCAAGGTACGTCCTTATAGTCTCCCAGTCAGATTTCTGACGCTTGATCTATGAATCTACGAAGTCGTCTTTTCGAATAGTGTTTTTTTCTGTTTCTTTTCTCTTGACAGGCATTGTCAAGTCTCCTCTGGCCGGAGACTTCATGAGCATGCAGTGTAGAGAACTTTTCCAAGAGTTAAACGTTGAAATAATCCCTCCTTATATGATTGCATCAAAGGTGAGCTCTATTTGTTGTGTGCCTTGCGTTTTGTAATTTGTGTTGCTTAGTGATCAACATTTAAAAAATGCAAATTATTTATACATCTTTTGTGGCATTGAACTGAAAGAGTATCATTGACGCTTGTGCTTTTCATGTTGTATGTGTAAAACCCCTGCAGTCGGCAGTAAGACTTAACTTCAACGTTTACCATTCCAGGATGGAGTGCGAGAGGGATCCCCGGCCAGCTGGAAGAAGAAGGAAAAACTACCTCAAGTCACTCGCTCGTGGCATAACTACATGTGTAATGTCAGTAGCACCAGGACAACACAATGTTTTGTTGTTTTTGTAACTTTTTTTAACAATGGACACTTGTCTTTGTGGTAACAGTGTGTCATCCAAGACTTCCAGGCATCGGTCCTGCAGGTGTCTGACTCGCCGTACGATGAACAGTAAGAAAATACACACATCATCAAAAAGTTATGTAGTTTAAATCAGAAACAGAGAACACAAGCAGCTGTCTTTATACCAGCTTGAGTTGTGAGGTGGCTTAGAAAATGCAGCCCATTTACATTTAATCTGCCCATTTTGTACTAGATGTACCGTCCATGACTGTGAGTGTGAATGGTTGTATGTCTTTGTTTGTCTATATGTGCCCTGCTATTGACTGTCGACCAGTCCAGGGTGTACCTGGCCTCGCGCCCAAAGTCAGCTGGAATAGGCTACAGCATACCCGCGACCCTAATGAGCGGAATAGAAAATGAATGAATGAATACAGGGTGATTAAAAAGTAACTCCCTGTATTAAAATACTTGTAAATGTATTTCCATTCATCCATCCATTTTCTATGCCGCTTATCCTCACTAGGGTCGCTGGGGTAAGATGGAGCCTATCCCAGCTGACTTCGGGTGAGTGGCGAGGTACACCCTGGACTGGTCAGCAGTTGTAATTTATTTGTTAATTGCAGTTGTCCTGAGAAATTGATATGAGAGGAAAGCGTTAAGCATGAGGTTTTATTTTAAATTCAATATGGGCACCAGAATTTGCTACCAGCTTCTCAGGAATTGCGTCAACTGATTTCTTGCCGCTCGTGCTTTGATTGATTGACTGGTGACAAGCTTTTGTTCCATCAACACAAAAGCGGTGTCATGTTTCATTGCTGCCTGTTACTTTCACGATTAAAGCAGATGCTTTCGCTGACGTTCTGCACCTAAAGCGGGTACAAATTAGCATTAAACATTAATCTTATTGATCATAGGTCTAGTTTTACTGATTTAAAGCTTATAAACAGTGTGAAGTATGCAGTTTTGATGCAAGTTGAGGCGAGGTGTCTGTTTTGCTCCTGGACTGAAGCACTGCATCTGATGAATGGTCATTTGAGGAAATGCAGTATACACTGCTGCTACTATATGTATTAATCATCAGGTCATCGTTGTCGTAGTATAGTGTCCAGAATGGATTATATTTCACCTTCTCCTCCAGCTACTATGGAGGTTTTCACAATGACAAGATGTTTCACTCAACCGACACTCAACCGACAGCGTATTTTTCTTTCAGGGTTGCCGCTCAGATGCCCACAGTGCACTACGAGCTGCCCAACGGCTACAACTGTGACTTTGGGGCCGAGAGGCTCAAAATCCCAGAGGGTCTTTTTGACCCCTCCAACGCCAAGGTGCGCTTTGCCTCCTTTATAGAGCTTATTGACAGAAAAGCAATCCATTACACACTTGCCTAGTTACTCACTGCCAGATGTAACTACTTGCAGTAGTGGTCACAGTACTTTTTAATTACAACAAAAATGATAGTGTTAGTACAATTATGTTGTGTTTGGATCACCGCTATCAGGGCCTGTCGGGAAACACCATGTTAGGAGTCGGCCACGTGGTGACAACCAGCGTGGGAATGTGCGACATCGACATCCGGCCGGTGACTATGGACACTTTTTTTTGTTGTTTGTTTTAAACATGCAATGTAAGATAAACCTCAAGACAAATGTGATGCCGGTCTTGTGTGTCAGGGCCTGTATGGCAGTGTGGTGGTGACCGGAGGAAACACACTCATTCAGGGCTTCACGGACCGCCTGAACAGAGAACTCTCCCAGAAAACGCCCCCTGTGAGTGCTGGGTGACTTGCACCAAAAAGTACCGTTACATTGAATCCACAGGTTCATGTGTGTGTGTGTGTGTTTTTTGTTTTGTTTAATTTATAGAGCATGCGACTGAAGCTGATAGCTAACAACACCACAGTGGAGCGTCGGTTCAGTGCGTGGATAGGAGGCTCCATCCTGGCATCTCTTGTAAGGACACACAAACATACACTGTACTAAAACCACACATTTGACACAACAGGTGTGGACTCAAGTCCCAATTTTGATTACTTTGGACTTGTCTTGACAATATCATCAAAGACTTACAAGACAGCCTGACTCAGACGTTAGTCTGATGACATGAAAATAATCAAGATGGGTGTGTTGAGTAAAATGTGTCCCCATTAAAAGTATTACAATAATAAGACTCTTGTCATTTCAAGCAAGACTCCAACTTTTCCCACAGGATCTGCCTCATTGGCTGCATTTACATGCAAATAACTCATCATAACTGGAAGAGTAGTGATGCACTTAAGTGTAAACAATAAATAATAGCGTATAGGAGTGGCTACAGGGGTGGTATTTCATGTATAGAGGGCTCCAAATATCTAAAAATTGTATTTACGAAGTCATAAATAGGTTTTCTATGCTCTATAAAAATATTCAATTTATTAACACTATTATTACTATATCGCAAAAAGTATCGCGGAACTGCTGCAAACGAGGGATGACTGTGTTTAAAGATGACAGCTTTGTGTTTTAATTTTTTACATTTTTTAACATTTCAGCTTTTTCTCCTGACATTGTGCCTTTTTAATTCTTTTTGCTGGTGTTTTTGTTTAATTTTATTTCTACAATGTGCTGCAGGCCGATTTAAAAAAAACAAACAAAAAACAAAAACAAAAAAAACGGATTGTATTGCATTTTAGCTATACAACAAATCAAACCATGTTCTTCATCTTCCAGGGAACCTTCCAGCAAATGTGGATCTCCAAGCAAGAGTACGAGGAGGGAGGAAAGCAGTGTGTGGACAGGAAGTGCCCTTGATGTAACAGCTCACCTTCACTTTCGTACTGAATAAATATCTCCTTTTTTGTATGATTTTTTTGTTAAAGTTAGACACGTACACATTTACAGACATTGCTTTTCTTGTGTCAGTGCCATCATGCTCAGGTGCAACATTCTGAGTTTCAGAAGTTAATTCAATGAATTTGAATTACAGGAAGTGGAATTGAATCCAGTGCAATTCCTTATCACATATCAGTGAAAATTATCTACTTTTAACATACATTTTTCTTCCAAATGCAATTACAGAAACTAACATTAAGCATATGCCTTAAGGTTAGAATATTTAACAATTTATTTTTATTTCAAAGTGATCAAATGAAACAGTGTTTTGGTAAATGCAATAAGTACTTTGCAGGGTTAAGTTGTTGCATTTATTGCTCCACAGTTCCTCAAATGCGGTGTCATTAAGGCAGCATTCTGCTCTGAAGGTCTTGTTTGCATCACTAAAGATCCTTTCAACAGGTACAGATGAAGCTGGTATGGGCAGATATTTGCATGCATTTGTTTGGGAAACTTGATTTTCTTTCTAGAACTTACTATTGTTTTGCATATTACTGTTATTACAAAAGAGGCCGCACACTGCGGTGGTTAGCATTTTAGCACACCGTCAGATGTGGAAGATCGAGTATATGTTTGGGCATCTGTGTGGAGTTTGCATATTCTCCCCGTGCGTGTGTGGGTTTTCTCCGGGTACTCCGGTTTCCTCCCACATTCCAAAAACATGCATGTTAGGTTAATTGGTGACCCTAAATTGTCCATAGGTATGAATGTTTGTCTATATGTGCCCTGCGATTGACTGGCGACCAGTCCAGGGTGTACCCCGCCTCTCGCCCAAAGTCAGCTGGGATAGGCTCCAGCATCCCCGTGACCCTAATGAGGATAAGCGGTACAGAAAATGAATGAATGAATGAAAGGTTAAATGGCGACTCTAAATTGTCCATAGGTATGAATGTGTTTGTCTATATGTGCCCTGTGAATTCTACTTCCTGCAATTCAATATCTAGAACTGAATTGGAATGTGAAGGTCATTCTCAACCAAATTCTGGATTTCTTGTACAGCCCCTGCTCGGGTGGTTTGTGGGGAACATCCGGCAACAAAATCTCACTTTACTTTCATCATGGCTCATGTGGTAAAAGTGGTCGTCTCCCAACTTGAAGGTTGCTGGTTCAATCCTCCGTCCTCATGTTAAAATATCCTTGGGCAAGATACTGACACTCCAGTTGATTCTGATGCTGCGTCATCATTAGATAAATGCGGAAACAGTGTCAACGCGCTTTGAAGTGCCTTAAAGGTGGAAAAAGCGCTATATATAGAAGGGAGAGGTCATTCACCATCTTAGTCTGCTTTTGGTCATCTTGCATCAGCCCAAACTAAACATGTCTTAACATTTTCTACAGCACACTGAGAAAGAACTTTCAGTAGTCAGGGCGTGTTTTGTAAGAACTTTGAGTTGGGTTAAACTAATAATAAAACAGTATTTAATTGTTTATGTTCAGTGTCTGGATTTTATTGTGGTAGTTTCTTTTTTGATTTTAATTAACAAGAGGCGTGGGCATCATAGTTGTACATTGTTTATCTTACATGATCACACACGTAAAAAGCCGTAATCCTTTTCACTCAATAGTTTCCGTCTTATCTTCAAGGAAGCGACTGTAGGAAATTGCTTGGAAGTTTTCAGGATGCTGGAACCTTCATTTGAGGAAACCGCTCTTGAAGTTTAGCCAGCTTTTTCTTCTCTATGTTGGCTTTCCTGGACTTCTCTCGCATGTACTTCTCTATACGTAACCTGCCAGATAAATAGGAAAGGACAACAGCATATAAACATTCAGCTTTTATGCCACACCTAAGAAACCCAAACAAGCAATGTGCTTATTATAAGGCTTAATTTGCACTAAACAGGAAGTCACCGTGTGCATGTGTCTGTAATAACAGTAACTAGACCAGAGGTGGGCAAACCTTTTGACTCCCGGGCCACATTGGGTTAAATTCGTCTATATATACATACAGTATACTGTAAGTGTTAATCACATACATCCACAGCAGGTTAACACATCACATAAGTCATCTACAACTACTACCAAATACCCGCAAGACATGCTGGGTAGTCAAGCAGCAGCAGCAACAACAAACAATGGGTATTGTGCGAAGATATTTGTATGCCCACATGGGGCAGTAGATAGGTTACTTTGCCCGTCGTGTGTGTTGACGTGTTTGGGTGGCTTTTTTTGTACAATAGTTATGTTGTTGTAGCTTATCAATCAATATGAAGTTAGTTAATAATAGCACACATGTCGACAAACCGACCCATGTTTCGTAGAAATGACCCCTTTGACTCTCACATTTAAAGTCGACAGAAGCGGTCAACTGTATATATCGACTTAAGCGGGCACTGAAGTGATAAGAACAAGATGGACTGGAACTTGAGTTTGTTGACACAATGATACTCCAACACATGTTGACATAAACAAATAATTGTATGTCGACAAAAGAAGTTGGCCATGTACGTTGACGTCGACTCAAGTGGACACTTTAGTAATAAGACCACAGTGGACCAGGACTTGATGACTTTATCGGGCTTGAGTGTGTGAACATTTTTTATGTCGACATTTTTTATGATTTTATGTCGACAAAAGCGGTCGCCCATGCATGTCGATGTCGACTTAAGCGGCAATTTTGTAGTAGTTACAACACAGTACACTATGACTAGATGAGTTTGGCAACATATACTACAGTACAACACATGTTGACATAAGCAAACCCATTTTTCACAGAAATGTTATATCGTCAAAAGTGCTTGATAGTATGTCGATGTCGACTTAAGCGGCCATTTTGTAGTAGTAAGTGCGCTACGGCTCAATGAGTTTGGCAACATATTACAGCACATACTGACATAAGCGAACCCACTTTCCACAGAAATTTGATGTCAACAAGACAGTTTGCAGACAGTTTGTGAGACGACCCCCAACCTCTGAATTCAAGTGAGTTTGCATATGTCAGAATACTTGGAGGTCATGTTGCCTTATGCTGAAGAGGACATGGCCTTGAAATGGCTGCTTCAACAAGACAATGATCCCAAACACACTAGTAAATGAGAAAATCTTGGTTCCAAACCAACAAAATGAATGTTATGAAGTGGCCAGCCCAATCCCCGGACCTTAATCTAATGGAGAACTTGTGGGGTGACATCAAAAATGCTGTTTCTGAAGCAAAACTAAGAAATGTTAATGAATTGTGGAATGTTGTTAAAGAATCTTGGCAGTGAAATATCAGCTGAAAGTGCCACAAGTTGGTTGAGTCCATGTCACACAGATGTGAAGCAGTTATAAAAAACTAAATATTTGTTTAGTCATTCACAGGACTGCCAAATCCTAGAAAAAAAATGTTTGTACAAAATAGTGTTGAGTTTGTAAATTCACCGGCAGGCACTGCTATTTTTTTTGAACACGCCTATTAAATAATTGTCCAATAGCATAGTATAAGAGTGTGCATATCATGAATGCTGGGTCTTGTTTGTTTGAGAATCTACTGAACCCACTGGTAACTTGCCATGTAGCAATACAAATACACTAATAACAGTGATTCATCTGTTAGTCACATTGCACTGCTATTATTTTGAACAGTACTGTATAATACTATGACATACTACATATTTCATAAGAAATTTTATGTCAACATTGCCATATTGGCACTTTTTAAATCGACGTCAACATACGCGATCGACATATATTGTGAGAGCCAATGGGGTCATTTGTATGAAAAATAGTCAATTTTTGTCAAGCACAAACAAAACGTGCACACTTTCTGTTCAATGCAAAGCAAGCATCAAAATAAAAGCATGGAAGTATTAGCCTGGATTTCACCATAATGTACTGTACTCTACCTGATGTGTGGTTCTACAAAGTAGGGTGTGTAAAACTTTTTCCGCTTGTATCTTCTGTTCATGTACCAAGGAATGGCGTACTCTTTGAATCGATACCTGGAGGGAAACAAACACCAGTTTTCCTTTTGAGGATAACATGATGATTAGAATTCCTTCTGTCTATATTTAAGTCCAAGCTCTCACCAGTATGAAAACCCAAATACGTTCCTCCTCCAGGCTCCTGGTCTTCCTCTCTCCTGGCCTGTCTGGAGCAGACGCAAAGAAGTCTCTCGCTCCATCACCACAGTCTCCAGCCTGATCATTGATTGCTCTACCTTGGAAGAGAATAAATCTTTTTTTTTTTTACCGTAAAACATCCCCCAAAAATCAGTCATTACGGTGACACCAACCTTCCTGATTCTCTCTGGACTCGGCATGGGAAGCCTTTGCCTTCGTGATTCCTGCTGCAGTGTGAGCAGCATGTTCTTTTCCTTTAGCAACACATACCACAGTTTGTGTAAATCCTCATTGCTCTTCGCCCTCAGTTGTTTTGCAGTCCACGATGCTCCTACAGAAAGACCAGACACAAAAGCAACACTCCCAACTGTAAGATGACGATCTGACGACGGCGCCAATCTGTTTGATCAAAGTTTTACCTGATTTTACCCGGCTCTCCCCCCAGTTCTCAGGCAGGTCAAAGAACTCATCCAGTCCCCTTCTGTTGACAGTTGAGTGCAAGGTACGACATTGAAGCAGGGGGCTGTTGAGATTGTACCAACACTTTTCCCTGGTTGGGGGGAAAAAAAAGTTAATTTACTTTGAGGAAAGCGCTGCTGCCAGTATCGGCATCGGTAATGACTTGCTGGATAATATCGGTAAGAACAACAGTAACTATTGAGCATCAGCTATCTGATCCAATAGGCGCTCGCATAACCCCTAACGTAGAGCTATGAATGAATTAATTGTAATTCCTGAACACAAGCAGTTCTTACCTGCGAAGATAAGAGTTTATGCCGGTCAAACTCGCACATTTTTGAACATTTATCTGCGAGGTTATCCGGCAAACATTCTGAAATTGCTTGCAAAGACTCAAAACGCGTCCTATTGAGGACGCCGCCATCTTTACCAGAGCTTTCTCAATTTACCCAGCATGCATTTTTTACGATAACCCTTTCTCCATTTTGCTATTTTTTATATTTTACCACAGTTATTTATTGTTTTAATTCACCAGAAACTTAAAACAACAAATAAATAAATATTAAATCAATATAACCAGTATTAAAACCCATCTATACGTCCTTGCCCGCGTCAATTATGACAGTTTCCCTTTCGGGTCGTTCAACAGCGAATCACAATGCGTGTTGTTGGCAGGTCAGCCCACAGTAGACATGGTGGGTATGAGTCTACTCAGGTCTGCCGCTGCTATCGCAGCCAGACTGAGTCCTCTGAAATCTGGCAACGTAGCGACAAATTTACTCACTCGAACAATCCCGCAAACGGAAAAAGGTCGGTGACAACACGTTTGGGTGTATTGTTTTTTGCATGAGTGAGGAAGTTGTCTTTTCCGCTTGTGACCTTGCGACAGATTTTGCTAGCATGCTAAAGTGAGCTAGCTTGTGTGTGTAGAAGTCAACAAGAAGTTGCACGGACAATGTGTCAACTTCACCCCTTTTACGTTATTAAAAGTCCTTACTGCGCTTAATAAGTCATACGTAAACACAATAACGTTGTATGTTCATGACCTCCAAGCACCGAACTGTAGTAATGACCTGACTAAATATTTCAACTTATTTACGTCAAGCATAGTAAAACGAATGAATGAATGAAGCTTTAGTCTGAGCTCACTTCTTTGTTATCTTGCATGTTCAAGGCTAAATATGGAAATGATCATTGTAAACTTAATTTAAATCAACCACGTGTAAGCACTACACGAGATTGAGTCTACAAAATGAGATTATAACATTACTCATGAAAAAAATATATGACAATACATTGCAATGTGATAATTTAATTTCTACCACGCATTGCTCACGTGTCATCCTCACGTGTCATTCTACCGTGTTCCTCTGGGAATACTGTGGGCAGTACTCTGGGAATATTAGGGAATCGAACCAACTAATTCAGATGGTTTGTTACCTGTATGACCAGAGAGACTTTGGAGTAGAATGCTTTGGGATCTCTTAAATGTATGTTCATTTTAGTGACTGGAATCAATTAGTTAGGGAAATCACGCAATAACATCACACAATTGAAAACTTAATATAAAAAAAAAGATAAAAAGCAAAACAAAACATGTATTGAGGGTGTAATTTTTTTTCTTTTTTTTCAGTTAGTAAAATTATTAGTTATATAGGTATGTTTTTGTTTTTTATATTCTTGTAATCGTGAGGATATGATCATTTAATAATGTTTCCTGTAACTATATTTAGTCTGAATTGGTGAATTACCTATTAATCACTGCAATTTTGTTTTATTAGGAAAAATTTGCATTATTTTTTGGTGTCACTTTTGTTTTTTTGTTGTACTATTTTCTTTGAAATTATTTTGATGGAAAAGCTAAATTATTGAAACTTCCTGTGTTGTTTTTCCAGTGGCCGTTCGTTGGGGTCATGGGAAGAAAATGTTTGTGGTCAAACCATCCGAGTTCTACGACAAGAGGTTTCTGCGTCTGTTGGTAGGTACACCAAAGAATGTATAAGCGTTATACTACTGTAACATTCTTTCCAATGGTATGATATTCTTATTATATTAATAAATGCGAGTATAATAAAAAAAATGCTGTATACTGTAACATAATTCTCATATTACAGTTACTATCGTGAGCCAACACTATATAAAAAAATGGTCATATGTTGAATGATACTGTACTATAATAAGAGGCTTACATAGTTATAAATGATGAATTCTTCCATTTTAATGATATCTAATAGTACATGAAACACCAGGTATATTCAAATATCTCATTCCTCATTCATGTATTGTGACAGAGCCGTTTCTTTGTATCTTGATTTATATAGATAAATATTTGGACTTTGCCTGAGCTAGTGGTTGTCACTGCTTTACCACCCCAACTCAGATTATAACCACCTCTAGCTGTGTATAGAATTTTGAATATTATATATTGTATTAAAATAAACACAGTGGAAAGTAGCTAAATGATTGAGACCTTGTCTAAATGATATGCAGTTGTTTAAATAAATGAGTAAATTATACAGTGGTGCCTTGGTTAACGTCATGAATCCGGTTCAGGTCAGACTCAAATCAAGACGGACTCTAACCAAATCAAATTTTCTCATAGAAAATTATGTAAAACCAATTAATCCGTTCCAGACACCCAAAAATGTTGTCCTCGCTTGGGTCGTGGGGGTATGCTGGAGCCTATGCCAGCTGGCTATGGGCCATAGGCTGGGTGCACCCTGGACTGGTCACCAGCCACCGTGTGGGCACAAATAGACAAACAACCATTCACGTTCATGGACAATTTAAAGATACCAATTGACTTATAATGCATGGGTTTGAAATGTGGGAGGAACCCAGATTACCTGGAGAAAACCCACACATGCATGGGGGAGAACATGCAAACTCTGTACAGTAATAATTCTAACTCAGACCTTCCAGATCTCCTGACTGTGTGGCCAACATGCTAATCACCAGGGCACCACTGGGCGGCCCATTTGAAATGCACTACTTTTTGAAATTTACCAGAAATGTTAGGTGTATTTGCACGAAGGGTCCTATCGATATCACCAATACTTGTGTGAATTTGGAAACGAAATTGGTAGTATTTACTCGGTAGTGGCGTGAGGTGTTGTGACTGAGGCGCTGTGTCATTACACCAGCGAAGTAGTTCTTTGGTGTTAGCTCCTACAATAACAACATAGCTGTAACTTGGGTAATATCACTTTATGGAAATGGAACATTGTTGGTGTTTTTGGAGGGTTTTTTTTACCTTTATAGGCAGAAAAGATGTGTCCCGTGATGTGCTTTGTTAGCTAGCCACAAGCTAGCTGTTTTCCTCTCTTTGGAACACAGAAAATGGAAAGACGTGTGTTGATGTTACACATAAGGATTGTGGATGATGAGTAAGATTCCAAAACAAGTGACAAGGTAATGGGCTATTTACGCTTGAAGATATGCTTTTAATCAACAACCAAGACAACATGTTTATTCCAAACAGATACATGGTTATTAGCAGCATCCTCTCAAGCTTCATCATCAGGAAACGCTACTACAATGACCTTTTCTTTGCACTTCAGCAATTCTACACCCTGTTGACGGGTATTCCAGTGGCTATCATTGTGACGTGTGTGAACGTCTTCATTGGTAAGTAACCATACACGTTGTGTTGTCGTCCTCGACCGTAATCACATGCGATTGCATTTTTAAGGTGAAGCAGAGCTGGTTGAAACTCCTGAAGGTTATGAACCGGAGTACTGGGAGTACTACAAGGTGAAATCTGTGTTCTACAAAACAAATGTTTATTTTATGTTATTTTTTCTGGCTGTCCGTGCTCTATAATTTCTATACAACGTGAATTTAATCTAACGTTAAAAGCAAATACAACGGAAATGTTTTACACCCCTTCATTGCAGTACTACTGTCTGTGAAGAATGCACTGACACAGAATGACATCTCCACCCTCCATGTGATTGCAGCATCCCATCACTCGGTGGATCACTCGCACCTTATATGATTCTCCAGTGAAGGATTATGAAAAGATGATGGCTGCAATCCACATAGAGAAAGAGAAGGCAGATTTGAGGTGGGTGAGACTATTATAATTTCTCCATTTTAATAGAAAAATAGGCCTAAGAAGAAAGTAAATAAAGACTATCAGCACAGTAATGAAGTTGAAATGCATCCTTTTTTATGTCTATAGTCATCAAAGGTACCATAGTCGATCCCCCTTTTTGTTAATAAGCTGTTTACGTGGACCAACTCATCGGACCAGGACTTGATGACCTCCTTCTTACTAAAAAGTGCCCGTTTAAGTTGATGTGCACGTAAAATTTGGTCATACCTGATAAAAGGCTCAGTTTGTATTAGGGATGTGCCATCTATCATTACAGCTTTTTCACTTGTATGATACCGATATTGTAGCCTTGAGTATTGGCTGATACATATATTGGGCCAATATCAGCACGACTCATTCATACTTCTACTTACTATATGTATTTTTTTATTGTTTTATTTTTATTATTATTTTATTTTTAAATGTTTTGAAAATAGTTGATGTGATTGTACTCAAACAGAAATCAATAGTACATTAGGTATTAGCCACAGTTGTCCTTTTCACGTATTGTTTTACACCTCTTGATTATGTTATTCATTATTTCGGTCAGCAGGTGGGCCAGTCTGGAGTTTTAAAAGTCCCAGTAATAGTGTATTGTTTTGCAGACTGGCAGAGCTGGAGGTGCGTAAACACATGAGGCAGCGAGGAGACGGGCCCTGGTACCAGAGGGAGACCCTCAACCAGGAACTCATCGACCACAGCCACAAGTCTTCACCTGACACCTAAACCTGGCTGGTGTCTGCCCAGTACATTGTGCTGATCCACTCACCTCGCTGTTTGTACATTTTGTTTTTTCTTCACAAATCAATAAAATCCCAAAATATTCTCTTTTGTGCTTTTAAAGGTTGTGCTTTGTAGGCCAAAGTACTTGCAGCAGGCTTTTGGGTTCACTGACATTCAATGGTCTCTATTTGGTTCACCTTCTCTCCTTTTTTATTTGTAAATTGCAACCACTCCAAATGCCCCTACTCTTCCGCTACGTAGATGGCGGCTATTGAGTGTGGTTAGGCTCCATACTTCTCAGCGTGAACGCACTTAAGCACTCAAAATGCAAGTTAAAAAGGGTGCAAATTGAGACCCAGCCTGTCTTTATTTCCCACAGCAGGTGTTATTTTGAAAAACATTCTGTTAAAAATACTACTTATAGTTGTAATAACGTGGAAGCAGAGCTTCATTATGTTACAGGAGTGTACATCATTATTGGAGTTTGGCGATACAGCAAATGTTGGTATCAATTCAATACCACGTAAGGACAGGTGCACTACTGCAGATACCATTTATAATCTGTATGAAACAAGATTACAGACTAAGTATGTTTTTATTTTATTAAAACAATAAGTACAATTTAAATCTGCTATAAAATGTGATTTAATCCTTTCACAATACATTATAAAGCGCAGCTGTTGAGGAAATTGTATTTGGTTTTAGACAAAGTTTAAATCAACTGGGAAAAACATTGATAGAAAACCACCCCACAAAATAATTCAATCCAAAATCTCGTGTCTCTTGGATTATTGATATATACAGCAAATAAAAAGTAAATATGATCCAGTATATTAAAAATACTAATGAGGATATTTCCTTTTATTGATCATAAAAAAATACTTGTTTATTTTTTGCAGTTTCTGAAATATGCCACAAATAAAACAAGTCGATGTATCAACATCAACAAAAGAATACAGTTGTACTTACTGTACAATTACTGAGCAAAATAAAAGTTATAAATAAATAATTATAAATAAAATATTAAATTAAATAATTTCCTTCTGTGTACAGAAACGTGTGCTCTCGGTTTGAATACAACAATACATAAATAAACATAAACATCTATTTCATCACCTGGTATCGACATTTGTCTCGATCCGCCCACCTCCAATTATTATTGGCTGGCACGAGCCTGCATGTTCTTCTGTTCGTGCTGCTACTGAAGTAATGATAATAATCATCCATACGTAGTTTTCTCCACATTTGACAACATCTTATCACGCCGTGAAGTGTTTCCTGCAGCGTCCGCGTGGATGTGCGCGTGAGGTGGGAGTGGCTTCGGTGCAGCAATATTCCATCCCGCCTAACAAGATGTCATTTCACGATGGAGCAGGAAAGACACAAGAGAACGTAGCGGGCTGCGCCATTCATGCTAATAGTGTGTTGTTTTTGTCACGTCAGCCTCCACCTCCTCCCGCCCTCTGAAGGAATGTTTTTAAAAATAGCACCCTCGCCTCTCTGAGGTCCTGTGGATCGGCGTGGCACTGTGCTGCGAGGAGCGGAAACGCCAACATGGCTGCGGACCTGGGAGAGCTGCTGGTCCCGTACATGCCCACCGTCAGAGTCCCGAAGACCGGAGACAGGGTTTTCAAGAGCGAGTGCGCCTTCTCCTTCGACTCCCCGGTAAGGGTGTATGTTTGTGTGTGCGTGTGGGACAGGGGGGGTCAGATATTTTGTGCCATGAAATATCTAAATCGTGTGAGGAGAAGCTTCCCAAACACACCTGCTTGAGCATCCTCAGTAAGAAAAGTAGCTATTGGCTGCCCTGAAAGTCGCTAAATGACGTCATTAATTTCCTGCGCGTGTACCCCTAGTAGACACGCCCCATCCATCCTTTTTCCTCTGCCGCTTATCCTCACTCGGGTCACGGGGGAAGGAGGGGGGGGCTTATGTTGGAGCCTATCCCAGCTTACTTTGGTGGGGTACACCCTGGACTGGTCGCTAGCCAATTTCAGGGCAGATAGAGATAAACCCTCACATTCATACCTATGGAGTCTCCAATTATTCATACAGACATTGTTTTGGAATGTGGGAGAAAACCGGAGTACCCGGAGAACATGCAAACTCCACACAGAGATGACAGAGAGTCGAACCCTGAACCTCCTGACTGTGAGGCCAACATGCTACCCACTCGGCCACCGTGCAGACTAGTTTTTTTTTATTTATTTTTTTATATAGAGCTTGAGCATAAAAGCGATGCTTTGGTGTTAATATCATTATTTCATATAATATAATGTTTTTTTTTCAAAATTTAATTAGGGCTTGAGCATGAAAGCGAAGCCTTTTGCGAAAGCCCTATTCTATCTGCTGTGTAAATTTCATTTAATGTATCGTTTTGGAATTTATTTAGAGCTTGAGCACAAAAGTGACACCTTTTGTGAAAGCCCTGCTTTGTTGATGTAATTTATTGTTCTTATTTAATTTAAGTAGGGCTCAAAAAACGAAAGTGAAGCCTTTTGTAAAAGTCCTATTGTATATGCTGTGTAAATTTACTTTAATTCAATTTTTAACATTTTATTTAAGTAGGGTTCCAGCATGAAAGGGAAGCCGTTTGTAAAGGCTCTATTGTACTTGCTGTTTATATTTATTTTTTTAATTTTATTTAGTTGGGTCTCGAGCGCAAAGCAAAAGCCCTGTTCTATCTGCTGTGTTTAATTTACTGCAATTTAAGTAGGACTCAACCACAAAAGCAAAGCCGTTTGGCAAAGTCGTATTATATCTGCTGTGTTAATTGAATTTTATTTAAAAAAATAATGTAATTAGAGCTTGAGCACAAAGCAGAAGCCATATTGTAACTGCTGTTTTAATTTAATAACATTTTTAAATAAGTAGGGATTGAGCATGAAAGTGAACTGTTTGCAAAAGTACCTGCCGTTTAGTTTTCATTTAATTTATTTTTAAAACGCTATTTGATTAGGATTCGGGCACGAAGCAAAAACCCTATTCAATTAAATTTGAAAATAAGAAAATGGAATAGGAATAAATAAGTAGGGTTAACATCCAATTTGTAGTATAAAAATACATAATACTACTACTACTAATAATAATAATACATACTCAAGTAAAAAATTCGGTCCTGTGTGTGTTTTTATCGCTCCCAATCTGTTGTGTTGAAAAGCGCATGGCGTGGGGGAGGAATGGTCTGGCCAGTTTTTCAGTGGAGTAGGACAGTGAAAGTAATCTGCCGCTGAGACTGCTCTTCTGTTGGGAGATCTCTGTTCCTACAGTTGTGTAGATATTGTTACGTTGTCATATTTCCACACAGTACATCTAAACATGTTTAACATTTCTGCACAATGTTTGCTGGTATTCGAGCTCGGTTTGTTGCACGCCGGGGTTCGGACGACGGTGTTCCCGTTTGACCAAACTCAGCAGGGTTTCCTTTTAACCGAAGCAAACATGTAGCGGTGACTCCATGTGAACGTCCATCTCCTCACCCGTCTGTTTTTAAAGGTGACTCAACTGTCTGGAGTTCATCATGTTAGCTCCAGCGCCGCTTTATTTTTAGTTGTGCTCTGTTCAAGATCATATGTCGCTTTGGGCCACTTAAAGGTTTCTGGCAGTCTTGTCCTCGTTCAGTCCATCTCACGAGAAAGGCAGGATGAGAATGATGCTTGATTGTTCAACACTCACACATTCTCACATGTATCTTCTGAAAGGGACGATGCTATAGAAATAAAAAATACATAGCTGGCACCACACACGCACAGCCGCAGCGCCCCAGTGCAGGCAGCATCATGCAGCCTACCACCACTATGCTCAGCACAGTTAAGGTGGCAATAATGTTTGCGTGTTGAATCGTTTTTCAGTGGCTAGTCGATGTTAGTCAGGACAAATATGTGTCCACCAAAGAGCGCTAGTTTTCCCATTAAAAGCACAAAGCCAATTTCTCATCTTTAATTATGTCATTGTAGCGTGTTTTTTTTTGTGTATAAAAAAACAGAGGATCTATGTAAACATATAAGGCATACATACATACATAATGCATATTAAAAGAACAATATCCACAGATTGTAATTTCTATTTATTAAGTATATTTCACATTAAAGTAGCTTTAAAAAGTTTGAAAATGTGTACAATTTTTACAACAGTTTTTGGGAGCCTGATATTTATTGTCCTTGGGATAGTAGTGTTCAAAATAATAGCAGTGCAGTGCGACTAACCAGATGAATCACTGTTATTAGTATATTTTTATTGCTACATGCAAACAAGTTACCAGTAGGTGCAGTAGATTCTCTGAAAACAAACAAGACCCAGCATCCGTGATATGCTCGCTGTTAATTGGACAATTAGTTGAAAGTGGTGTATTCCAAAAATTGCAGTGTCTGCCGTTGACTTTACAAACCCAACTTTTTTGTTTTTAGTAATTGGCAATCCTGTGAACGACTAAACCAATATTTAGTTGTATGAGCGCAGTTTTTGTGTGGCATGGACTCAACCAACCTGTGTCACCTGTCTGCTGTTATTCCACTCCAAGATTCTTTAACAACATTCCACAATTCATTAACATTTCTTGGTTTTGCTTCAGAAACAGCATTTTTTATGTAAGCCCACAAGTTCTCCATTAGATTAAGGACTGGGGATTGGCCAGGTCATAACATGAATTTTGTTGGTTTAGATGTTGCTGGTTTATTAGTGTGTTTGGGGGGGATTGTCTTGTTGAAACACCCATTTCAAGGCCATGTTCTCTTCAGCATAAGGCGACATGACCTCTTCAAGTGTTCTGATATATGCAAACTGATTCATGATCCCTGCTATGGGATAAACAAACACTGCTGCCCACAAAGAACAATTTTACTCTCATCAGTACACAAAATGTTCCTCCATTTCTCTTTAGGCTAGCTAACCTCTTCTGCACATGCCTTTTTTTAACGGATGGACTTTGTGTGGGATTCTTGTAAATAGATTAGCTTTACACAGACGTCTTCTGTCACAGTACTATGAGGTAACTACAAACTGTCCTTGATCATCCGGGATCTGATCATTGGCTGAGCCTTTGCAATTCTGGTTATTCTTCTATCCATTTTGATAGTTGTCTTCCGTTTTCTGCCATGTCTCTGGTTTTGCTATCCATTTTAAGGCATTGGAGATCATTTTGGCTGAACAGCCAACATTTTGTGCACCTCTTCATAAGTTTTCCCCTCTCCAATGAACCTTTTAATCAAAGTACCCTGTTCTTCTGAACAATGTCTTGAATGACCCATTTTCCTCAGGCTGTCAAAGAGAAATGGATGTTCAACAAGTGCTGGTTTCATCCTTAAATATGGGCCACCCGATTCACACTTGTTTTTTCACTTAATCAATCATTGATTGAATGTCACAGTTATTTTTTGAACACACCCCTTTCAACTAATTGCCCAATTGCACAGCCTTAAGAGCGTGCATATCATGAATGCTGGGTCTTGTTTGTTTTCTGAGAATATACTGCACCTACTGGTTACTCGTTTGCAATAAAAATGTACTAATAACAGTGATTATTCTGGTTAGTCACATAGCACTATTATTTTGAACACTGCTATATATAGTGAATAACAATTTAAAGAAATAATTAAATGGTAATTATATATACATAAAATAATGAATAATAATTCTGAATTATTTTTACTTCCAAGCTAAAGTTGTTTTAAAAGTCTGGCACATTCAAGGTGGAAAAAACTATAAATACTGAATATTTTTATAGAGCACGTATATTAATAATTACAAAATGTCAACAGCAATGAAAATAGGCCTTTTTTTCCTCTCAAATACAATTTTTATTACATTCATTCAACCTTCAAATGATAAATCAAGTACGTATTGTTTAAATTGAAGCATCATTTTTGGTCTATGTTGTCTCACTAGGGTAAATTTTTTTCCCGTTTTTTTTTTTTGTGCGTGCAGGAATCAGAGGGAGGGCTGTATGTGTGCATGAACACATTCCTGGGCTTTGGACGAGAACACGTGGAGAGACACTATCGCAAAACAGGCCAGAGTGTTTACATGCACCTCAAACGCCACATCAAAGAAGTAAGTACGCTTTCACTCACACTTCCTTAAAAAAGAAAAACATTCATATGCACATTTAGTAGTTGGAAATGACAAAGAGAAGTGGCAAAAACGTTTTTAGTTTGTGAATTTGGACAGAAAGTCAAAAAACATGCCAAAAATGTTATAATAAAATTTATAAATAATTTTTACAATGTATAAAAAAAACCCCAAGAGTTAAATATATCCTGCATTTATGCATACGGTATATAGTAATTCTGTTTTCCACCAGTATTTATTTATGTAGTAATTTTATCTTGAAGTAAATACTCACTGAAATGTATTTTATACAAATTATTTGTGTTTTTGTTTTTATTTTCAATAATAAATATAAACATGGAGTCATGTCAATGTTCTATCTAGTCTTTAAAGCGCGGGTGTCTAAAGTGTGGCAAAAAAAAGCAAAAATGGGAAAAAGTGGCTGTAATTTTACAAGAATGCAGTCCAAATGGTGAGGAAGAAATTTGTAATCTGACAAGAAAAGAATAAAAAAAATCACCATCATTTTTGCAGGATAAAATTTAAATGTTATTTTTTCAAGTCATACTGCTATGAAAACAAAACGACAAATAATAATAATAATAATACAATAACAATGAAACTATTAATAGTTTTTTTAAATTAATTAATCAATTAATTAATTAATAGGCCGATATTGGCATAAAAATGTAATATTGGTCAACATCAGTATTGTTTTTTTTCCCCTAATGAAACTGACATAGCCAACATTGCAATATTGCTGCCTCGTGTAGGTGAACTCCAGAACAGTCCGCATGCAGCACATACTTGAGCTGATTCTTTGCTTAACCGTGTTCGGGGTGGCAGGAAGGTGGTGGGTTGTCAAAACACAGCTAAAGGTGACGGAGGTAGACTCCGCATCGAGAACTGAGCCGTATGTTAGCGTTGCCGCCGTATTGGATGTGGCAAGAGTCAGAGCAGAAAAGATGCCTCATTCATGTGCTGCATGGAAGTACGACTCCTTTTACTGCCCAAACCAAATCCCAGGGAATAACCTTTCAGAGGTAAGACTTAACAATTACCTTTTGACGCAAAGACTGAATGATTTGGCCACTATCCCATCCCCATCGTTTTGAGAGAATTACTTGCCGACCTTGTGGAAAACACTGTATTCATTCATTCATTATGTGTCTACAGGTAGCGGGAATGTAGAAAAATGCGGAAATAGCGGCATGCAGATGCGGTAGAGGAGAAAATGCACTACTGCCGGATTCACCAAACTTGTGGAGTTCCTCCAGCCAAGCTTTTCCGTGCCCAATCGCAATTATATCTCAGGTGTTTGCTCATGCGAGTTGTGGAATGTTGTTTACAGCCACGTCGAGAAGCTAATTGCTGATGCTATATGCATTAGCTTCACAACAGACGTGTGTTCATTCTTCAACAGGAGATATTTGATTTACAGTACTTGTATCAGTATTGGAATCTAAAACTGAGAGTTAGGCAATATCGACATACAGTATTTGATATCAGCAAAAAAAGCCAATATTGGACATCCATAGTAAATACTACTTAAAATATATTTTGAATATGTTATTTTAGTTTTTCTTTTGCTATGTTCAACAAAAAGTTATGTAAACTTACAGTCCCTTTTTAAAGGGTTAAACCCTGTGAAATATAATTCATGTTTTTGATTGATAAAGTAGTCCAAACTAAGGCTGCCAAAACTGGTTTTCTCGAAATTGTGTGATTTAATATGAGAAATATGAATCGTTGGTATTACCACCTGTAATGTTTTATTTATTTTTAGATTATTTTGACTTAAAAAAAATGCTGTCATTTTTGCAAAAAAAAATGGCATAAAACAAAAAAAAACAACCCTTCAACTTGTTAAAGAATAATGTCATGTTAGACCAGCGAGTGAGATGAACAATAATACAGTCTTCTTCTTCTTTTCCTTTCGGCTTGTCCCTGCTTATACAGTGGTTAGTAATAATTAATTTTCATATTAAATTACATTATTACATTAAATTTATGAATTTATATATTTACATTATTATCATATATTACATTAATTCATATATTAAATACATTACACACTAGGGAAGTCACTATCCACATTATCTGGCTTCCGATCCGTTTTATTTTTTAAATAGTCTTGCCGATCCGATCTGGTATCAATCCTTTTTTTTTTTTTTTTTTTTTTGAACGAGAATTTAATGTGATTGTTAAACTAGCTGTTTAAAACATTAAAAAAAAGAATGCAACCAAAGTATTGCTGAATTTACTTTTTTACTACACAACATGACCAACATTATTGTTTGGGTTTTGTAACAAAAACCTGTGTGAGTCGGGTTCCTAATGAAAATAAAAGTCTATCCAATAAAAGATAAAATTAGAAAACATGGGCGTGCAAAATACTGTAGCGACGGGTATATTGTGTTGTTCCAGGCTGTTGTTATTCTGTGGTCTATAGAGGGCAGTGGTGTTCAGCATGCTGGTTAGATCAAGCGTTTGGAGTCAAGTGCGTAGAATAAGTCAACTAGGAAGTGTTGTTGAACTCTTCATGTGGGGAGGAACGTGAGTGCTCTGTGTTGACAGGCAAATAAATGGCCAACACGTGGAATTATTCAGCCGCCATTACAATACTTTTAGGGTAGGACTTATCATGAGATGTGATTTGGAATATATTACTTTTATGGCAAACTCTTTTCAACGCAGTTGTAATTTATTGACGGTCCCTTGTAACAACCAGCGGGTAGAGCGCCACTTCCCATGCAAGCTTCCGGCACCATGACAGAGTGATTGGATCGGATTGGGACAACCCTATCACATACTTTATACAGTATATTATTCATATATGAAATGAATGAATGTATTTACAGTATGTATTTGATATGAAAATACTTTTTATAACCCCAACATCAGCGCTGTGTTTTTTCCATGGCGACTGTAATTGCTCCCAGATAAGCGGTGCTTTGTAAAGAGCTGCTATTTCCATGCTGGGATCGGACCACAAACAGCTGCTCACATTCTGCAGGCTCCTGTATCTGCTCTCTCTATCTCTCTCTTTTTTTTCCATGAGTACTTTTCAGTTTTGAGTGTGTCAGCATTCTTTCGATATGTATTATATGTCCACGTTGTCCTGTCTAATGAGCATGAGCCCGCTGAAACAGATGAGAGATTATTGTCCGCATTTCTGTCAACGTAAACAATGAAGTGAGGTCGTAGGGGGGCCATGCAGCGACGCATTTGATTGGCCAGATCAGGGGTGGGCAAACGTTTTCACGTGCGGGCCACAACGGGTTAAAAAAAATGTCAGAGGGGCCGTTTATATATAGGTGGGCAGCCAACAGAACAACGTACTTACGGTGCAACAAAGTAACACAACACCTCCACAGCAAGTTAATGCATTACATAGATCAATACTGCTACTAAGTGTGTAACAAACATCAACTAAGTGCCAAACATAACAAGTAAATGTTATTTACAAGTGCCCGCAAGGCATGCTGGGTAGACATGTGGCGAAGGTTGAACGTCTCTTCTTGTTTAATTCCCTGACAACCTCCTACACATGTTTTGCAATACAGCAAAACTGCACGGCGACATGTTGGAAGAGAGAATACCACAAGCTACTTGGCATTCCTTGCGGAAGGAATATAAGTGTAATTCTGGCATGGGTGTTGTGCGTAGATGTTTATTTGTATGCCCGCGTGGTGCATTAGGTAGATTACATTGTGTGTCATGTGTGCGTTGACCTGTTGTGTTGTTGGGATTGCATCTGACTCTTTGTGCGACTAAAGCGTGCCACAGTAGGACTAAGTCATGTTGCCAGCTTCTTCTTCTTCTTCTTCTTCTTTTTCTTTCGGCTTATCCCCTCAGGGGTCGCCACAGCGAGTCAAATGAGTTCATCTAACCCTGTCTTCTGTATCCTCTTTTCTTGCGCCAACTACCTTCATGTCCGCTTTCACTACATCCATAAACCTCCTCTTTGGCCTTCCTCTAGACCTCCTGCCTGGCAATTCAAAACTGAGCATCCTTCTACCAATATATTCACTATCTCTCCTCTGCACATGTCCGTACCATCTCAGTCTGGCCTCTCTGACTTTATCTCCGAAACCTCTAACATGTCCCTGTCCCTCTGATGTGCTCATTCCTGATCCTATCCATCCTGGTCACACCCAAAGAGAACTTCAGCATCTTCATCTCTGCTACCTCCAGCTCTGCCTCCTTTCTTTTCCTCAGCGGCACTTTCTCTAAACCAAACATCGCTGGTCTCACCACAGTTTTGTACACCTTTCCTTTCATTTTAGTCACGTTGCCAGCTACAATTTTGATATTAAAGGTTTAAAAAAAAAAAGTAATTTGAAAAGCCCTGGTGGACCGGATTAAGACATTTGGCGTGTCTGATTTGGCCCGTGGGCCACAGTTTACCCAGCCCTGGGCTAGACAGTTTGAGCGTTGCTAGGGGAGAAATATGATTGGCCAAAATCTGCAGGGATTGGTTGGCTTTGAAGAGACACAAAATTGAGAGGGAACAATCATGCGCTCAGCGTGATGGTGACAATAATGGTAATAAGTGATAAGATCACTGATAAATTTGCTATGATATTTATGTCCTTTTTGAGTTTGTTTAATGTATTTGATTTAAGTATTATTATTTTTTAGTGTCGTATGTTTTGTGTAAAAAAGCAAAAAATGGACAAAAAAAGTGTCATAAAGCTGGGAATGGGTTGGTGTTGGGGTTCTTTTCTTTTGTTAATTAAATATATAATAAATCACCAAAATAAACAAACTAACCTGATTTCATTATTATTATTAGCTTTTATTTGTATTATTATTGGATATTGCGTTCCGGCCTCATCCATTTTGTTCTTGTTCTTCTTCTTCTTATTATTATTATTGTAGTATTTTTTAAATGTTTTTAATTCTATTACTATTATTATTATTATTTCTGTATAATTTATTCTAAATTGTATTTTTTTCTATTTTGTTATGATTAGTTTTTACATCAGTATTATGATAATTGTAATAATTGCTTTTTTATTATTAATTTATGATGTTATGTTTAATTTGTGATATTATTATTATTATTATTATTAAAACATTCCAGTGGACCACCTAATGTCCAAATATTGAAAACCAGTAGAGAATTTAAATGGTCTGGCAGGCAAACAATTCATACATTGAACCAAACTTAGGATGGATCTAAAGGATCCAAAAGTAGAACAAGTGTCTCGAACGAAGAACGGTTAGACGGCGGCTCCTAATACTTTCTTAGACTTTAGTAATCATGACAATAAACCCCTCCAAAAAATGACCATACTATTACGATTGAAGCGTAATGTCTTTTTTGCGTGTTACTTAAAACATGAGCAGCAAAGCCTTTAAACATGTCTTGAATCCAACCACTAAGTATCAAAATATCAAAATAAAGGCTTACACACTACAATACAAAAGAATATTAACCTTTATAATCTGTAAGGCATGCTGGGAAGCCCCTCCCCCCTTGTGTATAGCGTTTTATATAATGTGAGACTAGCTTTATTATTATTATTATTATGTTCGTCCACTTTCACTTCCTCCCAATCAAGTTGCCTCCCTGGGGGGTTCGGGGTTTTCCCCTCTCCTTGGAACCTGACCTCGGTCCCGGTGGTCCAGCCAGCATCTATTTCCAAGCACCCTTTCACACTGACCAACTTCTGTCAAAATAAAACATCTTTACTTTGCAAAGCAGAGCCTCTCACATGGGGTTTTAATCATTTTAATGACTTTTATTTTGCTTCCTATTTTCCACAGAAAGCCACAGGAGCTGCAGGGGGCGCCATCCCCAGGCGACGGAACGGAAAAGTGTTTCTGGGTAAGTAGTGTGTGGAGTCTACTGTGTAAGCGTTTTATTCGTTTTTATTCGTTCCTCAGTCTTGCTGTAATCGGTTCAGTCTGGTAAAAATGAATGGACAAATGAAACGGTGCCCCCTACTGGTGTACTGGTGAAAAATGATTTTGCATTTTCCGTGAGGCCACTGTATAGTAAATTTGCAGATTAACTACTTGTTGGTTATTGGTTGACAATATTTGTGTGATGGAGTTTTTGGCGCTTTTTGAATACGAATGTCTGTAGCCAGAAACCCTCCGCCCGTCATTGTTGGTGTCTGGACCCGAGGCGTCAGATATTTCCCATGAAACGGGCTCCTCCTCTCCCCCCCGGCAGCTAAATATGGGTTGTTTTATTCTCGTGAGTGGTTAGTAACTGTTCTAAATCAAAGAGCCACACGCACAGCCCCTGGGGGTGGGTGGTCGGTGATGGGTGTTTTGGTTTACAGTGTGGGCCCCTCAGCTGCCACCACCTGTCAACCCTCCATACCCCGCCCCCGACTTGAAGCCTGACATACTTCTATTGCTGCAGGGTGATGCTGCTTGGCAAGAACCAGGTGTCAAACATCTACACCTCACCCCAAGCCCACCGCCTCCCACCTCTGGCTTGCCAGAGGAGGAATTCCTTCCACTCCACCCCCACCCTCCCCACCTCCATGGCGATCATCTAAAGTTTACTATTTCAATATGGCTTCTCTTTGAAAGAGAACCACTGACAACTCAATAATTTTTTGGTACTTCGAGCATAGAAAACCTTCTAAATACGCTTTTAACATTATTAGAGCCCTCTTTTTTTTTAAAAATTTCCCTTTTTTTTTTTGTATTTCTTTTTTTTTTTTTTTTTTTTCTTTTTTTTATTGTTTTTTTTTTTTAATATTTTTTTAATTTTTATTTTTTTTTTTTTTTTTTTTTTTAATAGGATTTAACTGTAGTTAAAGTTTAAGTTAAAGTAGTTTGTAGTTTACCTACAGGTAAGAAGGACTTAGGAAAATTACGATTTGACCAACTGTTCCTGTTAATTTGTCCTAATTAAATATGACCTTACTACTACCACATTACTACCATGAGTATAAAGGGCTGGTTATACTTCCGCACAAAGGAGGCGCGTGGAGAAGAGCCGCACGGAAATCCGCGCGGAGTCTGCTCCCGAACTGCAGGGGGCAGTATATCAAAAACACACGTCTACCCCGGTACTAAACTAGAGCGGTAGAAGTTTGCCATTGTTTACTCCACTTGCCGTTGTTGACTTCCAACATGGCGTCGCTTGCACGTCTACTTGTTGAAGAGGAGGAATTGTGTTGTATCTATTTGCTGCTGCGACAGAAAAGGAAGAGAAGGCGGTCCTTTGAATAGGAGGAGGCGAGATGCAAAGCACAAGCAACTCGGGCTGCGATCAAAATAACTTGAATTCCTACCATCACAGGGACACAACACGAGACTGCTATGATGCAGACTTTTTAATGCACATCAAATACTTAAAAATATATATATATTCAAATACGAATCACTTATTTCAGTTTTTCTTTATGCTCATATGCAATAGTCGATACATTTTGTATTTTACATCACCCCTTTTCCCTCTCGGATTTTTCTCAGCGAGTTGGACACGTCCTGGTGGTCCCCGCACGACGAGTCATATAAATTCCGCTGTTTCTGTACTTAAGCTGCGACGATCTCCTGCTCGTCCGCCATTTTTTAGTTAGAAAAATGTGGAGATACATGGAGCTGACATTTTCCGCATGAAAGGGGCCGCACGAGGGGGCGTGAGTGCGAAAATGACGTCAAAATGCGGGAGGGCACCACCTGCTGTGGCCCAGTAAAGTGCACAATATTCGGGCCCACGCTCCAAGCAGCCGGTGTGACGTGACGTCTCTGGCAAAACTTTTCAAACGCCGCAACGCTGGAGTTTCAAGTGGCTGATAAGTTTTTTTTGTTTTGGTTTTTTTTCTCCCCTCCTCATCACGTTCTTCCACTTAAAGTGAATGTTTGTTTACGGGTGAGCTCGGGCAGTTACGACAGGCTGTTATTGACACATACAGGAGAAAAAAAGGCGCGCTTCATTTGCTCACCTGCACAGTACGGGTAACTGCGCCTAATTGAAGCCTTTTTAATTAATATTACACACACACGGCACCACACATTTTCACCAATCAAGTGTGGGTTTAACAGTTCACTTCAACAAGTCGTCTCTTAAGAGACCTTTTGGGATAAGCGGGTTCCACAGACACCAAGAAACTAGCCTTCTTTTGTCTTCAACTTGGCGCTTCAAAAAATGTTGACATGTTTTTTCCTCAAAATACTACAACTTCATTCTTGTAGACTGACAACTATTTTTAGTTCATTCTTTATTCTTCTTATAGCATAATTTTTTCCCCAACCTAAAATTCCAAAATTTGCAGCTTCATTTTTTTTTCATTTATTACTTAAAAAACATTAAAACTTTACATTTCTAAAAATGATTTTTTTTTAGCATATTACAATTTAATTTTTGTAAAATGACAGACGATATTGTGACTTTTTCTTCTTATATCATAACTTTTTCCCCAACCTCTTTTTCGAAAATCATTTTTTGTTTTGTTTTTATTACTTTAAAAAAAATACTTTTTCTTAAAAAAATGTTTCAGCTTATTATTTTTAAAAATGACACTTTTTTCCCATAATATTACAACTTTATTTTTGTAAAATGACCACTTAAAAAAAAAAGCCAATATTGTAACATTTTCCAACTGAATTTTCAAATATCACCTCAGTGAAGTCTTTTTAAAAAAAAATTTCATGTCATCAAATTTACCAGTATGTCCTCATTATAATTATAGGTCTAATTATCTGACCCCTAATTATTATTATATGCACACACAGCACCACACATTTTCACCATTTTTGCGCGTGCCTTTAATAGAACCACCCGCACGGTTTGTTCACTTCAAAGAGCCGGCTTTGAAGTGGTACGTGCTTTTGGATGATAAAATGTACAGCGTGCACTGGAAGGACCAAAAAGCATGTTTGTGACTGGTCTTTTGAGGGCTCATGTTTGTGAAATAAACTGTCAAAGTTTTTTAACAATAAAAATGACATTGTTTAAATGCGAGGAACGAGCCTCCGACTCTACGCAACAGATGTGAAATTATAATGTGGGGTTTTTTTTTAGGCAGGTGACTGAAAGTTTGCTTCCTCTTGTGTGAAGATTTAGAGCTAAACCGCGATTTGAACGGCGAGGACTATGAGTATGAGGACGAGGCCAAGCTGGTTATTTTTCCAGACCACTTTGAAATCCCCTTACCAAATATTGAGGAGTTACCGGCTCTGGTTAGTGAGTTTGGTGTTTTTTCCCTGCATGACAACAGGAAGCTGCACTCAGTAGATGTCACTTCATGGGGGTTCAATCAAGTGTTTTTTGTTACTTAAAATATAGACTTTAAATGCATATTTTTACTATTCCAGGCCGGGGGACCCACTGAGTGTGCATGCACTCACCTGCCATAACATTAGGTACACCTGCTCTATGTAATAAGATCTATATGACAACAAAATAGACTTACAAAGATGACAAAGCTCAGTTGGTGTACATGTGCGCTGCATTTTTAATCACTATTATAAAGCAGCGGTTTCCATTTGGCCCTCCAAACATGAATCAGGGGTGTCTAAACGTTTCACATTGAGGGCCACATACTGGAAAATGAAAGGATCAAATGGCCACTAACCTTTGTTTTTTTTGTTTTTTTCCCCTTGTTTTTCCATTTCTGTTGTTTTTTTCCCCAAATATTTCAGCATATATGTTTTCTTTTTGGTAATGTTATGACTTTATAACCTGAATATTTTCACTTTCTCTTAATAATGTAACTTTTTCCTGACCTCATTTTGTACAATGTACAACTTCTTTTTCCCTCATATTATTATGACTTTAATATTTCAACTTCAGCCTTCTAACTATGACAGTTTTTTCCCCTCAAAATATTACAGCTTTATTCCTTTTTATTCCTTTTTTATTCCAACCTTTTCTTCTAAGGTTTCCCGCCATATTGTGACTTTATTCTCCTCATATCAGAACTTTTTCCCAAACTAATTTTCCAAAATGTTCAGCATCAATTTTTGCATTGTTTCTCATATTCAATCTGAAAATTAAAAAAAATTCTTTAATTGTTTAACTTCACGCCTCCAAAAATGTTATTTTCATGTTTTTTTCCCCAGAATATTACAGCTTTATTCTCATAAAGTTATGACTTTTTTCCGGTTGGTAAAAAAAAAAATCCTCGAAATATAACAACTTTATTCTCATGACAACTGTTTTTTTGCCATATTGTGTCTTTTTTCTTCCTATATCAGAACTTTTTCCCAAACTAATTTTTCAAAATTATCATCTTCAATTTCTGTTTTTTAAAATGATTTTATCATCATGTTTTTATTTTATTTTAATTTTATTAATTTTATTAATTTTTAATGTTTTTATTTTGGTTTCTCATTATATTACTATAGAGAATAACAATTTTTCCTTTAATATTTCAAGTTTTCGCTTCTAAAACGGACATAAACAACCTTTTTTTTTTTTTTGCCTATTGAGACTTCATTCAGAATCCCAACCTAATTTTCCAAAATTTTTCAGGTTCAATTTTTGTATTATTTCTCATAATATTACTTTAAAAAAAAAAATTTAATATTACAATTCCTGAACCACAGCAAACTCTCCGAATCTTACTGCTTTTGCATCTCATTATACTGCGCAGGTTTACCCCATAAAGTGGTTGTGAGTTGAATTATTCCATTGCATGGAGAAACAATATTTCACTCCTGTAGCATGCACGGCACTGGTGGCTTGCATGTTTATTGTTTTTTTATTAGTGGTTTGTCGTGAGCACAATAGCGCTGTTGTGTCCTTGACAGCCTTGTCCTTGCCAGTCTTTATTCTGTGTGCTTTTATCATATGGGGTGTAAACATTGCATGGTAACAACGCCGTTTTGAAAAACAAAGACACACAAAAGTGAGTACACCCCTCACATTTCTCACAGTATATCTTTTCAAGGGCTTTCTCATTACTCATACAGTGATTGCCTCCTTTATTACGGGTAACTGGTTCCATGATTCGACCGTGATGAGTGAGTATTGAATAATTTTTTGTAGTTCCAGCCCTTTTTAAATAGGGTTTGTAACATTATTAGACATGGGATAACACCCCTATAGTTACCTTCACGCTCTTTTTACCCAACATAGATAGACGTAATCCACGATACTCCTTTTCAGTGTATGGTAATTCTACACTGATACATTTAGATATGCTGTAATAAAAAAATGTCTGCTGAAATATGAAGGGTGTACTCACTCTTATTGAACGCAGCCTCACCTGTCGTGTGACTCAACCAGGTGACAATTGCCTGCGATGCGGTGCTGAACGCGCCGTTGGCTTACAAGAAGCAGGAGCCTGAATCCTGGGAGGAAGAGATCCAAGTGTCCCGACACGCAAGGAGCCTCAGACAGCTGGAGAACGGGGTCCGGATCCCCCCTAGGTAGGAGGAGCAAACCATGAAGTTGTTTGTTTTGTTGTGACTTCAGTTGTCACGAAGTGCATCACCTCTGGGAGAAGTGGGAAGTTACTGGTGCACTGCGGGGTATTGTTTTGTTATTTATACAGTGGGCACCTTGGCAAAAAGTGTGCCGACTAACGAGTGTTTTAAGATGCGAACTGTTTACTGCTAGGAAAAAATTAGGCTAGGAGCTGCTACTTACCGGCAGAGCCAATGAGAGCTGTTTGGGGCGCTAGCTAATGACGTGACACATAATGACTTTGACACTAGCATTAAAGCGATCATACGTACATTATATCCATCTAGTTTCTTATTTTAGCTTTATTTAAATACAGTATATTATTTATCTTTATATTATTGAATATAGCTGTATAATATAATAAAATAAAATAACGACTGTGTGAGATAAACAACATTAGCATATTTACAAATTTACAATTTACCAAAAAAAAAATTCTTGTAGTTATGACTTTATTTCTAATATTTTGACTTTATTTTGTAACTTTATAACTATATCTGTAATTTAATCCAAACCAAAAATTGCAATTTTATCCGTTGTCTTGTTTGTGTCTCATGTTACAACTAAAACAAAACAAAACATAAAAAATTTAACTCTATGCAACCAAAATGACATTATTTTTCCTCCCAATTTTATTCTGATAAAATTGACTTTTTTCTCGTTAGAAGACTTTTTTCTCTTAATATTTTATCTTTATTTTCGTAAAATTATAGCTGTTTTTCCCATTTCCGCTACTGTTTCATTTTCCAACTATTTCAACTTTCTTCCTATAAATTTTTCCATCCATCCATCCATTTTCTATGCCGCTTATCCTCATTAGGGTCACGGGGATGCTGGAGCCTATCCCAGCAGACTTTGGGCGAGAGGCGGGGTACACCCTGGACTGGTCGCCAGTCAATCGCAGGGCACATATAGACAAACAACCAGTCACACTCTCATTCATACCTATGGACAATTTAGAGTCGCCAATTAACCTAACATGCATGTTTTTGGAATGTGGGAGGAAACCGGAGTACCCGGAGAAAACCCACGCACGCACGGGGCCTATAAATGTTTCTTTTTGTAATTCTGACTTTATTCCTTATATATTTTGACTTTACTCACGTAACATTATAACTTTTTCCATAACTAAATTTTCCCAAAATTACAATTTTTTTTGTTGCTTTGTTTCTTACAAAGTCTTTTTTTCTGTAATTCAACTTTATGCTGCTGAAACCACTTTTAAATTTTTCGCCATAAGTTTACAGCGTTATTCTCCTAAAATAATGACTTTTTCTTGTTGGGCAACAAATTTTTTCCTCTTAAAATTTGGACTTTAGTCAGATTTTTTCCATTGTTATTGTTGCTTGTTGTATTGAATTCTTGTTTATTGTAATTTTCTTGTTAGTATTCATTTTTAGAATGGCCCCCTCACTTTGGACACCCTTGATATAAGCCCAGTGATTAAGGTAGTTGAAAAGAATATTTTAAATTGTGTTTATTTAAATATGCAATCAGATTAATGTACAGGACTCTTTGGCCTAATTCAAATAAATATTTGACGGTTTTTAGAATCTGGGGATGCAAATGACACGGCCCGTTTCTTTCTCAGGTTTTTTGATAATGGAATCCACATTATTCTATTATTTTAATGACATTCAATAGAACTTCTTAGCAGGTTGTGACGTCCGTCCGGCTGAAATCCGCCGCCGTGGCAATAACAGGAATTTGTCTCCCTGCTGACAGCGGCTGGAAGTGTCAAAAGTGCGAGATGCGAGAGAACCTGTGGCTCAACCTGACGGACGGCGCGGTGCTCTGCGGGAAATGGTTCTTTGATGGGAGCGGCGGGAACGGCCATGCTTTGGACCACTACAAAGAGACCAACCACCCCCTGGCTGTCAAACTGGATACCATCACTCCCGACGGAGCAGGTCTGACGCCCATCACGTCTGTCTCTGCTCCCCTGCTGAGTCTTCTCCCGAGCACCTTCTGTCCCAGTTAAAGGCAGCCGATTTTGCGCTGAAAAACTCAATTATCGTATGGTTGTGAAGAAAAAAACTCAATATTGAAAAAGATGGATTGAACCCAACATTAGTATTTTTTTCCCTAGAAAAAATCTGACGAAGACATCTCACCTTATATCTGGATTCATGCATGCAAACCAACAGGTGGCAAGGAACAACAGTCATAGCTTTTCTTCACACCACCTTGCAGTCGGAATACAGATGGAAAAAAATGTCAGAGGTTGTCTGTAACTTAGCTAACAACAGATCAGGAATTATTAGGCAAATTTGTTGTTTTTATTGAAAGCATGATAAAAAAAGATGAATTTTGTCCTTTTTCGTGTTTGATTTTTTTCATAACGGGACTTGAAAACGAGGCTTACCTGCCAATATTTGATTCATTAAATAGGGATCATTTCCGGATAAATACGCGAAAGTGATGGAAAGTTTAATCTTCCACCTGACGTAAGAGGAGTTTAGTAAATATGTGATAAATACTGTGAACTATTAAAAGCAGAGGGTGTTTATGTCTTGTTGTATTATATTATGTTCCGTTATGTGTAGTATAATGTTATTTTATTATCATTGTTAGTGTAGCTATTATAACATAGCTTAGCATAGCATAACATAACGTTGAATACGTTTTACCATTATAATACTATTATTGGTCTAATAACACTATTATTGGTCAAAAATATTGGTCAAAAATATACAATTTTGTGTATTTTCTGCCAAAATTTAAGCATTTTCAAGCAGGAAAATGGCAAAATAAACTCAAATACAAATATAAGGCATTCAGAAGATGCATTCAAAGATATTGTGATGATATGTAGTATTCAATACTGGTTAGGTAGTGTTAATTAATGAGATAGTACCTACCATAGAAAGTACTCTTCGGAACAAGAAGTTCAGAAAACTATATAACAACTCTCTCAATAATAATGTGAGTTTATATCATGTTTTATTTATGTCCGGTATGTTGTACAGTATGTATGCCTACTTAAATGAGTGTAATGGTAAACATGTTTTTGCTAACTTATCACCGCTGTATCCGTATCGGTTCTATGAGCATCATCATAATAATTTCCCCATCACTGCTAAAAAAAAAAAAACCCTAATGAGGATTAGCGGTATAGAAAATGAAAGAATGAATGAATGAAAAAGAAAAACACAGTTCCGTTGCTAAGCACCTTGATACATATTGTGATCTTGCAAGAAATGTCCAATTCTGGTGTACATTTATGTATTATTTATATCCATGTATCATATGTATTCCTTCCCAAAATACTGCTCTAATTCCAAATATTTCGACTTTAGCTCTTCCACTGTCGGGACTAACAGAGTTTCTGGTTGCAGACGTTTATTCGTTTGAGGAAGAGGAAGCCGTCTTGGACCCGCACATATCAGAACACTTGTCCCACTTTGGAATAGACATGCTCCAGATGCAAAAAAAAGTAAGTGGTCATGTTTTTATTTCACACCCTGACGCACTTTCTGTAAATTACTATGTTTACGTGCACAACAAAAAAAATTTGAATTATTGCATGAATTTGCTTGTTTTACAACCTCAGCTATTAGCATGTCGCATTCTCTTCCTCTCACCCTTGTAGCTAAACGGGCTGAAATGACCACCATCGCCCCCTAGTGTATCGAAGGCACACAGCTTTTGCCCAATAAAGGAATGAGATACCAGCAATGTTTTAGTGCACGTAAAAGCTCTCAATTGTAACCTTCTCTCAATCCCCCAAGACAGAGAATGGCCACCACACAGACAACAATGCCCGGCCACGGGTTAGCGAGTGGGAGGTGATCCAGGAGTCAGGCATGAAACTGAAAGCCGTGTACGGCTCCGGTTACACGGGCATAAAAAACCTCGGCAACAGCTGCTACCTCAGCACGGTGATGCAGGTCCTCTTCAGCATCCCCGACTTCCAGAGGATGTGAGTACGGAAGCTCCGCTTCAGCCTATCACACTAGTCCCTCCCTCCACTTGTTTTGATGGGCGACTTTGACAGATTCTATTGAATTGAACGGTTCTCCACTGTTTCTGAAGCGTCGCATAAAATAAATAATTATAAATACATTTAAAAAAATGCAATTAAATCATACATGAATGAAGGTCATTAAATAAATATTGAACAATTCAGATATTTCATGAACATGAAATAAATATTTTGGTAATGGTACATAATTAGTAAATGGTTTCATTATAATTAATTAATATCTAATTTGACTTTTGAATTCAGGAATACATTATTTCACATCAGCAGTGGTACTTGTACTTGATTTAATTCTTGCCATGATGTTCTTTAAAAAAAAAAAAATCAATGTATTATGTTACTATTGTTTATATTATGTAATGATAACATAATATATATATATATTTGGCATGTAATTACATGATACACAGTACAAGCATTTATTAGTGGTTATTATTGTTAATAATATTTGTAATTAATGCCATGAAATAAAGACCCATTTAATAAATTAATAAATACATCTTTTAATAGGTAGGGGGAAATCTGTTAAATACCGTAAATTACATTCCATTAAATACTAAATAAATAAAATCACTAAATACCATTAAATATATTTAAATTGATCAGTTTTAAATATTTCATGTAGTCGGCTGGGATAGGCTCCAGCATACCCGTGACCCTAATGAGGATAAGCGGCATAGAAAATGAATGAATGAATGATCAGGAAGTAAACACACTGATGATGAAATAATTGTTAAACGGTTACAGCATAAATAATTGATATCATATTTGACAATTGAATGAATGAATGGAGAATTTAAATCAGTTATTTCACGTATTATTTTCAATTTATTTTATTTTGGCACGAAAATTCCTCCTTACAAGAGCCGCTATACGCACCAAGAAAGCAACCAGGACTTCAAACACGACAACACTTAAAGGATATTTGTTATGCGAAGCTATTCTGTTGTTCTGTGTGTATCTTGCACGTTGTCTGAGGTCAGTGTGTGACATTTATTCGGATGTTTAGGTATGTCGGGAACCTGCAGAGGATATTTGACTATTCACCCCTGGACCCGTCACAGGACTTTGCCACACAAATGTAAGTGACCCCAGCGTTACGTATGATCCATTTATTTGAACAAATCATGGGGGAGCAGATGTGTTGTAACAGGCCAGTCACGCACTGTCACTTCTCCAGATGGTAAATTAAGTTTTCAAGCATTTTGTGTTTTTAGACACGGTGAACAACTTATTTGCACTGTGGTTATTTGCCCCTGCAGATAAATTTTTTTTTAATTAATATGCTTGCTTGCAGTCAATAACCAGAAAGACAGGGCCTGTATTTTGAGATTGAAAAATGAGATTAAAACACATATATATAGTATATCTACAGCAGTGTTCAAAATAATAGCAGTGCAATGTGAGTAACCAGATGAATCACTGTTATTAGTATGTTTTTATTGCTACGTGGCAACAAGTTACCAGTGTGTGCAGTAGATTCTCAGAAAACAAACAAGACCCAGCATTAATGATATGCACGCTCGTAAGGTTGTGCAATTGGGCGATTAGTTGAAAGTGGGGTGTTAAAAAAATAGAAATGCCTGTCGTTACCTTTACAAACTCAAAACTATTTTAACAAATATTTTGTTTCTAGGATTTGCCAATCCTGTTAATGACTAAACTAATATTTAGTTTTTTATAACTGCTTCACATCTGTGTGGTATGGACTCAACCAACTTGTGGCACCTTTCAGCTGTTATTCCACTCCAACATTCTTTTTAACAACATTCCACAGTTTATTAACATGTCTTGGTTTTCCTTCACAAACAGCATTTTTGATGTCACCCCGCAAGTTCTCCTTCAGATTAAGGTCCGGGCGGCTGGGCTGGCCACTCCATAACATGAATTTTGTTGGTTTAGAACCAAAATTTTGCTGGTTTACTAGTCGGTTTGGGGTCATTGTCTTGTTGAAATACCCATTTCAATGGCATGTCCTCTTCAGCATAAGGCAACATGACCTCTTCAAGTATTTTGACATATGCAAACGGATCCATGATCCCTGCTATGTGATAAATAGACTCAACACCATAGTAGGAGAAACATGCCCATATCATGATGCTTGCATCACCATGCTTCACTGTCTTCACTTGAATTCAGAGTTTGGGGGTTGTCTCACAAACTGTCTGCAGCCCAAAAGATACATTTTACTCTCATCAGTCTACAAAATGTTTCTCCAGTTCTCTTTAGGATAGTTAATGTGTTCTTTGGCAAATTGTAACCTCTTCTTCACATGCCTTTTTTTTTTAACAGAGTGACATTGCGGGGGATTCTTGTAAATAGATTAGCTTCACACAGACTGCCACTGTACTTACTGTCTTTGATCATCTTGGAGCTGATCATTGGCTGAGCCTTTGACATTATTTTTTATTCTTTGATCCATTTTGATAGTTGTCTTCAGTGTTCTGCCACGTGTCTCTGGTTTTGCTCTCCATTTTAAGGCGTTGGAGATCATTTTAGCTGAACAGGCAAATTTATTTTGCACCTCTTCAGAAGTTTTCCCCTCTCCAATCGACTAATTGCCCAATTGCATAGCCGTAAGAGCGTGCATATCATGAATGCTGGATCTTGTTTGTTGTCTCTGCACTTACCGGTAACTTGTTTGCCATGTAGCAATAAAAATATACTAATAACAGTGGTTCATCTGCTTAGTCACTTTGCACTGCTATTATTTTGAACACTACTGTATGTAATAACATATGACCAAATAGAATACAGTATATTTTAATAAAATCTTTAATAAATGAAATATCATGATGATAGTGTAAAATTTTGTTGAAGTCGTAAAAGCCCTTTTTAATTTTTATTCACGTATCCTCTACGGCAATCTGCTTACCCCACTTTGGGAACCTAGGTTCTAGAATATAATGCAAAGTCCATCCATCCATCCATTTTCCTCCGCTTGTCCGGGTCGCGGGGGCAGCAGCTTCAGTAGGGAAGTCCAGACTTCCCGGTCCCCAGCGACCTCTTCCAGCTCCATCAGGAGGACACCAAGGCGTTCCCAGGCCAGCTGTGAGACATAGTCCCTCCAGCGTGTTCTAGGTCTTCCCGGGGGCCTTCTCCCGACTGGGCATGCCCGAAACACCTCACCAGGGAGGCGCCCGGGAGGCATTTGAACGAGATGCCCGAGCCACCTGACGGTTTGCCAGAACCTCTTCGAGGCCGACCAAAAGTCGTGCTCCATAGCCTCTCCTCCCACACCCGGGTTTTTGCCTCGACCACCGCTAAAGCCGCGTGCCGCTTGGCCTGCCGGTACCTGTCAGCTGCTTCGGGAGTCCCACAAGCCATCCATGCTCGATAGGACTCCTTTTTCAGCTTGACAGCAGCCCTAACCCCCGGTGTCCACCATCGGGTTCGGGGCTTGCCACCACGACTGGCACCGACACCTTGCGGCCGCAACTACAACTGGCTGCCTCAGCAATGGAGGCACGGAATACGGCCCATTCGGACTCAATATCTCGGTCCTCCCTCGAGATGCAGGCGAAGCTCTGCCGGAGATGAGAGTTGAAGACTCGACGAACGGGAGACTCTGCCAGACGTTCCTAGCACACCCTCACTACGCGTTTGGGTCTACCAAGTCTGTCCGGCATCCTTCCCCGCCATTTAAACCAACTCATCACCAGGTGGTGGTCAGTTGACAGCTCAGCCCCTCTCTTCACCTGCGTGTCCAGAACATGCGGACGCAGGTCTGATGATACGACCACAAAGTCGATCATAGACCTGCGTCCTATGGTGTCCTGGTGCCAAGTGCACTTATGGTCATCCTTATGTTCGAACATGGTGTTTGTTATGGACAAACTGTATTTCGCACAGAAGTCCAGCAACAACACACCGCACGGGTTCAGGTCAGGGAGGCCGTTCCTCCAAACCACGCCCCTCCAAGTCACACTGTCATTGCCCACATGGGCGTTGAAGTCTCCCAGCAGAACTATGGAGTCACCAGCTGGGGTGCTCTCCAGAACCCCTCTTATAGACTCCAAGAAGGCGGGGTACTCTGAACTGCCGTTCTGCGCATATGCACAAACCACAGTCGGGACCCTTTCCCCAGCCCTAAGGTGTTGGGAAGTAACCCTCTCGTTTACTGGGGATGACGGGGGGGAGTTCCCGTGTGGCTTCTTCGAGCTCGGCCCGGCCAGGTCCCACAGGTGAAGACTTGGCCACCAGGCGCTCGCCTGCGAGCCCCTTCCCCAGGCCTGGCTCCAGGGTGAGGCCCTGGTATCCCATGTCCGGGCGAGGTGCGGTCACTCCTCTTGTTCTTCTTCATTAGGGTCTTCTGAAATAATAATGCAATAGTTTTCACTCAAAGTTTTCACGCCAAATAAAAAATAACTAACCTTTTTGAAAAATTATTACTACACTGAAGGCCACAATTCATACAATAAACAACTATACAAAATCCAAATATAAACACACTTATTTGTAAATACTACATACCTATATTATTCCATAAATCATGTAAAAAAAGAAAAAGCTAAATTGACACAATTTTGAGATGGCAACCATAATATTTGTTTCAATTAGTTTGATTATTTATTGCGTTGTTATTTTGTGCAGCACTTTGTAAACAGTTTTATAAACCGCAGAAATAAAGCGGAATCAGTAAATCTACTTTTTTTTAAGATGTAAAAGGAAGGCAAATCAATGATCTAAAAACAAAACATAAATTACTACATTGAGCAAAAATAGAACTTTATAAAGGACTTTTTCAAAAATCAATACACATAAAAACAACCTCCCAAAACACTAAAATGTTGAATTTTATGACTTTTTTGTTCCAAAAGAAAGCACTAACATCTGGTATTATTTTAAAGACATTCTAAAATTATTAACTATTGCGAACACATTTCTTGACTATGTGACGAATTAATCCTTTGTGTAACAAAAATAGTCCAAGCAGTTATTTATTGTATGTTGTCCTATTTTGAACTTTGTTTTGTCCAACAGGGCTAAACTGGGCCATGGGCTCCTCTCAGGCCAGTTCTCCAAACCGCCCATAAAATCCGAGTTCATAGAACAGGTGATGAAAGAAGAATACAAAGTATTAAACTGGGTATGTTCAGCTCCCAATCTGAGGCATGCTACTAACCAAATGACTCCACGTTTCATCCACCTGTCATAATGCACACTGGAAAGCGGCTGGAAAGCGACTCACGTTTTCAGCCTGCACGTTTTTCTTTAGTTTTGTTTTTTGGGTGACGGAGACGCTGCTGACATAAACAAACGCTTGTTTTTTTAGAAAGTGGCTGCGACCATCGGTACCATGCTCTGAAAATAGCCTGTTGGCTGCGGCGCCGCAGTTGCAGTGCTAAGCATTTCCGAAGGCAGCTGTCGCATTTCTCACCTTCTCTCTTTGGTTTATCCTCGTTTTCCTGTTGCTTTCTCATCAGCCCTACCCGCCCTTAATCTGTTCCATCCGTGAATTTGCACAAAGTAGAATCTCAGATTTCTAAATTTAATATTTTCATAATTAGTAGGGATGTCCAATATTGGCTTTTTTGCCCATATACGATATGTTGATATTATTTAACTCTCAATTTTCGATTCCGGTATCAACCAATATGTGTTTTTTTCCTCTTTATTTATAATGTGTGCTATTGGCCTGGGGTGTTGTATACAAGGGGAAATAAGGCAGGGCAATTCCTGTATCCTTTGACTGCCAGGGGACCTAAATAATAGGTAATTACTTAATTAATGCATTGGGAAGGGCAACATGATTTTTGTCATGGGACCCACAATTCCTGGCTGCAACCTTGTTAGTGGTTATATGATATGTGAAAAAAGATCATAAAACAACCTTTTTATTTAGACAAAAACATACTGGACATACTTTTTGAAGAGATCATATCCCTGCATGGTAGACTACCAGAGGATGACACACTTAGGATGTTTGGTGGAACTTCTAGGTACGTGGAAAAGCACTCGCCGACTCTGCGTCTTCCACTGCTGTGAAAGGCTGCTCATCTCTTTAAGATACTACACTGCGGCAAATGATCGCTGTGGGGTGCATAAAGGCTAGCCACCAGCGATCGGCTTTAGGGGTGGACTTTGAAGGGCATTTGCTGATCTCGTCAGTTTTCTGGGAAGTCGGCCGATCGACCCCTAGCTATATCGATTTTCATTATAGGGAAAAAAACGATACCGGTATTAATTATTACATTTTTATGCCAATATCAGCCCACCGCCACTAATAATCTGAGCATAGAACACTAGTTTATAACCCTCTAAATACAGTTTTTAACATTATTAGCCCTCTAGACATGAAATAACACCCCTATAGTCACCTTTACACTCATGTTACCCATTGTGGTAGACATACTGAGAGAAATTAAGACATGTAAGACTCATACATGTTAGTATTGGGAGAGTTCATTGTTGTTGTTACTGACACATGGTGACTTAGCATAGAATACTACATATCATCACATCATCTTTGATTCCCTTATATTTGTATTTACTTCATTTAGCAATTTTTCTTTGCTTGAAAATGCTTACTTTTGGCCAAAACACATAAAATCAGCATTATTTTCACAATTAATAGGCCTTAGTCAACCGTGGAACAGTCAGGAATAATTTTTAATGAATATATTTGGCAAATTCATGATAGAGTAATGTCGTGAAAGTGCAAGCGCATGCATGAGCGCTGTTGCACAGCGCTCATGCATGATTGATACAAATTCTGGTGTTTTGATTATGACAGGATCAATGTATATCATTTTCAAAGAACAGGAGCATAGGCTTGTCGGCCATTTTTGTTTTTTGGAAATTGGAAATTCAAACCATTCCCAGGCGTCGTGTTATCTCATCGGCCCTGAAATTGAACTTTAATTTAATTTTTCCACATACTTATGTCATTTTGTGCCGAAGAGTTAAGGAATCTGGAATTCATCAGCTTTCTCGTGTGGTACATCAATGCAAAAATACTGGAGCGGTTTGCAGCTGAGTGTGAAGCTTCTGGGATGAGACTCAGCACCTCCAAATCAATGGCCATGGTTCTTAGTCGGAAACGGGTGGACTATACCCTCAGGGTTGGGAGTGAGGTCTTGCCTCAGGTGGAGGAGTTCAAGTATCTCGGGGTCTCGTTCATGAGTGAGGAACGATTGGAGCGTGAGGTCTACAGACTGATCGGTGCAGCGTCAGCAGTAATGCGGTCACTGTACTGGACCGTCGTGGTGAAGAGAGAGCTGAGCCGGAAGGCAAAGCTCTCTGTTTACCGATCGATCTACGTTCCCACCCTCACCTATGGTCATGAGTTATGGGTCATGACCGAAAGAAGTAGATCGCGGATACAAGCGGCGGAAATGAGTTTCCTCCGTAGGGTGGCTGGACTCACCCTAAGAGATAGGGTGAGGAGCTCAGCCATCCGGGAGGAGCTCAGAGTAGCCGCTGCTCCTTCACATCGAGACGAGCGAGCTAAGGTGGCTCGGGCATCTCGTTCAAATGCCTCCCGGGTGCCTCCCTGGTGAGGTGTTTTGGGCATGCCCAGCCGGGAGAAGGCCCCAGGGAAGACCTAGAATACGCTGGAGGGACTATGTCCCTCAGTTCACTAGTTCAGACTATGTCTCACAGCTGGCATGGGAACGCCTTGGTGTTCTCACGGTGGAGCTGGAGGAGGTCGCCGGAGACAGACTTCCCTACTGAGACTGCTGCCCCTGTGACCCGGACCCGGATAAGCTGAAGAAAATGTAATGTAATGGAATGATTATTATTATATGAAAAAATATATTTTTTTACCAGACACTTTTTAGGTTTGACCAACTTGCTTATTTGTCACGAAATCGGAGCCTTTTCACTTATAATAAGCAAACTGACTTACTTACTAGTAATTAAAAAAAAATTTAGTTTTGAAATTTTAGTTATACAGTATTATATACGCAAATCGGTTATTGTTTTTAACTTCTATTTTTCTTTTTTCCTCCCTCATACCGTGTCCCTCTATCTTAACCCAACCGGCCGAGACGGCCACTCTGCAGAGCCCGGGTTCTGTTTGAGGTTTCTTCCCTAGAGAAGCCTAAAAAAATGGAATTAAAATTGTACTGGTCCACCATCCAATCCCCATCCACCACCCTCTCCCCTGCCGTGTGTTTATCTTGGCACCTTTTAGAAAATCCTTATCTTCCCAAGCATATTGTTGTCGGCTGTCAGGATGTGAAAAGCCAATAACGTGTTAAGGGAGCCAGTGAGCCAGGAGGTGCATTTGCTTTAAGCCTCATCAGCTTCAGTAATTGACGGCTCAGAGCGATAATGACAGCTGGGGGGGCGGCGGTGGCATGCATTGTATGGCCCGTTCCAAAATGATTTGAACAGCTTGCACAAAACCTACAATCTATTCTCTTAAATCCGCACTGTAAGAATGTGTTCACTTTTTGCTGTGCGTAGATAAAGATGATTGTTGTTCCACTGAGGTAGGCTTGAGTTTGGTGTGTGTGTGTGTGTAATGCTACTGTTTTTATTCCAGCACCAACAAAAAGGAATTTCCCCCCGGATGTTGAAGGCTCTGGTCAGCCGGGGACACCCGGAGTTTTCCTCCAACAGACAACAAGATGCCCACGAGTTCTTCTTGCATATGATCAACTTAGTGGAGGTGAGTTGGACCTAACCTCCACACAGGTATACAATGGTATGCAAAAGTTTGGGCACCCCTGATCATTTTCAAGACTTTCCTTTATAAATCATTAGTTGTTTGGAAGACCCCTATGAAAAAAACCAAGAGAAGTGACCGCACCTCGCCCTGACGTGGGATTCCGGGGCCTCACCCTGGAGCCAGGCTTGGGGGAGGGGCTCGCTGGCGAGCGCCTGGTGGCCAGGTCTTCACCCGTGGGACCTGGCCGGGCCTAGCCCGAAGAAGCCACACGGGAACTCCCCCCCGCAGACCCACCACCTGCAGGGGCAAGCATAAGCGTCCTGTGCTGTGTGATTTGGGCAGTAGTCGAGGGCGGGTGTCCGGGCGACCTGGTCTTCGGCGGCCAAATCTGGTTTGTGGGACATGGAATGTCTCTTCTCTGGTGGGGAAGGAGCCCGAGCTTGTGAAAGAGGCGGAGAGATTCCGACTAGATATATTCGGACTCACCTCAACCCACAGTTTGGGCTCTGGAACCAAATTGCTTGAGAGAGGCTGGAGCTTGTTCTTCTCTGGAGTTGCTGCAGGGGAGAGGCGGCGAGCTGGTGTGGGCTTATTGTTAGCCCCCAGGCTTGGTGCTTCTGTGTTGGAGTCATCCCCAGTAAACCAGAGGGTTATTTCCCTATGCCTTAGGGCTGGGGAAAGGGTCCTGACTGTGGTTTGTGCGTATGCGCAGAACGGCAGTTCAGAGTACCCAGCCTTCTTGGAGTCTATCAGAGGGGTTCTGGAGAGCACCCCAGCTGTTGACTCCATAGTTCTGCCGGGAGACTTCAACGCCCATGTGGGCAATGACAGTGTGACTTGGATGGGCGTGGTTGGGAGGAACGGCCTCCCTGACCTGAACCCGTGCGGTGTGTTGTTGCTGGACTTCTGTGCGAATTACAGTTTGTCCATAACAAACACCATGTTTGAACATAAGGATGTCCTTAAGTGCACTTGGCACCAGGACACCCTAGGTCGCAGGTCTATGATCGACTTTGTGGTCGTATCATCA